>JAJKFI010000035.1:10890596-10948409 GCA_029204185.1 Lerista edwardsae | reverse complement strand
GGGGGGGGGAGGCAAACCAGCACAGTGAGCATATCATCTGCTGCAGCAGCCGGGATTCTCTATGGTCTGTAAATCAGTGGGGTGAGCAGAGCAGTTTTACCATGGGCCTTCTCACTTGCCCCTGTCCCCAAACTGTCCAAAATGGGTCCCCTGGAAGCAGTTGGCAGTGATGCCATCATGTCACCACCATTTCCAGGTGCCATGTGCAGCATCACAAGTGTTTTTCTTGATGAGTGAGGGCCCCACGGAAAGAGTGGGAGGCCCACAGGAATGCCCCACATTGGACCCCACCGGCCCTGATCAATGGGGCTTCCTTCCAGGTAAGTGTGAATAGGATTGCAGCCTTACCCAACATGTGATGTACCATACTAAACACCTATAGCTCATTAAACCTTTTGCATTTGATGCCTTACTTTTTAGGGAGTGTATAAACAGGCAATTTCAAACACCTGATAGGCTACATCAGGTGTTTCATGGGTCATAATTTGTGTAGACCTATCAAGAATTGTATCTGAGCAAGACCTTCTGAAAAGAATGAAAACTGTGGAAAAGTAGCATTTTTCCACAAATTAAGATCTTAACCTGAATCTCCTGCTTAGATGGAAGAAGGTGTACAACATGTGCCAAGAGGAAACTGTCTAGTGCGTCTAACAAGGTCTTCCATTTTGTTTTGCAGCCTTGGCTTTGAATGGAATGGTTGTTGTAGCCGGCAATAAACTGTTTGCCACTACTGAGAAGACTGCTGATTTTGATGAGACAGTAAGAATATGCAAAACAGCTCAGGGTTCTGTTGCAACTCCAACAAACAGGAAAGAGAATGATGCTATTATGAGTTTTGTGAACCGATTTGATACCTATGCTTATCTGGGCATTACCGAAGGCCATGTTCCTGGGGAATTCCACTTCCTCGATGGAACCCCCTTGAATTTTACGCACTGGTATGAGGGTGAGCCCAAGGGCAAAGGGACAGAGAAGTGTGTGGAAATGTACAGGGATGGCACCTGGAATGACAAACTATGTGACAGATCTCGCCTCACAGTCTGCCAGTTTTAAGTCAACTCCTCTATGGGATTTTCCGATACACCTAATTTGGAGTTGCATCTATGAATCAAAATAACTGAACATTCTTTTGTCATGTAACTGATAATTTGTGATTATTGCGTGTCAGAAAATGAAACTCAATCAAGACCAAAGCATTGTAATTTTTTCTTTCCCTTTGTTTCCAATATGCAAATGCTGACTTACTTCTAAGCAAATTGCATCAAAATATCAACCTGGTTCAGAAACAGAATTTCTAAGCTTTGTCTTAAAACATATTAATAAATATGATAATAAAGAATTGGGTGTTGCTAATGTCACAACTGTTTTTTAAACCTGGTCAGGATAGAAATGTGTATATGTATGGGTTGAGGAAAGCTGCCTGAGTGTGTGTGTGTGTGTGTGTGTGTGTGTGTGTGTGTCTATTTCAGTAAGGAGGAGGAAGAGGAGAGAGTGTTTCAGTAAAGTGTCAAGATGTGGTCACATTGTGGTTGCCCCCTGACAAGGGAAAAAACCCTCAAAATCTCAACCCAAAGACATTTTATTTTGGAACAAAGGGATTTGTGTTTTTTGTCATGTATACTTCTTGGTGCAGTTGCCTTTTTCGAAATTGGTCTTGTTTCTATGCCTTTAATAGCAGTCTGACACACAGAGATGTAACTGGTGACAGTTTTCTCTGGCTCAGTACAAGGCACAGAAGCGAGTTTTTTTGTTCGTTTTTAAAAAAAGGTCAGCCCTATTTATTAGGGAAGTACCTTAACAATCTTTGAAACCCTTTGTCAGTCTATTTTATACAGAAATTTCCCTCATTCACATAATCATAAGAAAGAAACACCTCCGACACCTGAGCTTTCCATGTAGCCTACCAGATGGTGTCTCTGAAAACTAACCTTATTTATCTTCCACTCACGGTGTATTGCCCTTTTCTTTTCTTTTTGAGAGAGAGAGAAAGAAAATCCTATCTGTTTTCCTTTTTACTCTGTATCATTAACACCTACCCAACAGCAGAAAATTAACAGGTGTTGTTTTCCTCAACTGTTGATATACAGAGATGGGGGAAATAGCACCTTTTGATTTCTGCCATGCAACTGCTAATAGTGCAAAATTTATGTTGGTGGGGGAAAGATGGAGGCTGTTCCTTCAAAAGCTTTCCAGCCATACTTTAGTATTAAGCTTGCCCCCTTTTTCCTTAGTCATACCTTTCTTTGATAGCTTCATTTGACAGTTTTCTACAGCTGTTAAAGGCACAGACAAGGATTTTGGTGGATTTTTGTATCCCTCCAACAAGGAATTGGTTCAATTGTGTCACCTCCTCTTCCAAAGTAGAGGTGCCCACTGTTTTATCAGCTCCTGTGCCTTTTGCCTTACCATTTTTATTTATTTTTATTTATCATATTTCCACTCTGCCATTCTCCCCCTAAGGGGGACCTACGGCCATGATGTGCAGACACAAGCAAGTGATACTGTGTTTGTCTGAAGACAAGTTTCCGAGGACAAGTCATGTGGCCAGCATGACTATATGCCAAGGTGCATGGAACACTGTTACCTTCCCTGTAAAAGGCTGTTTATTTTATGTACCATCTAAGGAAAGCTGGGTCTCAAGGACAGTCCTGCCTGCACAGGCCAAGAAAAGAACCTTCCTTCACCTAGGTTCTGACAGCAAAGGAAGAGGCCGTGCATTTCTGCAGGAGCAGGGTGACCAGATAACCACATAACCACAAAGGAGGACATAGCACCCCAAGAGTAGGGCATTCAAGAAAAATGTAGGACATTACATAGTAAAAACTAAAAGCACTCATATTGATTTTGGGGTGTCTTGTTCTCCTTTAACGCAACCCAACGAATGAAGGAAGACAGGACAAACATGCAAGCAAGTGATGCCGGCAGCCCAGTGGTGTCATTCAAATGATTTAGGAACAGGAACTCACTTTTGATTGGCACTTGTCGGGAACCCAGAACCAGCCACGGAGCCCGTTAGGATCCGGAACGCTGGTTCTGTTCCCCCTGAATGACATCACTGCGGCAGCCCCTCTGGATGCTGGCATCCTCTGTCTTGAAATGTAGGGCATTTTAAAATTTACCCAGGATAGACAGTTGAAATGTAGGACATAGAAAAAGAGGACATCTGGTCACCCTATGCAGGACTATCACAATCACAATGAGAACTCACACAACTCAGTAAGAGTTCTAATGTTAGCTCTGATACATGGAAATGAGAACTGACTCACAGTAACATCTCATTGGTTCCCTGCTGTGTTTTAATAACACCCCATTGGCTCTTGGAACAATCTGTCTTATTGGTCAGTTTTGATTGAAGAAGATTGACTTTTTGTTATACAAGGCAGTTGTGTTTCCTCTTTTTGTTAATTGGCCATAACTTTTGGTAGAATACAGATAATTGAACACAGTTTTTAGTACATTCTACAGGACATTAGAAACCTTTCTAATTATATACAACCTGATGGTATTATTCATAAATATGAATTTTAAAAAAACATTTCCATATTTTGACCACTAATTGTCACACACACACCCCATGAATGTCACCCGGTGTGGGCTGCACCCCTTGCAATGCACTAGTGATGCCACTGCCTCCTGACACATGCTAGGAATTGCATCTAAGCCAATAATCCTAAACCAGAGAAGGCAGTAAACCCTCCTGACTTGAAGGTTATGGTGATGGTTTTCATGGTATGCAAAGCTCCACACACTAATTCCTGATTTCTACACACTGAGCTGCTATTAAGGGCACAAGAGAAAAGCAAGCTGTTACGTTTCTGCAGTTCAGATGGCCATCGCCCTCTTTCTATAGCAATCCCATATAAAATCTACCCAGGGAGGAGGAAGTGGAATCACATACACTGGCCATACCAAGACAAAGAGAGCTGGTGGAGTACAAATATTGGCTGAGTGACTGAGGTAGAAGTCAAGCCTTCTCTGGCTCTAATCTTGCCTCTGCCATGAATTCACCAGGTGACCTTAGACGAGCGACTCCTCCAAAGTACCTCCTTACAATTTGGGGATAATGATACCTATGACAACATCAAGATAATACACGTGAAGCACTTACCATGCTCATAAAATGTGATGCAAATATTAAAATACAATAGCCAAAAGCTGTTCCTGCTCCCCCAAATCCTTTTTTTACACATCTATTAAAGATACGGGACTTTTGCTCCTTTGCAATATCTTGGTCATTCTATGGCAGTGACTGAGATTTTATCAAATTAAACCAGAATTAAAAACAATACTTTTGACTAAGTGGGTGGACCAGTACATAGGAGGCCTGAATTCTAGAAATGCTTTAATAGTTGGAAATGATGTGCTGTTTGTCATTGATGAGTGAGAAATGCTGCACCTGCTGAAGTACTTTTACATAAGTTTTCCAGGTACAAGAGGCCTTCTCCCTGCCCCCTCCCCTTTGCACCTGGTCACTTTTTTGTGTCAGTTTCCTCAAAAGAGCAGTTACTCCTGTGCTTTATAAGACTGCAGGGGCTCCATTTCAAAAAGGAGGCAGATTTAAGACAGCATTCAAATGGAATATACACAAGGTTGAACTGCAAACAAAAAGCAAAATTCCAAAAAAGTATGTTAGGGCACATAGCAATATTTGAGTTGAGGTAAATCAGTCACAACAATATTTGTCTAGACTATGGCACATACGGAGCTAGTCCTTAGATCCATTCAATTGTGCACAACCAGTGAATGAATGTTCACTGAACTTGCCAGAAGCATAAGTGCTCCTGAGATGAGGAGAAGGTACATATACTATGAAACCCTGTACCCCAACCTTAATTTCTGTGGGATTTGCTCATAAAAAGAACTTTGCTGGATCAGAGCAAGGTCCTTCCAGTACTATACAGCATTTGTTTCCAAGTGCATCAGTTGCCTCAAATAGCAGATTGGTGGTGTGCCTATCTCTGCCCAATTGCCTCCAGAGCTTCATCTTCTCCTTCCACTGCATGGATTGGAAAAGGAAGAATAGAAGGGGACAAAGAGGAAGAGGAAATGTAGAGGGGAAGAGAGTGCTGAGCTAGAGCATTGAAGAGTGGAAAAAGCAGAGGCTGGCACATTATCAGGTAAGGGGGCAGCATTTGGCATTCTTTCTCAGGTTTCAGGAGGTCTTGGGCCAGCTCTGCCCTATATCCAATTGTTACTGGGCATATAACCAATTATAGGTTGCTGGCCTATAACCAGTGGTGTCATTCAAATGATTTAGAAACAGGTTCTCACTTTTATTTTGATTGGCACTTGTTGGGGTCCGCCCACCGGAAGTGACATCATAAGCAGTGGTGCATAAGCATAACCAGATCACTCTCAGAGCATGTTAAGAAGGCCTGAGAAGGGGGACGTCAGCTCTTCCCAATCTAATTCTTTTGGGCTGTGTGTGCCTGACCATACTCTAAAGAGTTCTCAGAATGTACACAAGGTCTTCTAAACCCATCATACTGTCAGTGATTTGGAGGTAGGAGGAATGCAATGACACAGGAAAATAGGATAATCTTTACAATTATGGACAGAATTCAGCCAATAGTTCTCAAGGCTGAAATTCTAAACACACTTTCTAAAGAGTAAGCCATTCAGCAATATATGCATAAGTCTGCAAGTATAAGCCTGTCTTTTTGGAAGATCCAACTGAAAATAATGGGGCTGACTTCTGAGTAAACAGTTTAGATCAGTCTTTATGTCTTAGGGATTTCAACTGGAGGGAGAGTTAAGCACATGTTTGACTACTCAAAATCAATGCAATGTAAAAGCACTTAAATTACACTGGATCATGCCCAATTAATAATAATTATCACCTGTAAATAACTGCGCTGGGTAATCAACGCTGTGCAAACTTTAGAGTTGGCAGGAGGGAAAACCAGCATTTAACAACAGCTTAATTCACAGAAACCATCATACTGAACTATGATTCCTACTTGGATTTACATCATATAGTGATCCACTTTGCAAGTTACTAGTCCACAGTATCCCCAGTTCAAGCTTCATTTTATGCCATCCAGACCAACAGGATGCTGCATGTCATTTTAGTAGACCTATGAATGGTCACAGACTATGTCTCATATTCACAAGAAATTTCTTGCTTCTCAAGAGAGACAGAAGAAATCTCGTGCTTCACTATGTCAAATAATGTTGCTTTAAAGTAGTACCCACATCATTTAAGATTCCAGCAATAAAAGCAACAAACCTTGTGGGAGGAAATCTAGTTAACCTATTGAGGGGGGGGTGTAACTCCCCTCCTCAGGTGTAGCTGCTGCTGCCACCAGCCCAGGCTCAACACAACAAAGGGAGCTCCTGGGCAAAAATCCCTCTCAAAAGAAAGCCAAATAACAGAAGTAAAAAACCCAATTTTATTGACATATATTAAGAGTTATAAATAAACTACAGAGGCTCTGTACCATAAAACCTGAATATTAAAATGACAATAATCAACCCCTTTGTTTATAACTTAACTGAGAGGAACTCAAAGGACAAAAACAACAACAAAAAATCCTATAGGATTTTTACCTTACTGACTGACTACAACCAGTTTCCACAGCACATAGTGAGGCTAACCTTCCCTGAGAGCAGCCAAAGGGGTCTGTTCCCTGAGGCTTTTAACTTTATATCAATGAACTAATCACCCCCACCTGAGCCATTTACACTTGAGTAGTTCTCTCCCAACTAACCAGGTTCACATAAGAACACAATTTCATTACACCCACAAAGAACAACAACTACGTGTACATCTTCCCTTTACACTTTTCTAGAGAACTCACCACAGTTCCAAACACAGGGAAAATCAACTTCCACAAAGATCGATATAGTGAATTGCAGGCTACAAGGAAGTGCAGCAATGCTAAGCTCTGTGCTCACACAAAATCTCTTCATGCACAACGATCCTGCAAGGGAAGTCTGAAAGGAAAGGCATTTCTAGGAGCACTTAAAGGCGAGGCTGGGGGGCGATCCTGCAAGGAGGGAGGGAGGTCTGCATTTCTAGGAGCACTTAAAGGAGAGGCTGGGGGGCAATCCTGCAAGGGGGAGAGGGAGGTCTGCATTTCTAGGAGCACTTAACAGAGAGGCTGGGGGACAGAGCAAACAACAACAAAAAACAAAGCCAGCGATGAGTGGGCGGAGCCAGCCCTAAGGTTAGGTTCTGGAATGCACGTTCCAATGCCTTTCCCCTCCATGTCACCACTGCTCCTCTCCCTTGCTGCTGTAGCCAGTAAGCAACGCCAAGATGTTGCTTTTCCCTGTGAGGATTGGCTAAAATGGTGCAGGAGAGGAGTGATTCCACTGCAAGGTAAGGCTTCTTTCAAAACTTAAGAGCTTTGCCCTCCCTTAGATTTGCCTCTGCTTGCAATTGAAATTCAAATGGGCAGGAAATGGCCCTGTTTTCTGGTCCAATTAACAAACGGAGCCACACACAAAAAACCCACGAAGTGCAAAGCAAAAAAAACACACACCAACACGAAGTGCAAAGCAAAAAAAATGGAGCAAAAAAAAACCCGAAGCAAAAAAAACAAGGAGCCAGCAATGAGTTAAGTGGGCGGAGTCCACTAATTGTAACAACCAGAAAGCCATTCCAGCTGCATGACAGCACTGGCGGGCCAGCTGCCGTGGGCGGGGCCAGCTCATTTAGAAACCGGTTCTCGGAACCGGTGAGAACCGGGTGCATGACTACACTGCCTATAACCAATTACTGGGATCCTTAATTAAGCCTGCTACTTGAGACTGCTCAGCAACTGCATCTCACAGGTATCACATGGTGACTTCTATTCTCACCCACCTCCTTACAACATGTGGAATTCCAAGTATTCTCATGAATGCCATGGTTGTGTTTATTTGTGACAGCCACATCAATGTGCAGAGCAGGAGGAACAAAATTACAACAGCTGCTTGATGTAGAGGGGGAAAAAATAGCAGCTTGATGTGCAAGAATCCTCAGGTGAAGCTTTTCACAGCATGGGGATCAATAGGATTGCCTGCTACATGAAGCTGCTGTTAAAGGCACAGGTACTATGACCCATTGAAAAGTTAGCAACCCTATGGAGGCAGAGTTTTCTACTAAAAATCAGAAACATTTATGGGTAGATCCAACATCTAGCAAATTCTATTATTGACTTTAGCTTTTACATGCCCTGAAAAAGTAAGTGCCACTGAGCTCACAGCACAGTGTGAATCATAACAGCAATAATGATTTTTAAAACATCCAAATCATTTTCGAGACAAATTAGTTTTGATGGCAAATGTACAAAGGACTCATTTATTTTTCTTGTAAAGCCTCCGAGGGGAGCAAAGACCAGCTGTCCAGTCTGTCATTGTTGTTCCATACAAACGGTGGGAAGCAAGTCGAATGGAATAGGATTTCAATCATCTCCATGGAAATGTTATTGAAAATGTCATGTCACTTTAAGAGCAGCCAGGTAGGAGGTGATACATGCACTCTACTTAAATATTTGCCTATTTCTTCTCTATGTCTGATCCCTGAGGTCCTAGATATTAGTCCTCTTTGCTTTTTTTAACAGCTTTATTACAGAACAGAAACACCTATTGGAGAAGAAAAAGGGCTTTATGAACAGGGCTTTTCATTATCACTATGAATGGAAACCCACAAAGAGCAACTTGATATCAAGGGGATTTGGAAGTGACAAGATTTTATAAAAGCAGGTAAGGCCAAAAAATCAGACTTGTAATTTGCATCTACTGAATACACTGGGTTTTGTAAGATATTCTAACTACAAGTGAGGGCACACACAGCTAATGATGGGCAGGTGAGAGGGTCCCTCCTTTTTCCAAAACCTCAGATGGGCTTAGAAGAGATGCATGGTGGCCAAATACGAAAGATGAGCGCGCTCCAGTGAATTTTGTTTTTTTACATGCAGTAGTTGGGCAGAATATAGTGTTTTGATCAGTGCAGCTTCTCATACAAAGCTAGGCAAAGTTGTACATGTTGAAATTCCCTCTTGTGAATAGCTATTAGAAGTATGCAGGAACTTTCTCTTCTTTCATATTTAATCATACTTTGCATCTAATGCTTTGTGAGCAATTCAACTTTTTAAAGAAATGGGTCATTAATGGTCAGCCTGCCAAAATGTGTTATCCTTACTCCCATTTGTCATCCTTACTTCCAAAGATATTTAAAACATTGGTTCTTCCTTGCGGTCAGATAACTATATTTTCTAATGCAGCATGGTAAGATAATTTGGATTGTCATGCAGAGCAGCACTTAGTATAACTGTGATGTGAGCTGGGAAGGTCTCTTATACAGACTTCAGCTCTCTCCCCTTCCTCATCTGATTACACAGATCCTATTCCTCCTCGTTTTGAATGATAATGAAGATTGGGTATGTGAAGTGCACTGTGTTTGAAAAGACCATTATTATAAGTGTTATGGGTACTACTGAGACCATAACTAGGAGATAATAATAATACTTGTATTTATATACCGCCTTTCTTAAGATCACTAGATTTCTCTAATGACTGTAACTCAAGGCGGTTTACATAGGCAGACTTTTATTCACAAACCCGAAGGTTTTTACAATTTACAGACACATTCTATCTTTCAAGAACAACACTCATACAGATGGGTCTTTCTGGATTTAGCTTTCTTTCTTAGCCACCGTCTGTCTTCTGCTGGCTAATCACAACTGTGTGTAAAAGAGAAGAATGAATGGGATACATACAGGTCCCATGTAACAATTTTGGGACATGTGCTCTTGCCTGTAATGCTTTCACCTAAAACCCTTGAAACTTGCAGCATACAAATACCTAATCCAAGACAAATTGGTAGTTCAATGGGACGTGCATCTTCCTCTAAAATAGATGAAAAATGTTGCTTGGCATGGGCTCAAGATAATTTAGTGTAGGCAGATTTTCTCCTTCAGCACCTTTTAAGGCTTCTGCAGTACACACAAGTAGGATGTTTAAAGAGTGGGTTTTTCTTACTTTCATGTGTGTTTTTTGGATGGTGATTCAAAGGGTAGTAGTTACTCCAGCCAAATTACTACAAGCTACCAGTGTGCTGTGTTCTTATATTTGTGGCAGAAGACTGCCCAGATTTCTGATGATCAGAATACTTTTCAAATTCATCTGATCCCCACAGTCCAGAAGTAGAACATATTGCATGCTGATACCCCTTCTTTATCTGCTATGTTGCCCATTTGGCGTGAGGAAGGATCACTCCAGATGAACCCAAACCACCCCACACCAGACTTGTGTTGATACACCCCTCTGCACTTCTTTAGCTATGTCCCTGACACATGGCCTGCTATGTGGGCACCAGGACTTTTCAACCCCCACTCCAGCCTGAAAAAGGACTACAGCCTGTGGGTGGGATTCAAATAACAACCGGTTCTATGTCCTTCAGGGCAGCCTTCAGGGCCGTCCGCTGCCTTTCTTCCCCCTCCCAACCTAAAATTAGCGACCGGTTCTGCAGAACAGGTGAGAACTGGCTGAATTTCACCACTGAGCAAACTAGATTGCAAGCCTTTCTCCTTCTGTCTCCCTGAACGCAACAGCAGATGCTGCTTATGAGTAACACGATAGCTGGACATTCAGTTCTTTCTAAGAAAGTGCTTGTTGTAAAATGCTGAGCCTTATTCCACATTGGCTCAAAATAATGTGGATATATACAGTAGTTCCATGTCAGTTACTCCACAGAACCCAGATTTTGGCTCCATGGCACTCTTGGGATTTTTAAATGTCATTTGGCTTCTTTATCATATGGGCAGCCAAATCACAATAGTCCCGCGCTGTGATCCAGCAGGATCGGTGCAGCCTCTGCTGCATCCAGCGTGAGGATACAGGCTGCTAGACATCTCCCTGGGGGAAGGGGACATTTGTCCCCTTACCTTGGGTAAAGGCCCAGCAAACTCTTTGGAGCTACATAGATCTGCACCAGTGACATATCACTGGCACATATCTGGGCAACCCTCTGTTAGGCTTTTGGCCTTGGGGGAAGGGAATAGGATGCAGTGGTAGCTTTGGCCACCCTCCCCATCCCTTCCAAGCTTGAACCAACCCTCCCTATCTTTCAATATCCTTCAGCCACACAATTGTGATCTGTCACTGCGCCTGATGCATTAGTGGTCTTATCTGCTACAGGGCATATATGTGTTGCCTATGGATGCAAGATCCATACCCTGGAAAAAATAAATGGCATGGATCATACATGGGGTGGTTTTTTTTGTTGAAAACAGCTTTTTGGAGGTTAAAATATTGGAATAAAAACACAGAACATTTTGGTGTTTAAGATATTTTTTAGAAATTAAAACAGACTACTTTTCCAATTAGAAATAATATTGTGGCTGCATCTGCTGACACTATATCACCTATATCATCTACCTAGTATACTTTTAAAGCATTTAAAATTAATAAAAATGAGAACTTGGAATGAAAATGTAGAATAAAAACACATAACAATGCAATTTGCTATTTTAATCAAGAAATTGTTGGAAAAAATGTCACCAAAAACTCATACCCTTAATCATACATTTGGATCCAATATAGTAGGCATATGCACAGACAGGACTTCCAATGCATTGAGGTTGGGCAAAGCCAGGGGCTGCAACCTCAGTCCCAGCCACAGGTACAAGCTGTTGTGACCGCCTGCAAAGCACTAGAGAGGAAGTTTAGGGGAAGGCTGTTGAATGTACTCAGCTACCCAATGCTGCCCTGGATCAGTATTGTTTTCTACACAGACTGGTAGTGGCTGTCCAGGGTATCAGATTTCTCACGGGTCTTTCCCAGCCTGGCCTGGCGATGCGAGAGGCTAAACCTGGGACCTTCATGAAGAGTGTAACCTGTGTAGGGTGCTTTTTATCACTTGCACACCTGGTTACACAAATGCAGTTTCTCACTTATTTGCTTCAAATGACAGGGTGCCAATTTCAGGTTTTTTTTGCTCTAGTTGCAAATATATTCATCAGAAATAACAGCTTCCAAAGGAGTAGCATCACTCTAAATGCATCTGCCTGTTGTTACAGGCCTGTGTTTACTCTTGGACAGCTGCAATGCAGAAGCAGGCTTTGGATTGGGACCACAGGACAGCAGTAAGGTTATTTATTTACCGCCATGCTGTTTTCCTTGAAAATCACTGCTGCAAAGCAACTATTTAATCCTAGAGGTCAAACTACATGGGCATGCCTAAGTATTTAGACAGTATGCTGTCTAAATAGAAACACCTCTTCCCCCCCCTTAAATTGTAGCATGGGGTGGTCAGCCTGGTTGGAACAGGGGTTCATGGCGAAGATGAAGTTCATTCTTTCTATGCATTTTCCTCCCTTCCACATTACCTCCTGCTCTTTGCCCCCTTCCTTTTTCCAATCCAGTAAGTAGAAAGAGAAAATGGAGCAGAGGCAACAAGTAGGCAAAGAGGGGCACCCCCCATCAACCTGCTGCCTGAGGCAGCAGTTTAAGTTTGCCTCATTGGTGGGATGGCCTTGGGAAAGCAGTACTGTCTATATTTCAGGTGAACACTTGATAAGACTAACCTAGAGAGCGTCGCTCAAGTATCTTTATTAGTTAAGTAGAAAAAGGGGTTTGAGCAAGTGTAGATTTTCTCAGTACGTTTGCCAAGTGTTCGGCCAGCTATTCCAGATGCATTTTTAACGGGAATGACACATCCATTGGCAGGCAATAATGTGTTCTGTGTGCTAAGATTAGCTTCACCTGCTGATTTCTGGAGGTCCAGCAGCTATTTAAAGGCACACAAGAAGGCAGACCAGCTTCTTTTTGCCTGGTCAGCTGGCAACCCTAGTTCTCTTGAACCCATATAGCACAGCACTGAGACAAGACCAGCTCCACTTGCTGCAGTTACCAATTCTATCTTTTTGCAAAGAAGACCAACTAGCAGCCTGAGGTGTGTCTTTGACCCACAGATTGCATCTATCGGTCTCCTAACTACATTGCCACATTGTGTGGGAAAACCTTTGCTCCAGACCTCACTTGAAAGGAATATGCCACCATTTTCTCATGTGTGACTGTTTCTCTTTGGATTTTGTATGCCACTCCCTGGCTAATATTCACTTGAAACTTTGATTGGGAGTAGCCAGCTTATGTGGCAGAATGTAGTCCTGTCTTCTGAACTACTCTCTGGACAATCGAGTAGCCTCCGAGAAGGCACAAGCTGGCCATCCCTGAGAGAGGGCAAGAAGGAAAGAGATATGAGAGCGATTATCCATAATTCTTGCTGAGTTAAATTACCCATTACATTATCAAATTTTTGACAGGCGTTGTTTGCCATGCAGGGATGAGGACAGATACACATGCTAAACTTCCCTCTTCTATACAACAGTTGGCTTGTCCTGGTTAGCTGCTTGGCTGCTGTTAGAACTCTTAAGTGCTGGACTAGATAGAGATCTGATTCAGTAAGTCAATTCTTACGCAGGCACTTCTCTGCAGGGATGAACGGAGCCCCGAGTGCACCCGTGGCAGGGCGACGAAACCATGCCCCCAGCAAGTCGCCCCGCCCCTGTGCATCACCCAGCGACGCCTCCCTGCGCCTGGAATAGCTCCATTTTGGAGTGGAACGGAGGCGAGGGAGGGCGGGTGGGCAGGCCAGATAGCACGCGGGTTAGTCCGCTGCCTCCGCACAACGGCGCCCCGCTGCTGCCGGCGCCCATGGCTTGCGCCACCCCGGGCTACACCCTTCCTCCAACTCTGCTTCTCTGTCTGGGTTATTGTGCTGAAAGTTGGTTTGGTTTGAAGGAGCATTTCACTTCCTCAGATTGCGACTCTTACATAAGTGACCAGAAATTCTACACACTGGCCAGTGGCAATGGCTGCCTCTGGGCACGTCTTGCTGTGTCTCTATTGTCCATTCCTACCTCAAGCTTCCTTTACTACAAGACATAAGAGTTGCAATTGGACAAATTCACAGAAAATGCAGGCCTGCTGGTTTAAAAGAAGGTCCCAGTCCCATTTCAGTTTACAGTTGTGTGAATCCCTGCTGGTTATGCTAGAAAGAGGACAGAGAAGGTGACAAAAACTGAATACCAGGAATCCTTAGAAACTAGGATTACCTCTTTTACAGGGGGAGCACAGAGTCAGATAAGCAGATACAAATGCATTCTAAGCACCACAGTGGGATGGCTTCATCAGAGACTAGCTGAAGTACAAGTAAGAAATAATTATTGATGAATATCTTTAAAGCATGAGTGGGCTTCTGTATTCAGTCTCTATTTCTGTTTGGCTGGCTTTCTCTGTACTATTGTATCATCGCTTGAATAGGGCAAATCTAGAAAAGATTGATACGCATTCAAGGGAAATGAAATGCTCTGAGTTGGCAAGGGTTAGCAAGGCTGTGCAAGTTGGGTGTGCTGCCATACCAATAAAAGAAAGAGACCATTGCTGGGCTTCAGTCAATAATTCTTTAAGGCAGATTAAGCAGAAAGGAGTTGCTTCTCATAAACTACATTGGCAGCATTCAAAGTGCTTCACTTCAACATGAGAGGGGGATTGCATCAAAAGAGGGTGTGCTCCAGTTGAGGAGGAGGACAATGTTTCTTGAAGGCTGTTTTTCATGGCCAGAGTGACATTGGCACAAACTCACCTCTAATTGGTTATCTAATGTTGTTACATCAACATACCATTCACTCCATGGTCACCAATTGGCTGGGATCATCCATGTGACTATTCCAAAGAAGAGTAAGATCCAAGAAAAAGTTGTTGCCAAAGCAGCAGCAGCAGCAAGTTAAGGGAAACGACACAACAGCTGCAAAAGAGAACATTCTTGGTATCAGGGGAAGGGATTCCTCTCCATGCTATTTTTGCCTTGAAAAATTAAATGAATGAACATTTGGCACTGTTCCTGTGCGTTGTGCATTGATAGACCTTAATCTGAATGGTCCCAGTGACTCCATAAAGGATGGATTGGGGCGATTAAGGCAGGAATGTGTGCATTCCGTCCTGAGAGTTTAGAATTAAGCTTCCTGCAAACCTCAGTCAATGAGCACAGTAAAATCATCTCATGTGACAAAGCAGTTATACAATTGGTGGTGTGGGACCAAAAAAAGTGCTAACGGCTTGCTGGGCCACATTCCAAGGCAAGTAAATAGGTGCTTACAAACTTGTCAAGGTATCGCTTTGCATTTGCGTCCCTGGGCGTAAACTGATAGCTGGTGAGGAACGTGTTCCGTTTTAAGAACCTGCCTTGCACAATCTGCCTATGGGGAATGTTCAGAAGGTGAAACCCTAAGTGGGAGAGGAGGTTTCCAAGGACAGCGTGTGCCAAGAAACGGATCCCGTAAGTAGACTTCTCTAAAGGTCTGTTCCACAGAATCTGTTTGCATGGACTGCAGGGTTGTTGCCAAAATGCTGTGCTCCGTGAACAAGAGGGAAAAGAAAATTCCATGTCCCTACACATGAAGCAAGATTCAGAGTGTGTCCCGTAAGGAAACTTCTTTCTCTTTTTTGTCTCATAGTGATATGATAGCCATAAGAACATGGATCATGGAGCCATAAGAACATGGAGCCATAAGAACATAAGAGCCCCACTGGATCGGGCCAAAGGCCCATCTAGTCCAGCTTCCTGTATCTCACAGTGGCCCACCAGGTGCCTAACCAGGTGTTGAAGTGATGCTTGCATCCTGTTGCCACTCCCTTGCATTCTGAAATAGCCTACTACTGGTATTCTGAAGTAGCCTAGCCCTTTCAAAATCTGAGAATATATCTGAATACCCTACTTGCAACAAAATCTTGTCACACAGTGATACCCGGATTGGAGCTTTGAAGGAAAAATCACTGAAGGCTTGTGGTGCCTTTGTAATTCCCTGGCTATCTGAGCTATGGGTGGCTATATTTATTGGTACTACAGATTTGAGCATTTAGATAGAGTTAGGTAGCATATTCTCCTGTGAACAACTGAAGGCGCAATCCTAACCTGGAGTTAGGTCAGCTAAGTTTGGCCGGCGCAAGGGACACCGTAAAGTATATTTGGACCACTCTCAGTCAGAGAGGCCAGCACACAGACATGCACCATCCTCCCTGACTCCAAGAGTGGTCCAAACACACTTTACAATGTCCCTTGTGCCAGCCAAACTTTGCTGGCCTAACTGTGCTAGCCCAACTCCAGGTTAGGATTGTGCCCTAAGCGATGTGTCCCCTAAGCCGAACTACATCTGCGAACATCTCGACTTCTATTCCAGTCTCTACGTGATCAAATCCCAATTCTTTCTCAGCTTTCCTCAGCATGTCCTG
The DNA here is from genome assembly GCA_029204185.1 of Lerista edwardsae. Classification (NCBI taxonomy): domain Eukaryota; kingdom Metazoa; phylum Chordata; class Lepidosauria; order Squamata; family Scincidae; genus Lerista; species Lerista edwardsae. The sequence continues at coordinate 10,932,188 of JAJKFI010000035.1, read as the reverse complement.
CTCATGGCTACCCCCTTGTCTTGGAGAAGAACCATCATACGCTTTAGCCCCTCCTCTCAGGTAGATGTATTTGAGGGTCCTGAGGACCCCTACTGGAACCTTCCCTCCATTCAGGGAGTTTCTTGGACCATTGCCATTAGTTAACTTTCTTTTGCCCATTCCAGGCAACTGGCTAAGGGTTGTCTCAGGGCCTGGCTTTAATGCTACACTTGGAGCCATAATACACTGCCTCAATGCCCACAGCAGTGATGTCATCACATGATATTGTGATATTCCAGGTTCTCCCTGGAGGAGGGGGCACTTGCTGCTGTGGTTTTGTGCACCCCATTCCTTCTCCATGGAACCTCCATTGGCGAAGGGATAGGGTGCAGAAATCCGCCATGCTGCCTTCTCCTTCTGTGGCACAAGACAGTCACCTTGTCACTTCTGGGCTCTCCCCAGAGAAGGAGGAGCTCACTGTGGTGGCTTCTCAGCCCACAGCACAGGAGAAGGAATGGGCGTGCGAAACTGCCAGCATCTTCTCGACAAGGGCAGAGCCTGGAGCAGTCATGTGCCCCCACTAGGCATAGTGCCCAGAGTAGGTGCCCCCTCAGGCTCTGCTCTAGTCATGGTTATGCCCTAGTTAACCATCTGTGCTGATTCACATCAAATCTTGCAAAACTAGAGATTTTGTCTGATATTACTGCTGGTGGTACCTTAAAATGTCAAGTTTGTTTTTCTTTTCACAGGTTCATTTTGAAGGAGGACAACCAAAGGGAAAACTATGGTGGAAACTATTCTGGCCCCATGGACTATTGCCTTAGTTATCTTGGCTGCAGTGCTGATAATGAGCTTTCTCATGTTTCTCCCTCCTGCTGTTGTACTGATCTGGAGAATGAGGACATCGTCACAGATCTCGTTGGAGGGAGCTGTGTAGCCTGCCTCTGTTCAGATGATCCCTGTGGCTACTTCGGAACTTTCATTTGAGATGCTGAGACTTTCTCTCGTCTGATGTTTGTGGAACAATGGATGCGGATAGTCAAGATCCTAGATACAAAACAGCATTAATTGTCTTCAGACATTTAATACCAGTATCTTCAGTATCTCTCAGTTTAAGAAGACTATTGATTAATGAAGAGATACCAAAGAGAAGCAAATCTAGAAGAAATGTGGTTAACCTGCCTCATAGTGTCTTGTTCACGAGCATCCTTCATTTGCAACAAGCATTAAGTTAAAAGCAAATGCAAGGCACCAGATATGTAATCTGTAAGATAGGACTTGAGTGTTCATGTCGTTATAACAAAAAATAAAATATCCTAGAACTGTTGGAAAATTGGTTAATGGCAAGTTACCTTGGCTTGCAGAGATGATATGGTTAGATGACTTCAGTTGTGTTAGAGAAATTGCACGAACTCAAATGTTTTTGAGATTTTTTTTACTATACAGCCGCTGTGAGCAATATAACCATGATCAGCAAATACACCGATAAATATGGGTATAAAATTTAGATCTTAACGGGGGCTTTTTTTTTTTAATCAGAGCACGCATTTTAAGGCTAAAACGACTGAGGGTGCAATCTTAACCAACTTCCCAGCACTTTCTGCATGGGGCATGTTCTGCATTCTGTGGTGGAATAGTAGTCACAGAGTCCCCAAGGGAAGGATTAGTTCCCAAGGTAAGGGAATGAGATAGATACCTTTATTGGCATAACAAACACAGACATGCACAAGGTGCGAAATACAACTTATAGGAACATCCCCTAGAACACTAAAACTTTAAATTGGATTCTCGGGCTGTATTAATCTTAATTATATCCAGGTAAGGGAATGTTTGTTCCCTTATATCAGAGCTACTGTGCCCTTACCCCGGTGCTGGAAAGTTGGTTAGTATTGCGCCCTGACTCACCTTGCTCCTACCTGAGCTGAATCGTAAGCACCAGTCTCTTTAGCCTTGTGCCCTTTCTCCCCTCAGATGATTTTGTCAGAGACCTTTAGCACTTCTGCTACTCAGTATTATAGTGCAGTGTTTCTCAAACTGTGGATTGGAAACCACTTGATGGGACACGACTTAATGTCAGGTGGATCACAGAAAGCTGGAAGTCTCATCTTGGAAGCTGCAGGCCTTACTCTTGCTATTTTCCTTCTGTGAATATTAACAGTTTGAATTTTCAGTTGAGGCTTTCTTCAAATTTTATTTGTAGTTCAGTGTTTTTTACATAATATTTTGTCCTAATCTTGCTTTCTGAAGGGATGTGTCATGGTTGTGCAATTGCTGCAGTCCAAGAATGCCAGTTTACATTCCAGGGAGTGTCATTTGATTACATCACAATGATAGCATTCCCTGCTTGATGGTGTCACTTGCAGCCATGACATCACTTCCAGGTTAATGAGTTCTCTTCTGGTAGATCTTGACATGAGAGCCATTCTAAAAAGTGGGTCCCTGACCTAAAACGTTTGAGAACCATTGTTCTAGTGGCTTTGCTCGTGTGTGGCAGCAAGCAGGTAAGGTACATTTAAAGAGGACTTTTTGACAAAGACCTGTTTGTTGCTCATGCTGCGGAGAAGAACTCATTGTATGTGTGGAGGTGCCACTGGGTCTTTGGGATCGAGGTTTGGGCTGGGGGTGAGATACGTGGTATCTTCAAAAAGCCCTCACAAACTGTGAGGTGAGCCTATGCAAATGTGTAAAGTGTGGGAGAATATAAAGCTCAGCAGCCCATTATTTTGTTTTTGGTGTGGGATGAATGAGGTTGTCTTTTATGAATGGGGACAGGGATAGGGAAAGCTTAGCCAGCAACAGACACTTGGGAATGTATCTGAGGAAGACCTGTCCAGGCAGACATGAAGGGAAGAGCACTGGGAATCTGATAAGGAGAAGCCATAAAGCAACCATGCTTGCAGAACCAGGATTGCTCTCTTAGAAAAATCTGGAAGCAAGTCCAAACTCTGCCCAGAACTTTCCATGTGACTGTCTATTTTGATAGGGACCTACTCACAGGGTTGTTAAGAGAGTGTGCACATCAGCTCTAAAATGTTGTAGAAGTTAATCTGACATTATGCAAGACCACAACATTTATGCAACCTCTTCCTCAAAAAGCACAAGAGCTGCTTTCTGCTGGTACAAACAAAGGGGCATAGTGACATAAGATGGATTATCATTTTCTACCCATTGCTAATGTAAGCAAAAAGAAAGGCAACTCAAGCCACAATACACAGCAGGTCTTGCTCATGGTCTAGTCAACACAGGATGTTTAATTTTTGACACGCTCTGTGGCTCTCCAAAAGAAAGAACACAACTACCACAAATAAATGAGATAGAATTTATTTCAAAAGAAGGGTTTGTCCAGACTTGCTGTCGGTGACATGTGCCAGTTTGACATGGTCGGAACAGTCCATAAAAAGAGGTAAATTTTTGTCACTTGTTTTTATGTACATTTGAAATTGCAACTGGGAGAGTTGCAACTGGTGGGAGAGTTCTCAAGTTTTAGCCAGATTTGAACTGCAAACCTCTTTCCTTTGGCCCGCGGCCAGGCAGAAGGTGTTCGACACACATTTGAGTGGCTTGCAGTAGCAGCCAGCCATCGAGCACCATAAAGGAGGAACCTTCAGATACAAAGCAATTCACAAACCTAGAAAAAGGACCCTCCTTTTTGTAACAGAGCATGGCCCTACAGCATCAAAGTCTGGGCCCCTTCCATTTCTGAATGCACCCCCCACAGATTGCCCCTGAACAGGACTGCACTATTGCATCCAGCCTACACCAATGCTACTTCCTCCTGCTCAAGAATCTGACATTAGCAGAATCTGAATTGTAGCAACAATTCTTGTTGCAAGTTGCAGCTTCTTATTCATTGTAGATACGGTCCTTTTTTCAGCCAAAGAGGAGGAATTCCCCTCACCATTCTCTGATACAGGCAGTCCGATCCTAAAGCCTCTGTTCTCCCATCTCTGTCTCCAAGCAAGAGAACAGAGGTGCAGAATTTAAAGTGCACTATCTATATTCCACTGGCAAGCCAGCCTGCCACACCCTAGCGTCTCCTGTGTGGTGCAACAGCACAAATGCATTATCATTTGTGCGTGTGAATAACCTGTTGCAAAATTCTTTAATTCTGATTCCAGCAATCTTGCAGAGACACCATCTAACCCAGTGGTTCCCAACCTGGGGGCCCACGCCCCCCAGGGAAACCAGAACCACTGAATGCCCCTTTAAGGGGAGTGGTTGAAGCAGTGACAGCAGCAACAGCCTCACAGGGATTGCACTGCCGCTGCTACAAAGAGCTCTGTTAAAGTACCTGGGGGGGTAGCGTGGCCATCCTGAGGGGGTGGGGTGGCAATCCCCTCTGGGGCCACCCCACTGCCCTAAACAGCTACCTGAAGCAATCTGACCCATGTCTGGGTTTGCACAAACCTTGAAGTGAGTGTGATCTTTGCAGAGAGCTATTTGAGGCAGCAGCATGGCCCGCAGAGGGGATTGCTGCCCCCTGCCCCCTCTGGATGGCCGCACTACCCCCAGGTACCTTAACAGAGCTCTTTGTGGCAACAACAGCGGTGTGATCCTTGTGAAGCAGTCTTTGCTGTCACCGCCCTCCCTTGCAAGGTCTTACAGGGTTCCCTACCTTCATGTAAAAGTTGAGAATCACTGATCTAACCCAAAGATGTTATAGGAGAGAATTTCCACATCTGTTGTTGTTGTTGTTGTTGTTGTTAAGAATATTTATGTAACACTTTTCAACAAAAAAGTGCACACCGACAAAAATCAAATAATTAAATGGCTCCCTGTCCCAATAGGGCTAACAGTCTCTACCAACTGAAAACCCTTAACACCCCATGGCCTCAACCTTGAAGATAATACTGCATGTTCCATGTGTTCAGTTTTCTTGCAGGTCCCACTCTGTCAAGCAATTCTCTCACCCTCAAGAGGCTTGAAATGATCACCTTGACTAGTAGGATTCATTTACTGCACACCTGTTTGAAGAAAACCAAAACCTCCTACAACAAACCCAGTGTAAAGGTCACACTTGTTTTGTCACTTATACACAAATGAAGGACAGGGGCACCAAAAGTACTTACAGCCTCCCCATCCCCTTGTGGGAGTAGCACAGTAGTGATGCTGTGATTGTGCTGTGAAGAGTAATGGAGGCACACTGGCTTGGCTTCTGGGTGAAGGCAGGATGATATTGAGAGAGAGCAGGTGCAAATTTTGGCTTCAATTCTATGCACACTTTTGTGGGAGTGAGCCCCACTGAATGGGACTTACTTCTGAGTTCACATGCATAGAATTGTGCTGTCAGATTTTTCCAAGAACCCTGAGAACTGTAGTTCTGTGATGGGAAGGGATCTCTTCTAAGGGAGAATTCTCAGCATCTCGCAATGCTGCAATTTCCCAGGATTTTTTTTTAAGGGGGGGGGGGTCCATGACAGCCGTGGCATAAAACAAATGTTTGTAGACATAACCGTGCAGTTATACTACACTGCAAAGTGAAGATGCTGAAATGCTGCAAAAAATGATCTGTCCCTAGCAGCCTGAACTCCATTCCCCACCCCAAAAAAGAGATGGCAGTTAAGCCAATTTAGGACCATAGCATGCTTAGGGACACTGGACCCTCTTCCTCCCTGAGCTGGATATGAGAAGGTAGTCCTGTGAGGCTTCACGGTAACCAACTTCCAAACTTTGACGGCCAGATATGAAAAGTATAATTTCCTTCTTCTTAGAGAATGGCAATTTTCTGAGCAGCTGGGATTGTCAGAAAGCACCATGAGTGGTGTGACATCTCCTGATACAGTCACCTCAGACAGCAAACCTACAAATGGCTTTTATCCAGTGATGTCATTCAGGGGGAACGGACCGGAACGGGCGTTCCGGATCCTAACGGGCTCCGTGGCTGGTTCCGGGTTCCCAACAAGTGCCAATCAAAAGTGAGTTCCTGTTCCTAAATCATTTGAATGACACCACTGCTTTTATCCCCCCTTTACTTTCACCATTTTCCACTTTAAAAGCAACACCGTATGGAGGTATTCCTCAGCTACGACCATGAGAAAAAAGCACTTGTTTTCTAACTGCCCAATCCTAAATCAGCTTTCCAGCATTGATGCCAACTTACATGCCAACAAGGCACGTGCTACACGCTGTGGTGGTGGGCAGTCATGGAGGCCTCATAAAGGAACATTTGTAACCTTTGTTAGTCTATAACCTTAGCTGCCTGTATTTATTTGTTTTGTTTTCAAGTTGCTGGCATTTTTCAAATACTTGAAATAGTGAGTACTATACTGATCAAAAATGAGTAGAATTCTGCGTAACTGAATATTTTCTACAGACTCTAGTAAAGCTGGCATGGGTTGCACTGCCATCTAGTGGATGGTCCAACAATTGCTTTTTCACAGATATTGCAAATACTCATGACCCAGATCTTAAATGTCTTTTTAAAACATCAGGTTTACATTACATGCTTACTTGTGCCCTTCCCAGGTCTAACATCAAATTCAATTTAAACGGTTTCCAAACCTACAAGAAGGGACGTAATTTAAGTAAATACATTTCTTTTGACATGCAAACAGTTACTATAATCTGATGGGGGAAGGAGGGGAGAGTGCACATATGAAATTAACCACTGAAATCTGTTGCAAAGAGATGCATCTACAAAGGCACTAATAGAAAGGATATTTCAATTTCCCAGGGTTAAAAAACAGCATTGCTAGCAATCTGTGTTCATGATACCGAGAGTGCACATTTTGGTGATGGCAACCAAGAATTATGTTTCATCCTTTATATAGTACCATCAGTGCCTGAGGTGCTTTACATAGTCCTGTAAAACACTGAGAGCTGGTGCTGAGTCAGAGGGGTGCCAAATCCTGTTCCAGACAGGGTTTCTGCTCCTTTCAGAGTCAAAGCATGTCTCAGGGGTAGTGTCTCTCTGAAACATACTAATGTAATGGGGAAAACGGCAACGGCCAAGCCTCTCTTCCCAATGGGACTACTGAAGGCAAAACCAAGGAGCTGCAAAGCAAATGTTTGGCTGCTGAGTTGAAATCAATGTGAAATTCCAAACCCTTTCTAATTTCCATGTGCTTGTGAGGTCTTTGCTCTCTTGGCCCCCTGACTCATTCTCTATGCGTTCAAAGTGGCCTTGCCTGTCTAGAGGGCGTCCTGTCACTAGGTCTGGTTTTCTCCTAACTGTCCTTTCTTACTAGCCTAGGGTACTGTCAATTGTTGTTGTTGTTCAGTCGCTAAGTTGTGTCTGACTCTTCGCGACCCCATGGACCACAGCACGCCAGGCCTCCCTGTCCTCCACTAGCTTCCGGAGTTAGCCCAATTTCATGTTCATCACTTCGGTGACACTATCTGACCATCTCATCCTCTGCCACCCCCTTCTCCTTTTGCCTTCCATCTTTCCCAGCATAAGGGTCTTTTTAGAAAAGAGTCCTCTCTTCTCATGAGGTGGCCAAAGTATTGGAGCTTCAGCTTCAGGATTTGTCCTTCCAGGGAGCAATCAGGCTTGACTTCCTGAAGGATTGACCGATTGGATCTCCTTGCAGTCCAGGGGACTCTCAAGAGTCTTCTCCAACACCATAATTTAAAAGTATCTATTCTTTGGCGCTCTGCCTTTCTTATGGTCCAGCTCTCACATCCATACATTGCTACTGGGAAAACCATAGCTTTGACTATGGTAGTGTCAATGTCCTGCCCCATTTCCCATAGGGTTGTCTGTCTTTTTTCTAGCTTGTGAAGTGGCCTGTCTCAGGCTGCAATCCTAAACATGTTCAGAATTACCTCAGAATGGAAGGGAGTTGCAACTGGATGAAGGCATCTTTTGTGTGATCCTTGAGGCAGCTGGTGGGCCACTGTGAGATACAGGAATCTGGACTAGATGGGCCCTTGGCTTGATCCAGAAGGTCTCTTCTTATCTTCTCCTGTTCCCAGGCTCTGTGTAAGCTTCTCCCTTCCTCCCTTCCCTCTATTTCAGTAAGGTTATGGCTGTTTCCCTCTAACTTGTCAGAATGTCGTGAACATTCCATGACATCACAATAGCTGAGCCACTGAGACTGAGAGCAAAAGATCTGTAACCTTTTCTACACAACAGAACCCTGTCTAGAGTGGGATCTGACCACCTGACCAATTGGTAAACATATAGCTACAAGACACTCACCCATCTGAAATGTTTTGTCATGAGGCTAGTCAGAAGAAAAGGTTTGAGGGATATAAGATGCCTGCAAAAGAGGCTTCAAAACCTGACAAAAATCACGTGGAGAAGATTAGATCTAGATATGGGCTAATAATCCTTCTCCACAATCAAGAGCCCTGTTCGCAGTTCCAGTAAGGAATCTGGTTCCTGCGATTTCTTATTGTCCAGTTGCAACAAGTAACCTTATTGAACCCGAGGGAATATTTCATTCCCTTTGAAAATAAGAACGTATTGGAGCTGAGCTGAAGGTGAACATTCCATCGTCTGATTGTGTGTCTGAGTCGTTCTCCTTGTAAGTGGAACCAAAAAGTAGCAGCAATAGGAAAAATAAAAATGGCATCGATCTGCAGTTTTATCTGTACTATGGGTATGGGTAAGATGCTGAGAATACAAACAATGGTGGTTTCCATGGAAGTATCTGTCTCCAGTTCTTTTTCTCAGTTTAGAGGATGGTCAACAGAAGCACCTTTTGTAGTGGAATCCTTTTTCCCTTGAGCGTGAGGATTGGCCCCATGACTGTTAAAAGGCCAGTTTCTTTGGAATCTCCCAAGTAAATTCACTTCTCCCAAAGTGACCATAGCAGGCAGTCTTCTGATAGACTGGCTTCTTTAAATTCAGATCCCTAATTGTGTGACCAAAAAAAAAAAAAAGGGAGAAAAGATCATTATTATTCTGGAATTTCAGTCATGGCACATTAAACTATTCTTTGCTAGATAAATTAATTAAAAGCACAATCCTAACCTGGAGTTAGGCCAGCACAGTTAGGCCAGCAAAGTTTGGCTGGCAGAAAGGATACTGTAAAGTATGTTTGGACCACTCTCAAAGTCAGAGATGCCAGCACACAGGCAAGCACCATCCTCCCTGACTCCGAGAGTGGTCCAAACATGTTTTACAATGGTCATGTACAGGCCTAACTTTGCTGGCCTATCTGTACCAGCCTAACTCCAAGTTAGGATTTAATTGCACTCTAAGTACAACAAAGCTCTTCATGGAAGAGAGGCTGCCTGGAATAAAAAAAATGTCAGAAGCTCTGACAGTGGCTTTAAAAGCCTTGGAGATCTATTTGGTGAATTACCACTGGGCACATGGGTATTGCAGAGAAAACAACTGCCTTGGGCATGGAGATAGACAGAGAGCTGAAATTGGAAGGTGAGTGAGGGCGGGCATAAGAGGGGCAGGAAGGCTGTGGGAGGCTGGGATCTGAGGCGATGGCATGTTCCAGATCCTATCCCCCATTCCTGCAGCCTCCCAACCCTCTTTCCCTGACTTGCACTAGAAAAATCGCTAGCTCAGGTCCAAGGAGACCCATTGCAAAGTAGAAGGCTTACAGCTGTGTAAAGGGTATTAAAATCCCTCTTTGCTTCTGAAGCCTCCCAGCTCCCCAAGGGGGGAGGGAAGATAGGATTAGGCTGTTAGTCACATGGCACTACTCTTTGCAGATGCAAACTCTGCACTCACAATCCTCTTAGATGTGGAGAGGAAAGGGGAAATTGCTTGCCCCTGTGTCTCCTGTGAAGGACTGGCATGGTGCATATATACCCCAAAACACATACTACCTTCTTGGCAAAAGGGAGAGTGGAAATAATTGCAGAAAAAGAGTAGAAAGGATCCTGGCCAGGCACATGTAGGGTTATCAGTTCGCAACTTGGAGAACATGTGCAGCTTTAAATTCCCTGAAGCAGTAGTAGATGAAATAGTCATGCCTTCAACCCAACTATTCCTCCCTTGATCAAGTTGTCTAACCTCCTACCTTCTGTGTGGTCCACCATATATGTCAAGGGAGGATTGGACAACTCATGTCTGCTTCACTTCCAAAGGTAACAAGAAAAGTTAAAGCTGAATTCATATTCTCTGAGGTTGCTTTCTGCTGACACTTTTCCTATCTCTGCATTTTCAGAATCATGTTAGTGAACTGCTTCACAAAAAATGTTGACCACCACTACAAGGGGCATGGGGAAAAATACTGTCATCTTAATTGGGATCTGGTATCCCTGGCTGGAAGGAGCATTGATTTTCAAAGGCAACCAAAGCAGGAGGAACGGATACATTTGACAATATATAATATCTCTACATGTATGCAGTATTTTATTTTCTCTTTACTTGAAATTCAACCAAGGACACTTAGGGGGTTTACAGTTTCAATAGAAGTATTGTTGTAAGCCCTTAGTTCCTATTGCAGGTTGAATACCCCTTATACAGACTGCTTGGGACAGGAAGGTGTCTGGATTTCGGAATAACTGCATAAATATAATGAGAAATGCTTCCTCTTGCAGTTTTCACTATTACCAATGTGGGTGTCTGCTGGCCCCTTTGACATTTCTTCAACAATGGCGCATACCACAGAGCAGAGAACTTACAGCCTGTATGTAGGAATGTGCGTAAGACCTTCTAGTGTACAGACTGCAATAAGGTTTTTTTTTTGGTCTGGATTTCAGATGTCTGAGGGATAATCTACCGGTACATGGAAAGTTCCTTGCTTACCGTACAATGGCTCCTGGTCGAAGGTCAAAGTTCTGGTTGACAACCTGCAGCAATTCATGCTCACTTTTCGTGGAGGTACCGTGGGTGAACAGTGAGATGGAGAGTGGCTCAGCCACACCGATGGCATAGGCAACCTTTTAGCAAAAAGCAGAATTATTTAGGCATGGCACAGTTTAAATACAGTGGTGCATAATTTGGTGGTCTTTGTGGCTTGTTAAGATGATGAGATGTCTGAATCAGGGAATCATCTTTGAATTTAATTTTGCTACCAGGACCGTTTTTGTTGAAAAAAGCAGCATCTAAACATTTACCATCATCTTATCAGCAATAAAATCTCACACTTTGCCAAACCGCTGAAAAATGGAAGAAGGATGGAAGGATTCCACTTTTTAGCCAACTTTAGTTGCCATCAGTGAGTAAGAAACAAAGGCAGACTATGACATGATATCACAATTTATGGCAAGATGTAGCAAAAAGTTACAGAATCTAAAGGAAGTATGATGCCTGTGATATGACTAATTAGCAGTGATGTCATTCAGGGGGAACGGACCACAACGGGTATTCCGGATCCTAACGGGCTCCATGGCTGGTTCCGGGTTCCCGACAAGTGCCAATCAAAAGTGAGTTCCTGTTCCTAAATCATTTGAATGACACCACTGCTAATTAGGTATAATACAGGCAGGCCCACGTTATCTGGGGTTCCATTCCAAGAATCCCCATGGATAAGGAAACCCACAGATAATTAAACCCACTTGTTCAGGGCCCTTTAATCCTCTGACTGGAGCTCAGCTCCGGAGGATGTTCTGAGGCCTGCAAAGTCTGTGGGAAACCACTTGAGGCTCTATGGGACTCAGAATGGTGATTAGGGTCGGGAAAACGCTACTTCCAGTTTTTGGGCAAAAGCATTCTGGGGCTTTGAGAATCCTCAGAAAACCCTCTGGGCCCAACTGGAGCCGAGCACCAGGGGCCCATACGTTTTTGGCCATGACAAAACTATTTTCAGTAATAGTCATGACTAAAAATTAATAATAATGGCCAGAGAAGACATGCAGACTCTCTCTCTCTCTCTCTCTCTCTCTCTCTCTCTCTCTCTCTGTGTGTGTGTGTGTGTGTGTGTGTGTGTGTATGTGTGTGTGTGTGTGTGTGTGTGTGTGTGTGTGTGATATGTATACTAAATTTTTAAGTTTGTGTATATTTATATAGAACTTTTAAATGTATATATAATACTAATAAACATGCTTTTCTAGTGGGTTGCTGCAGCCAGTGCTTCCCAAATTGTGGCTGCAGCCAGGGTCACCCTCACTTCCATATTGGGGCACCCCCTAAGCCTGGCACCCAGAGCTGGGTGCCTCCCCAGTCACCCTCTTCATATGCAACTGCAGAGCCTGCTAGTTGTGGTAATAGCAATGGGTCTGCTGTAATGTCTAGTTCCAGTTATTATTGTAAGATCCAGAAGAAAAAAAAGGAAGAGAACAAAAGGCAAACTTACTTGGACCAGAACACGTCGACAGAGCCCTGCCTTCACCAAGGACTTGGCAACCCAACGGGCTGCGTATGCTGCTGACCGATCCACCTTTGTGTAGTCTTTGCCCGAAAAGGCCCCGCCTCCATGAGCTCCCCACCCACCGTATGTATCAACAATGATCTTCCGGCCAGTCACTCCAGCATCACCCTGCAAAGAGGCAATGGCAAAATTTCACATTCTCATGGGAAACAAGCTTTGGGGATGTTACCAAATGAAAGCCATTTATTAAAGTGCCTCAAATGAAAGCTGCAATGATGCCAAAGATACTGCTTAATTGGGGTTGTTGTTGTTGTTTTAAGTCATGCCAGTTATTTTAGGAACGTACAAGCGTAAACAAATGTATCTTCAAGTAAATCCCATTGACACGAATGAAATATATTTCTGAGTTAACAAGGATGTTTGCTGTATCTGTATGATTCATGTCGCTGGTTTTGCCTTTGTCCAATCAGCTTCTGATGAAGGAGGGTTATTTGTTAAAGAGTTATACTCTGAATAGGGGCACTCAGGGGAGCTTACAATATACACTAAAGTACAAAGATAAAAAGTTAAAGCAATAAAAGACACATAGAAGCCAGCATAAAACATTAATATAAAAAACACATACCAGTGGTTCCCAATCTTTGGGTCGCGACCCACCAGTGGGTCGCAAGCCAATTTCAGGTGGGTAACAAAGCACCTAGGGCACCCATATTGAAAATATGGCATTGCGGCCATGACATCACTTCTGGTGGGTCCCGGACAGATTGTCATTCTAAAAAGTGGGTTCCAGTGCTAAAAGGTTTGAGAACCACTGCCATATACGATTCTGCTGTATCTATGCATTGTGTGTGACTGAATCCTCCTAATGCAGAAGCACAGCATGTTTACCATGCCATGTTTACCATGTCACAGGATGTTTACTATGCCAGTGCTTGACTTGCCTCCTCCCAGTTAGGAGGCACAGGCAGATCAGTCATCATGCAGAAACATTGTGTATGTGTGGGGGTACTATTCCTTTGATGACAAGTTATAATCTACAGACCAAGAACAAATTTGGGAAACAGTATAAGTAAAGTGCTCCTTCACTTTAAGAAGGAAAGCATGCTTCATCTATCTAAAGTCTATCAGATGACAGCTACCAGCCATCACACAAATGTTATGAAATGGTTCAAGATAGCATATGATGAATACGCCCAGCCTTTCTCCAAGATTCAGTAAACACACACCTGCGGTCCTCCGATGACAAACCGGCCACTTGGCTGAAGGTGGTAAACAGTTTTCTCATCCAAATACTTGGCTGGAACCACAACCCTGATCACGTGCTCCTGCAAGGCATTGCGCATGTCCTCCAGAGAGACTGTTTCATCATGCTGCACAGAGATCACAATTGTGTGGACACGCACTGGGATGACAGCACCATCTTTCTGCAAATATTGAACTGTGATCTAAAGACAAATAAAGAAGTGATGACTCACCATAAGAGATCGTTTATCTTAATGCCAACAGCTCACCCTGAACAGCAGTGACTTGACAGTATTTTATGGCGTCTTCTATTTATGAGATACATAAAAATTGATTGATTATATACGTGGTTACTACACTGAAGATGGCCAAGAATCCAAGGTTCTATGAATTTTCTGTGGAGGCAACTCAGGAGTAATTTGATAATCACTTTGGTTTTGAGTAGACGCTCCAAAGCAGGAGACTGATCAACTAAACTGTCATCCCAACATTTTGGGCTCAAAGCACTGGTGTTATTTCAGCACTGATTGCCTTACAGTAGTTGTAATATGCACTCAGGCAGCACACAGAGTTGTGAGCAGCCACTGGAATGCAGCAAAATTTGTGAGAAGAAATTTTCAGTGGGATTGAAAGTTGGCATCCATGTTTTTTGAAGCTATTTTGCTTCAATGTAACAAGACATAAGAAAATTTTCAACGATTGGTAGCTTTTCATTATTGAATGAAAAGTTAGCAATTAAATAGTTTCAAACCATTGTAAGTTTTGAAAAATATGGAGTACATCGGTAAGTAATGATGGATTAGGGCTATTAGGAAGAGATTGTTCATTAATATATTTTGTGCCTTTTCAGATTTAGTCCTGACTGTCACAATCGCCTTGTGCCTCTTCTTGTTCAGATACCAAGGGGCTGATCAGTTATTCACTGCATGGTAACAGAAAAGTAAAAAAGAAAACTGGATTGACATGAACACATCTCTTTTTATTTCTGAGGAGAACTGGTACCAAGCTTACAGAAGTTTCTCATCTCCTGAGTGGGATTAGGTTGTCCAAACTGGGAAATTTATTATCAAGCAGCTACGTTAAATTGGATTAAGGAATTGGCAAACCCACAGAACCAAAGATGGATAAAATAGAGACATATGATTTACAAGTTGGATGGCACGCTTTTCTTATATATGATAAAATGAAGTATTTTGGATATTTTAAACACCATATAATAAGAAGAGCACTACTACGAGTTTGGGAACAAATAAGATATAAAATTTATACTAAGATGAAGCCCTTGGAAATTGCATCTAAAGTAGATTGGCTGGCTGAGAATCAAAATAGAACATATAATAAACTTCTGAATGAGAGGATGGAAATATACCCGAAAAAGGAGTTGATAGAAAAAGGGATTAAGTTAGATTGGTACTCTGAAGTATAGATAAGATCTAGATGGAATGAAGACAAGAAAGTGAGATTTTATGTACAATATACAGACTTTGATGAATTGTTTTTACTGGATAAAGGTCAATATATTAAGAAAATGTATAGATTTTTGTTAAATATGGAAGATGAATTCATGAAGGAGACAATGATTCAGTGGACAAGAAATATAGTTCATAATATATCAATGGATAGTTGAGAACAAATTTGGAAAACAAATATTAAATTGACTAAAGCAGTATCACTTAAAGAAAGTATGTATAGGATGTTTTATAGATGGTATATTTTGCCGGACATATTAGCTAAGATGTACCCTGGAACAAATAACAGCTGTTGGAAATGTCAAGATTCAATAGAGACTTTTTATCATATGTGGTGTTGTAAGAAGGCCAAAACATACTCGGAGAGTGTGTGTACATTGTTACAAGAACTGCTGGGATGTGTTATCCCATTGGAACCGGAATTGTTTATCTTAAATATTATACCAACTAGTTATAGCAAAGAAGAAAAACATATTATGATACATGTAAATACTGAAGCAAGGCTTATTTATGCACAGATGTGGAAAAATGTAGACATACCTTCAGTAAAAATGTTAAGGCAGAAAATATTTGAAATAGTTGAGATGGATATATTAACCGAAAGAGTTAGAAATGGTGAAGTAGATAGAATTACAAATATATGGAAAATATTCTATGTTTGGTTAGATATATAATTGGTAGTAATATGAAGATAAAAAGAATTAGTTCAAAGTCTGACTAGAAAAATGAAATAGATTTCTTTTTTTCCTTGTTTGTTATTTCTTTAAGACATGATAACCAGACGTGTAGGTTAGAAAATGAATTTGCTGTTAACTGACAGATTCCTAATGTATTATCCTATGTACCCCTTACCTATGTAATTCCTTTTCCTAACCCCAAACTGTAGATGTAGATATAAAAACTTTAATCAGAAGAAAGAAGTTTCTCATCTCCAAAACCCCAAATGCCAAACTCCCACCCCCTCCCCTCTTCATCAACCAACCTTCTTCTTATTGATCACCCTTTCCAGCCAATGGGGAGGTTCGCCTGCTGAAGATGCCACATGAGTTGGTTACAGTACGGAGAAAACAGACATTGGTGTAAACCCCAAGTTTACCTGGGTTTTGGAGTCAGGTCTAAGCCAAGGGAGAACCCCATTGCGTCTCAGCTCAGCCATTTTGGCATTCAGTTTGTGAGCAAGCATGATGGTCAACGGCATACATTCTTCTGTCTCGTCTGTTGCATAGCCAAACATCAGGCCCTGAAGGGGGAAAGAAATGCCTATTTTTCAGCAGCTAGAAAGGAGGACTTTAAAAATACATGCACTGGCTGTTTTTTTATTCTCTTGATGAGATTGTTCCAGCAGGTTGATATTGTGGCAATCCACTCAACTGCTATATTGTCAAGTTGCTTGGGCCAAGCAGGGTAATTTATTGACCCCTTCTCTACAAACTCTTCATACATCTGCGGCCACCACTGTGAGTTGCCTTTTACCTGCATTTCTGAGCAGAGACATAGGCTGCAATCCTATACATATTTTCCTGGGAGTAAGCCCCATTGACACAATGGGACTTACTTCTGAGTAGTGTATAGAATTGTGCTGTATGCTTCACCAAGTTCCCAAGTTTTACAGGGCGGAATTAATTAATCCCCCCCTCTATTTATTCCCCAGCCATCTATTCCAGCATACACACTTCTTGCCTCTAATGTGGCAACTGGGGCTGCAGAATGCTGGTAGTACTCAGAGTCTTGATTTGGCTCAGGAATCTCTAAGTAATTATTCTTGTACAAAAGTCCTGAAATATGATTATGCACTAGGCTGGTGTGCACTTTTTGCTAATGTAAAGAATTAGCATAAAGTGCTCACAAGCCTAGTGTGTAATCATATTTCAGGATGCAGCCAGCAGGTCTTTGGAAAACAGGGGTCTCCAAACCTTTCTGCTCAAGGGCCGCATTGTATATTTTATACATTTTGGCGGGCCAAAAAAACACAAAACAGTTTCATAAATGATTGAATAAAATTTAAATGAATGACTACATTTTACATGGATCTTTTTTTTAATTAGCATGATAGAATTCAGAACAAAAGAGAAATGTGACAGTTCCAAAGGAGCAATGAGAAATGATATATGAGTAAAAATGACAAATATTTTATCTTGCTGAGGGCCAGATATAATCTTGTGGTGGGCTGGATTTGGCCCCAAGACCATATTTTGGAGATCCCTGCTCTGCAACATGTGATATATATTATTTTACAGCCTTGAATTGGTTATGGGTGGATGGACTACCTGGTCCCCAGCACCAACTTCTTCTTCACTCCTATGCAGATGAACACCCTGGGCAATATCAGGGGACTGCTGTTCCAGTGCCACAAGAACATTGCAAGTCTTGTAGTCAAAACCTGTAGAGCAAAATTCCAAACCATGAATTACCTTTCTTTTATTTTTTTAAAAATTATTATTTTCAATAATAACATTAATAATAAGAATGGTTTGTAGGACGGCATGGAGCATTACTAGATCATGCAGATAGTGTGTCAGCAGGGTTTACAAGTTCCAGTTCTAAAGAAGGAAGGGAAGGGAAGATCAACATATTCTCTGCAGAGAGAATGGAAAAATGAAGAAACTTCATTCCAGATATAGGAGCGTCTATGTGGCATGTGGAATAGTGTAGAGAGAGAAAGCACATGCTGGAATAATCTCATGCTCGTGTGATGTTCAATGCATGGCTGCCACCCAAAATGGTAACCACACATTTACTTTTCTCATCTATCCATAACACCTGGGCTCATTGTCCTCGTATTATGGTGTTATTAATTCCCCTGCCCTTTTTTCATATAATTGATTGTCAATGACAAGCAGATCTATTTATGAGTAGCACCATGCCCTTCACATCAATACAAACGTCTCAGAGTGCAATCCTAACCTGGAGGTAGGCAGCATAGTTAGGCCAGCAAATTTTGGCCGGCAGAAGGACCACTGTAAAATATGTTTGGATCACTCTAGGAGTCAGAAAGGCCAGCGCACAGATGTGCGCCATCCTCCCTGACTCTGAGAGTGGTCCAAAAGTGCTTTACGGTGGCCCTTGTGCCAGCCTAACTCCAGGTTAGGATTTCACCCTCAGTAATTTGTGCAAATCCTAGGTCAGTTGATAGGAACCAGTTACCAACATTGATGAGATGAAGACGTAAATTCTAGCATGAATACCAAGAATGCTAAAACGTGCCCAGGAGGTCTTTCAACAGCTTCAACTTTGAGATAATCTTTAATTGCACAGTAAATAGTTTTTTCTCTTCCACACTGAGGAAGCTGGAGCTTCTCTCCTGGGAGTGTTTGAGCATTCCTCAAAGCACAATTGCATCAGGCTTTTCCTTGACCTAGCTCAGCAAACCGAGACGGACTTGTTCTACAACTTTTGGTTGACCAGAGTGGTCACATTGCTCGGAAATAGGAGTCCTTCCACTTTCCACCAACCTTTTGCCGAATCATCATAACCTATGTTCATAATCGTGTCCCGGACGATCTGCTGATAATCCACCACAGCTCTGGATGTGATCTCCCCACAGAGCAGCACCATCCCTGTCTTACATACTGTCTCTAAAGATTAAAGAAGACCAGAAAGGAAAATGGGAAGCTGTGCCTGGATAATTCATCAAGAAATAAGAACATACTTTTTACTCCCACGTTCGCCATGCTTTCTTTCTACATTGCAATTGTTCACTGCCATGTCACATTATAAATAAAAGAAAACTAATATGTATGTTACCATCCATATCTACTAAGGATCTTAAATTGCTGTGTAGTACATCAGAGGTCCCCGAACCTGTGGAGCCTGTAGCTCTCAAAGGATTCTGAGGGCAGGCACTCCTACAAGATGACTTCAGAAGACAGGTATAAAAATACCCACCAAGACTACAGAACCAGGCACAAAATATGGTCTCACACACATGCACAGGCCTTACATCTCTCCATCCATACACAAGCACCTTGAACCCACCCAACTCAGCACACATGCATGCACACACAGACACAGACCTACCTTCTTTCCTTCCAGCCATCTGGGCCCTATTGTGTACCAGTTGGTGTTTCTGAATTGTCTTCACAGGTAGTCCCCACAAACTGTGTTACAATTTTTTAGGGTGCAATCCTAACTAACTTTCCATCACCAGAGTAAGGGCAATGCAGCTCTGAAGTAAGGGAACAAACATTCCCTTGCCTTGAAGAGGCCTCTGTGACTACTGTTTCACTGCAGGATGCAGCACACGCCCCATGGGCACAGCTACAGTATGTCAGTGCTGGAAAGGTGATTAGGATTGCGCCCTAAGTCTTGATGTCGCCAATGCCCAGGTACTCATGCTCAAGTTGTTCCCCTTCAGTCTTTCCTCACACTCAAGTCATCCCCCTTCAGTCTTTCCTCACAACAACCTTGGGAGGTAGGTCAGGCTGAGGAACACTGACTACCCAGATCATATAATGAACCTCACTAGTGCAAGTCCAACACTTGAGAAAGAGAGAAAGAATAAGGGCCCAATCCTATCCATCTTCCCAGTGCTGGTGCAGCCACAATGAAGCCCTGAGGAAAGGGAACAAATGTTCCCTTACCTGGAAGAGGTCTCCATGACTGCACCCAGAGGCGTCATCCAGGCGGAATGGCCCGGAACCCCGTTCCGCTAGTTCCGCAGAGCTCCCGGGCCGTGTCGCTGCCTCGGAGGACGGGCGAGCTGCTGTTGGGCACCGCCCGCCCGCCCTCCCTTGCATCCGGAATCGCTCTAAAATGGAGCGATTCCGGCGCAGTGAGGCTGGGGAGGCGTGGCAGCCCTCCGCCATAGGGGCGGAGGGTTGTCAATCATCCGAGCGTTCTGGTAGTTGGCGCGCTCGGATGACATCACTGACTGCACCCCTACTCCAAGATGCAGCACATGCCCCATTGACACGGCTGCACCAGCACTGGAAAACTGGATATGATTTGGCCCTAAATTAGCAAGAGCAGCCATTATATTGAACTAAGCTGAAGATTATGATTGCTTCAGGGTCAAAGAAAGGCTGGAGCAGGTTAGCCATGCTTCGGCAAGAACCTTTCACAGGCCCTCAAATTACCTTGGGCTCAGGGGCAATCTTTCACTGAGTATGGGACATAGTAACTCCCTTCAAGTGGAGACCCACACAGACATCGTGGTACAAAAGTGGAGATGGAAGGTAAAATAAGAAAATCTCCTTCTCTTCACCCTGACTCTCTTCTACCCCTACTGCATCACCACCCCACCACGATTTCTTTATATGTACAGTAAACGTTGCACCATACAGCATCTCTGGTTCTATAGGAATGCTGAGTTAGAGGAGCCTGGTTCTTAGCTGTTCCTATTGAGAGCAATAAATCAAAGGAAATGGGGTGCACTCTATTGGAGACAGTTTGGAGCAGGTGGACAAAACTCTTCCTGTGCTGGCATCGATGGCTCCTTTGCTCCCCTCACTACCCGTCATAATGATGGGCATTTTGATGGGCACAGCAATCTTATGGAATGATAAGTAGTTTCTTACCACAAGCAACCTTGGCATCTGGATCTTGACTGAGGTGAGCATCAAGCACAGCATCACTGATCTGATCACATATCTTGTCTGAAAGAGAACAGAGTTTGGCGTTTGAAATCAGAAACTACCCATTTAATTGCATTTGTCACACTTAACTGAAAAGTAAAGGAGATTAGCAGGTTAATCTTAAACTTACCAACAGGGAACCCCTCTTGCAATGGTGCTGACTTCCATAATGCAGTCAACGCCTGTGGTAAAAGACGCTCTGACAGTGCACAACTTAGCATGCTGTTGGCAGTGCTGGTGGGAAGGCACCCTCCTTCCTTCCTGTGCCATCATGTCTCCCGACCCTCACCAGGGCAGGTAAGTCATGGGAAGAGGCAGAAGGGGTGGTGGGAGGGTGGAGTGAGTAACAAGGGGGGCCAGATCAGTGCTGCCAGTATCCTAATCCCTAATTCTTGGGCTTGATTCTGCGGCGTAGTTAAACACATAGATTCATTTTGTCTATGAATTGTCATAGATTCATTTTGGCCTACCCTCACCACTAAGGCTTACCTCCAGGTAAGGATAAGAGACCTCTTGGACTGCCCTGCCACCACAGAATGCAGCAATCACCATTTTGGCAATGCTGTATCGACAGGTTGCAGAAGGGAGAGGATTGGACCCTTAGTGGTGAAGGTCAGTGGTTCTGAAACCTTTTAACACCGAGACCCACTTTTTAGAATGACAATCTGTCTGGGGACCCACCAAAAGTGATGTCATAGCCGGAAGTGCCATCATTGTGACACCAGAGCCTGCTGCATTCCTGAGAATGCAGCAATATGTTGGGTTCTCAGTCATTTTCCAATAGCAAAGTGAATCAGAAAGGAAAAAAAATTATTTACAACCTTGACACAAGCAAAACAACCATACAGCCCTCTCTCTTTCCAGTGGTCCATCTTCCCATATTTTCAATTATGACTGTCATAGGTGCTATGCAACCCACCTGAAATTGGCTCGTGACCCACCTAGTGGGTTGCAACCCACAGTTTGAGAAACACTGGTTTAGGTGCATGCTGCTTGCCCTCTTATAGAAGAAGGAAGCCAACAGGCCAAAATCAGGAACAGCCAGATCCTGAGTTTTAGTTTACCAACTAAAAGGGACGATTGAGTCACACGGTAAAATATTTTTACAAGGCTGGTTTTATATGAGCAAGAATGAGCACCTCCGTAGCAACACAGGGGATCACATTTTTGCTGGTCTCTAAGACCTCCCCTCTTTGCTGGTCTCCAAGGTCCAATTCAGATTTTCTGGGCCTAGAAGTTATTCTCAGCTTTGTTTTTGCAGAGACTAGTACTCTGCTCAATCGCACTCTTATCACCCAAATGTTCATCCCGGTTAACGGATACAAAATACACCATGCTAGAAGCAGTCATGAGTTTGCAGCCTCCTGCTTCCAGAAAACACAACTGGTAAACTATCAAGGGAAAACTCCTTTTAACTTCTAATAAAAATCAGAAAAGCACTCAGTAGAAAAGAAATCAAGAAAAGAACTCCCGTCAGAAGATATGTGGACTGGTAGTTTTTATGTGTCCTTTTGGGTCAATTCACACTTGATGGCAAATATGTTTATGTTTATACCAGTGTTTCCTGCAGACAAAGTATGTGGGGGAAATGTGTGTCTTCAATATTCATTGATATGTGGTTGATGACTAGGCCATCACTGGACATAGCACTCTCTCACATGTCCATTATATTCACTCTTTGCGGCCCCATTGGGGATGCATGTGGGTGCTCTGCAGTTGTTTCCCAGGCTGAAAAATCCAGTGTAGGTTGTGTTAAAGATCACAGATCATCAACTGTGGGGAGGTGCTGGGAGGAGGAGAAGAGCTTGGATTCAGCCCCACCCAATGACAGGTGCTACTGAAGACAACTTGGACTGGCCTTTTCAGCCCTGGGAAATGCATGCACAGTACCCAATTGCACATATGTTTTCTTCTACACGGTGGGTGCTCCCAGCAGGAAAAAAACATAAAACCACAGCAAACATGAATGTTTATTCACCCACCCGTGTACGTGTGTGTGTGTGTGTGTGTGTGTGTGTGTGTGTACACAAATATACAGGAAGATGGCATAATTTCACCTTGGGTACCCACATAATTGGGGGAAATAAATAAATGTGTGAAACATACCTTTTCTAGCTTATCTGTTTGGTTTTTGCACTGCACTTTCAATAGTTCTGAGTATGCTGCCTTTCCCTACTACTCAGGAAATCAATATGGGTAAGCCTATGTACACTAGTCAGTTCTGAGTGCAGGAAACACGTATTGATGTGAACAACTGCTACAATTATGTAGTTAGCCTTCGCGAGGCAGCAGCAAGCAGCAACAGCCGCAGAATTTTAGAATGGGATTTTTTAAGTCCCATTCAACATTGATACAGGACACAATTTTTAAATCTTAAATACGCGAAGTCCCTTATAATAAGGGACACCTGGCAAGTCTATGTCAAGGAGCCCTGAGATGAAAAAGGTTGAAAATTGTGGTGTACATTTTCCTGATCTCCTTAAACAAAGGATGGGATAAAACATATTAAACAGTCACTGTGTATGAAGCTGCTGTTAAAGGAACAGCTACAGAGGCAGCTTGAAAAGTTGGCAACCCAAATTAGTGGGATTTGACTACTAAGCCTGTGCCTAATAGAACAATTCTCAGTCAGTTTCTGTTTGGCATATTGTGCCCTTCACACATAAGATAGTCCCAGCACTAAACCTCTGTCAGAGGGAGACGGAAATACGACTTGTCGCTATTGCTGACTGCATACTGAGGAAGGGGTGTGAGAATATCCAGCAGCGTCATGCTGCTGGAACTCTGGGTGGGAGGAACGGGTGAGCGGCAGCCTGCCCATTGCGTACCGCTCCATTTTGCTGTCTTCCCTGCCCCCGCGTCTTCCCTGTCCTCCCGCCCAGCGTTCCGGCAGCATGACGCCGCTGAGAATATCCCTCTAAATATCAGGCGTTGTTGGGGTTGCAGCTTCTAGCAAACAATGCTCAAGTAATAAGCTTTATCAGAACTGAGGTTCTCTTGATTTCAAGGAATGGAGAGTAGAGATAGACTCCACCTCTTGAATTAGGGATTAAGAGCTGTTTGAGAGGATTGTGGTAGCATCGTAGCGGCCTTGGATGCTGCAGCCCTGAAGACCTGAAGCTTGGCTTGAGCAAACCTGCCCCTTGAACCTCGGAAACAGAGGTGCCTTGAGAGTCAGCCGCTCTATCCTTTTCCCCTCCCCTCAGCCTCTTGACCCTACATGGAACAAAAAATCCTACCCTCTTGCACAGAGCCAAGCTGGATGAGCCACTATTTTTCTACTGGCCTCTATCAGCCAAGCTGCTTGTGGTTGAGGGCCCAATTTTATCCAACTTTCCAATGCCAATGCAACCATGTTATTGGGGCATGTGCTGCATCCTGTAGAGGAGGGGCAGTCACAGGGCCTCCTCAAGGAATGGGAATATTTGTTTCCTTATGTTGAGGCTCCATTGTGGCTGCATCGATGCTGGAAAGTTGGATGGGATTGGGCCCTTAAGGATTTAACTTCACTACCCCTTGCCTCCTGGCAGAGGCGGATCTACAGGGAGGGCAAAGCTCTAAGTGTTGCAAGGAGCCTTACCCTGTCATGTAAATCCCTCCTCTCCCTTGCTGCTGTAGCCAGTAAGCAATGCCAAGATGTTGCTTTTCCCTGTGAGGATTGGCTAAAACGGTGCAGGGGAGGAGTGACTTCCACTGCAAGGTAAGGCTTCTTGCAAAACTTAGAGCTTTGCCCTCCCTTAGATCTGCCTCTGCTTCCTGGACCTCTTTCTGTTCACAAATAAAGGCTCTTCAGTTTTCTGAGTGAGATTCAGTTCCTTAAAGCGGCAGTCACTTTCAGAGTCAGGGAGAAGCTTGTGTGGCTTCCCTTCTTAGATCAGGGACACCAGATATTATATTAGAGGTAGATGGTGTCATGTGAGCTGGTTGGCCAAGATTAACTTGCTGACTTGCGACTTCTCAGAAATCTGGCCCCCCTAGTCCGAAACAGTGAACACTGGTTGCATATGATACCCTAGCTCAAGTCACTGTACCAGCATGCTATTTGCCATTGGGGAGCCATTATATAATGTTGTCATGCTAACTTGAGTTAACATGATGTTAGTTTAAAATACGTTGCCTTTGATTCTTAGATCACTTTCATTCACAAGGATTAAAATGGCTTTGCGCTTCTCTCCTGTGTTTTATATGAGAGTGTGACAGCTTCTCTAGGAATTTTCCTTCCAGGGAAAAACAGCAGCCATAGAGAGGCTTGCTCCATTCAGACAATGGTGGGGCAAAATGGCTCCTGTTTAATAGGAGGAAAGCACATCAGCTTTAATGTTAGGCTTAATATAATGTGTAGTTTGGCCCTGACTGTTGTTAATATGCCATGTCATGGAAATAAGGCTTCTGGTTAATTTAGAATCCCCATTCAACTTCTCCTATTTTAAAGTCACCACCATTAGCCAAGGAGAAGAGGAGAAAAAAGGTAATGCATCTTAATTGCTGTTTCCCACAACCACTACAGTACTTTCAGGTCCACTGTAATGGAACGCTGCACATGCTGAACTGCACTCCAAGACTCTGTTAACCAGGAACAAACCAAGCTGGTTTAGGTCATTCCCCATCCTGGCCCTACAGGTGTTGCATCTAGAAGCAATTTGACTTCAAGCTGCCTTAGGCTGTCTTCCCACAAAGGCTTGATCCTGAAAGTTCTTTGAAGCCTTTGCATGGAAGTACTGCTCGAAGAATCTGTCACAACTTTACAGGATGTGATCAACTAATACTGATATGGTAGATAAATGGTGAGGTTGAATTCTCCATCCTTTGGGCTCATCAGAAATGGAGGTGTTTGTTGGGGGTTTATAGAATGTTTAGTATTTGACATAATCTGATGCTATCCTGATATTAATTCCAAAGACAGGATAAAAAGGTAAAGGTTTCCGCACGACCGAATGGTCTAGTCGTGACCAACTGTAGGGGGCGGTGCTCATCTCCGTTTCTAAGCCGAAGAGCCGGCGTTTGTCCAAGAACAAGCTTCCGTGGTCACGTGGCCGGCATGACTATACGTCGCAGCGCACAGAACGCTGTAAAGATAGGATAGGAATGTATTAAATAAATGTTTTCCAAATAAAGGATTTTTACTTTGGATGGGTGGGTAGGTAGGTGTGTATTTATATTGAAGAGGGCTTTTTATTAATAAAAGGTAGAATATAGGTTCTTCCATTGTTTAAACTAAGTATAGGATCAAATCAGAGAATTAGCAAATGCTATGGAATCCAAAAACAAAATATCACTAGCGTAGTTCCAGTAATTAGCAAACCCTGCCAAAACTGTAAAAAAAAAAATTAATATTGTAACATACTTGGGAATTTTGTGGGGGATATAGTGAAGCCTCCAGCAGTGAATGATTCATGGCGCAATCCTATTCTTGTGCTGTGCAAGAAAGTAGAACTGCAAGTAACGGTGGTGGGACAGCCTGCGCTGGATCTGAGCCCCGGCCACTGGCAGATGCGAGTTTCACACTGACCAGTGAGGGCCTGGGAGAGGGGGGTTTGGAAGGCATTTCAGAAGTGGAGATCGGGCATTTCTGGGCGGGGAGCACGGAACGGGGTGGATTGGGGTCAGGAAAGGGCAGGATTCGCTGAGGCCTTCTCTACTGATTCCAGAGGCGTTTCTACAGGGATGGCAAAGCTCTAAGTGTTGCAAGAAATCCCTCCTCTCCCTTGCTGCTGTAGCCAGTAAGCAACGCCAAGATGTTGCTGTTCCCTGTGAGGATTGGCTAGAACGGGGCAGGAGAGGAGTGATTTCTACTGCAAGGTGAGGCTTCTTGCAAAACTTAGAGCTTTGCCATCCCTGTAGAAATGCCACTGACTGATTCTATCTTCCCTCCCAGGCCAGGCAGCCTTACATGGAGATGCTCAGACTTCTACCATATATAGCAGGTGGAGATCCAAGTAGCCCCACAAGGCACTTAGCCACCTCCAAACATGCGCTGGATGCAGCACAGACCACACAGCCTGGCCATGCCAACACAGGTTAGAATAGGGCTGTCAGTAATTTTGATTCATTGATGTCATAGCAACAGAAGAGAGCTTATGGGTGAGGAAATCAGCATAGGGATTGCTGAGGAAATGAAGCAATGACAGTGATAAGACCAAGGCCTTCTTCGCTCTAGGGTAGAAAAACCAGTGTCTGGCCGGTACCACTTTAGACCTGCAGGTGACTGAATGCTCCTTTTTTTATACAAAAAGGAAAATTCCACTACGACAAACTAGATGTCACAGACGTCACGTCAGCCTTTCAGCTGATACGATAGCTTTCTATGGGCAGGAAACTTTTTGTGTAAAACAGAACTGAAGTCATACGATTCCCTCACTAGCAATTGGAAGTGGTAGAACCCAGACAGCAGTTGTCTCGAGAGAACTCCGCCTGAGAAAAGATGGATGAGAAAGAGGCTTGAGGGGAAAAAAGAGACCTTTAACCAAATGGGCTGCTAAGTAGTGAGAGCAAGTGCTAGGAAATTGCGAAGAGCAACTGCTAAAGCCAAAGCAGCTAAGAGGAGTGGGCAGTGATGTCATTCAGGGGGAACGGACCAGAACGGGCGTTCCGGATCCTAACAGGCTCCGTGGCTGGTTCCGGGTTCCCAACAAGTGCCAATCAAAAGTGAGTTCCTGTTCCTAAATCATTTGAATGACACCACTGGGAGTGGGGAGCATAGGAAACACATTGTAGAAGAGGGCACAGGAGGAGAAGGCTAGAAGGATGCACTGGAATAGGGGAGATAGCAATTCACCAAAAGTATGGCATCATGTTTCTAGGCTTCATTAAATAGACTGATATAAAGAAGTGATTTTATTCTAAATTGTGATAAGGAAAACTATTGACATTTCTTATGAAATTCAGGGCACAATCCTAACCTGGAGTTAGGCCAGCACAGTTAGGCCAGCAAAGTTTGGCTGGCACAAAAGACACCATGTTTGGACCACTCTTGGAGTCAGAGAGGCCAGCACACAGACATGCGCCATCTTCCCTGACTCCAAGAGTGGTCCAAACATGCTTTATGGTGGTCCTTGTGCTAGGCAAACTTTGCTGGCCTAACTGTGTCGGCGTAACTCCCGGTTAGGATTGCGCACTTAAGTGGAAGTGATACTTTGAAAGGAGAGGTCGCATTTAAACTAAAGTTGGTCCAGCATCCAAACTGAAAATGTACCGGAAAATGATGTTGCCAAAGCAAAGTGGAATGGCACTGCTTAGGAACATTTCTAGGAACTGACTTGTCCTAGCAGAGATGTTTGCCCAATCGCTCTGCATACTTTTCTCGTAAAGCAGAGTGGGGCATGTGTTAGACGTCAGACTATTGCAACATTCCAGTACTGAACTTTTGAAAGTTGACACTGTACTTGTTGGAAATCTGTCACAAAAATCACAACACAAATTCACAAAGCAGATGTGACTGCAAGGAAAGTGCGTATAAGATTGCATCTGAAAGCTCAATCCTATGCATGTCTACTCAGAAGTATGTCTCATTACAGTCAATGGACTTACTCCCAGGTAAGAGTGGCTAGGATTGCAGCCTTATATGTATTCCACCAAAGGTGTCTTCATTCCAATGAATTTTCTTTTGTTCCTGGGTCAGTTTATATATCCAAAAGAATCAAGAATAAAAGCGTTGCTTGGCATGTACCACTTCAGTTTGCAGGTGGCCCAGGTGTGCATGCGTGTGCAAACGCAAATCATGTTCCCCTGTGGGATAACGTTCCCTATGCATAGGGAAAAAATATCGTTGGATGAAACTACATTCCTGGGGGGCAGCAGAAGAGGGCCAGATGGGACCCTGACCAAAGGCCCATGTTCAGAAGAGTTGCTGATGTGGCCAGGCTGACCCTTGAAACCTCAGAATCAGTAGCAGTGGTAATGTGTCATTGGGAGCAGGCTGGAGGTGCCACTTGGGGCAGTCCACTGCAAAATGTCGATACCAGCACTGCGCACTGCACACTTTTCTCTAATAGCAATAATAATTACCTATAGAACACTTCAATGTACATGGAGTTTTACACAGAATGAGAGAACCAGACCTTGCCGTAGGAGGATACAATCTAACAAGCTATACAGGGACTCAACAGGGGAAGGGAAGTGGGATAGGGGTAGTGGTCAGGGGTAAACAACGGAAACATTTGCAATTGTCTCATATGTAAACTCACACCCCAATCTTATGCTCTGGCAGCAGCATGCAGTACAGCAGCGCCAAAATGGCCACCACTATATTCTGCAGGGCCAAGCAGTAGCCAGAAGTCTCCTCAGGGCAAGGGAACCAATGCAAAGAATTGAGGAGACCCGTGTCAGGCTCTGTGGCTCAGGAGAAGCGATAAGATTTGGTGGCTGCAGTCATCCCTGCCTCCTCCCAGGCCTAATCTGCCCTCAAGCCTGCCCTCCTTCCATCTTTCACCTCATCCCCACCTTCCCCTGCTCTCCCATGCCTTGGCAGGGGTATTTATCACCAGGCACACTTCTCGGACATCCCAACAGCATGGAGGCCCAGCGCCAGCCGCTCTGCTGGTGCCGCATGTTGCCTGCCACCAGCAAAGTGCCTTATGGCCGTTGCCAAGACAACACATGGGCTGCCAGCACCTCTCGAGCATTAGATGGGGCTATTAGTTACAGCAGGGAAAGAAGAACTAAAGTGAGGTATCAAAGTCTTCATGGAAAGACTTCTGGATTTTAAGAAGGGATCTGAAGGAGGAAGAAAAATCACCCAGATGTTCCAGGTTGTTTCTGATGACCAAGCATGCAACCCTACCACCCACAGTGGCACAGGAAAACGTGACCATTAATTCCTATATAAACCGTCCCTTAATGTTAAGGAGACAGGAATTGGCATGCTATGACATTTGCTATTCTGATGCCTGGTTTTCTTTCCATCATCACCTGGTTGCTCATCATTCCTCCTCTCCTAAATGAAGACCAAACAAATAAGCTGGCTGGAAATGCATGCAATGGTATATTCCTGGTGCTTATTTCTCCTCATGGAGAATGTTGCAGCTTTCCCCCTGCTCTACCACACACACACTAGCATTCAGCACCTGCAAGGCCCAGGACCAGAGGAGGAGTACAAGCTGATGCAGAGGCAAGAGGGATGTGGGGAAGGAGGAGTGGGCTGTGCCAATAGATGTTGCTAGAAGTTCAGTTTGGGATGGAGTAGGGCTGAGGTAGGGCCAATAACCATCCATTCATAGTGGCTCTTCTGTAGGGAGAGTTGCAGAACAGGGACAAACCGGTACATGAATTCCCATTAGCTGTGTATGCTAGTAACAATTGCTGACCGTATTTCAGCACAGAACTGTCACTGATGCATCAAATGTGCCTGAAATCTTGCCCTGAGGGTAAGCATGTCACACTGGCATTTTGCAATCTGCTTCTTCATAGTATTATATAAAGCTGAAAACATGAACATAACGCCAATGTTGTATCAATATGAATTAAGCCACCCTTTTCCAAGAAAGGATGGACATATGCTTTTAAACATAAATACAGGTAGATGACCCCTTATCCAGATATCCAAAATCCAGACTATTCCAAAATCCAGACATCTTTGTCCAAGACTTTTATAAAAACTTCCTATAGAAAGAAGGTCTTGGGCTAGTTCCCACATACAGGCTGTGGTATATGCCATTGTTGAAAAGTGTCAGAGGCCAGAAGACATACAACAATGAAAAGAGCAAGAGGAAGCATTTCTCATTATATTTATGCAATTATTCTGAAATCCAAAAAAATTCAAACACCTTCCCCAGCCAAGCAGTCCAGATAAGGGATAATCAACCTGTATATACACATGTGAGTCATGTGTGAGATTTTTCCTCAAGCAGAACCAGAATTTAGGAACGTAGGAAGTTGCCTTTAACTCTTCATAGTTTCACAGATAAGAATCTTTCCCAACCCTCCCTGGAGATATTAGGGTGCAATCCTAACCTGGAGTTAGACCAGCACAGTTAGGCCAGCAAAGTCTGACTGGCACATGGGCCACTGTAAAGTATGTTTGGAGCACTTTTGGAGTTAGAGATGCCAGCACACCGATGTGTGCCATCCTCCCTGACTCTGAGAGTGGTTCAAATGTGCTTTACGGTGGCCCTTGTGCTGGCCAAACTTTGCTGGCCTAATGGTGCCAGCCTAACTCCAGTTTAGGATTGCGCCCTCACACACTTTTCTGGAAGTCAGCCCCACTGATTACAGGGGGATTTCCAAGTAGATATGCATTGCATTTTGCTGTGGATCTAAGGCATTATGTGGGTAAAGCATGTGCTCTGCCACTAAGCTTTGACCCCTTTCCTGTCTAGCCACTCTCCCCCAAGCAGAGCTCACCCAAGATTGAGCATGGAACCTCTTGCACTCAAAGTGAGAATCATATCACTGCTTTATCAAGCAGACAAAGCAGAATGATACCAACTTCATTCATCTGAAGACTCCTTTAGCCTGATTATTACAAGCTGTCACATACCCCCATCTGTTGTAATTAAATCTAGAATAGGGAAGAGGGCCAAAATGCCAGTGAATTGGACCAGCAATTACTTAGCCCTCCTAGGTAGAAGAGGCATTTCTTCTTTCAAGCATCTTTACACACATAGCATGATTCAGACAAAGCCACATACTCTTAGAGAGCAATCCTAACCTGGAGTTAGGCTGCCATAATTAGGCCAGCAAAGTTTACAAGGGACACCATAAAGTATGTTTGGACCACTCTCTGAGTGAGAGAGGCCAGCACACAGATGTGCGCCATCCTCTCTGACTCTGGGTGGTCCAAACGCGCTTTACGGTGGCCCTTGTGCCAGCCAAACTTTGCTGACGTAACTGTGCTGGCCTAACTCCAGGTTAGGATTGCACTCTTAGATTCAGTTGAGTTAGACCTGCCTGGATATTGCCTCTGATTTCACCCATCTGATCCTGAGGCTCTGGGTAGCTGCTATGGGAGATAAAAATTTTCACAATCCTATGTAAATCTACAAGTGGTACAAACTGTTCAAAAGGGGAATGTGCTATCCTGAATATTAAACTGGGCCAAATTTACAATCTTGCTTAATGCCAGGATTCACCCCTGCCACACCCTGCACCTTTTTTCAGTTAAAAGCCAGCCCCATCCAGAAGATCAAGCAGCCAGAAGAAGCGTACAAAGCTTTCTCATGAACAATGAATATGCTTTGTAAACTTGTTGAATAAGGTAGCATCCAGTCAGCTCAACATGGTGACAGCCATCAATCTTATTTCAGGAAAAAAGTGAAACATCTCTCTTAAAAGGGGTAGATGATGGGACTTCTCAAGGTCCATTTAAAAAAAAAAATAAGAAATTGGACCAGTCATCAGGGCCACTAAAGAAGGATGGATGGAAACACCTTTAGCCTAATGCGTTCTTGTGTGCTGGTGTTGTTCCCGCAGGGTACAATCCTAACCTATGTTCCAGTGCTGGGATAAGGGCAATGCAGCTCCAAGGTAAGGGGACAAACATTCACCTACCTTGAGGAGGCCTCTGTGACTACTGCTCCATTGCAGAATGCAGAACATGCCTCATTGGCACAGATATGTCAGTGCTGGAAAGTTGGTGAGGATTATGCCCCCAGACACTCTTCCAGGTTGTGAAGTGGCAAAACTTCATTGTTCTCACAAGATGAGGAGTTGGCATAGAACACCCAGTTAATACATTGGCGAGAGGGAGCAAGAGTGAAAACATAAGCAAACTCCCAAGTGACCTTTCCCATAGAATTGAATGTTGTTGTTTCTAATTATTAAGCCAATCCCCACTCCTCTTTTTGTTGTTTTTGTTTTAATGTTCCGCTCTCTGTTACATAATTGAAAGGAAAGCTCTGGATCACGCTGCCAGCCTTATGATCCTGCATCCACTTCTGCGTAACAGTACATTAAACAACTTTGATACCCCTCTGGCCTTGCCCAAAGCAGCCAGTGGGCTGTTATCTGCTGCCAGTGGGTAGTTTGATTGCATCAGTAAAGTTGACATTAGCTGCATCAGAATTTGGCAGATGCTGTAACGGCCACTGTCTGCTGCGGCAGTTTCTTGCTTTTAAGTAACAATTGGTTTTGCTTTTTACAATAATTAACGACATGAAATGAACAGCAAATCCCCTGGTTTCTCTTCCACTGCCACAGTTGTCCCAGGAGAAGGGAGGCCCCGGTGTAGTACTCTCAAGCACAGCTGCTATGGGCAATGATTTACAGTTTAACGACATAGTAAGCACGAAAGAGAATTCCACAAGGCAAAGAGCTACAACCTGATATGAATGCAGCTCCTGCTGAAGCTACAGAATCCTATTAATGAGTCCACTCCTGTTGGAGTATAAGGTTGAGTTCTAAGTTACAAGAACTTTTTATCTAACAGGGTTAGAACTTTTTGACTGACAGGGTTCCGCATAATTCAGGAATAGGCTTGAAAATGAAAGATCCTTTACTTAAGACTATTCAATGTAAGAACTTTCAGGACACAAACAGGCCTGGCCACATGCCCACAGATGGCATCAGTGCCCATTCCCAGAATTCTCCATCTTATTCCAGACAGCCCCAGCAAGCTCTGTGAGCTTGCTTTTCAAGGTAAGACTACACAATATAGGGCACTGTATGTATGTATGCAAATCTCATATTTCACATGTTTGCTACCACCAGCGATGTACAGTGGTACAAAAGAACTTGCAAACAGGTCTTCAGCAGGGAAGCTTCTGTACATCATTTTAACCAGTTTGAAATTGTGAGTGGGGTGTGTGTCTTTGTTTGTTTTGGGGGAGAGGTGTTCTCATGCCCCAGGTCTCAGGGTGGGTTGTTGTCTCACCGTAATATCAGCACGATTAAAGCCCAATGCTTTCAGTGGAAGATTTACACACATGCTGAATGCTGCAGTCCTGTGCATGCTTAATTGGGAGTAAGCCCCAGTGAACTGAGCAGAACTTTCTTCCTAGCAATCATGCCCTGGGATGTGCAACAATCAGATCAATGAGCTTTCCAAGTGCGTAACTTTGGCTGAATCATGGCACTTTAGCATCAGTCCCAAATTTGAAGCTGTCGAAAATTAAGGTACATTTTCAGAAGGATTCCACTGCCAGAAATATGCATAAATCATGAATAAGTACTGTGGCTGGTGGCTGTGGTAGCTCATACCAGGTATCCATGGATGTGAAGGGTCTCTGCACTGTTCCGCAGTAGCCCACCTGAAGTGGTGGTTAAAATGAGCAAAGAGTAGGGGAAATAAAGGTTAAATGGGTAGCAGACACTGCACGCCTCCCCTGCCACAGGATCTACTTGCACCCCTTCCGAATTAGCTGCCATCTCCAGTGCCAGGACCTTACCTGGGTGCCCTTCTCCCACAGACTCCGAAGTAAACATGAACGACCCTTCATCATTCAGAGTGTGCTCTCGCAGGCAATTCAGCGTCCCATTCATGATTATTATTGTTTTGTTTCCTCTTGAACACCTATTCGAAAAAACAGCTGAAGAAGTCTGCTGGGGATGATCCTCCCCTTTTAAAGCACAAAGGCTGGGGGTTTTCTAAATCGGTGGCTTCGGATTACACCTCCCTACGCCAACGTGTGTCTCTGTGCGTTGAATTTGCATGCGGCAGAAACGACGGGTCTCCTTCTGGCTGGAGCTGTCAGTCCGCCCGCCTCCTATATAGGGAAAAACGAAAGTGCCTCCGTGATCATGTGAGGGCATTGGAAGAGCCCATTGCCTCGCAGAGAGAGGGGAATGCAAGGAATCTTGGGGAGGGGGGCGGAACCGCGTGCTGGAGGCGATGCTCGCTTCCCTGCTCCGAAGGTACAACTGAGCAAAGGGCAAGGGTCGCCGCGAGCTCCCGCTGACTTCAGCAGTTCGCTTCGGGAAGGAGACCCGTGCAGAAGTTCCCAACTTGGTGTTGTGAAATTGGATAAGAGGAATGGGGATGGCTGGGCGAGCGGGTCGGCTTCTTTCGCGAACGAGATGGATTGTTCGGAAATGATGCAACGTAGGGGGAGATTGTGCTGCGTTATGTAACTCGACCTGTCTCTGCTCTCTCGACTTTCTCCGGCAACGAAAACCCACGGACATTCTCTCGCTGGCGTGGTTTTTCTTATTAGGAGACCCAAAAGAAGTGTGTTTGGGCAGCGGTTCGCTTATGTATTTATTCATTTCTTTGTTATACTATCAGAATTCTGATTCTGATACTATATACCAGTGGTTCTCAAACTTTTGAGCACCAGGGCCCACAATCTTTCTGGGACCCGCCGGAAGTGATGTCATGGCGGGAAATGCCATCACGGTGATGCCAGAGCCTACTGCTTTCCTGAGACTGCAGCAATAAGCTGGGTTGTTTCTCAGTCATTTTCCTATAGCACAAAGAGGGGGGGGAAAACTATTTTGCAACCTTGACACAAGCAAAACAACCACACAACCCTCTCCCTCTCCAGTAGCCATGTTCCCATATTTGCAATGATGGCTGCCCTAGGGGCTATGCAACCCACCTGAAATTGGCTCCTGATCCACCTAGTGGTTCCCAACCACAGTTTGAGAAACACTGCTATATATATAAAAAATGTATACAGTATCCTACTTTGCACTAAGGACGTGGTGGCGCTGCGGGTTAAACCGCTGCCGCTGGGCTTTCTGACCAGAACATTGGGAATTCAAGACCATGCAATGGAGCGAGCTCCTGTTGCTTGCCCCAGCTCCTGCCAACCTAGCAGTTCAAAAGCACGTAAAAAAATGTGAGTAGATAAATAGGAAACACTTCTGTAGGAAAGTGTTCCATGCCATGTGCTACAGCGTATAGGTGTGCTGGCCATGTGACCACGGAAGCTTGTCCTCCGACAAACGCCAGCTCTTTGGCTTAGAAACGGAGATGAGCACCGCCCCCTACAGTTGGTCACAACTGGACCATTTGGTTGTGGGGCTTTACCTTTTTATCCTGCTTTGCACTTCAGCTCCAGAGTGGCTTACAACCCAAATGCCATAAAAACAATGCAGCAAGTTAACAGTTTACAATCAAAAAGTGCAGTTAAAATCACAGCGTTGAGACCACAAAGCAACCAGCCCCCAAACTCCCCTTCCCAGCCTGTCCCAAAAGCCTGATGGCTGAACCCTCATGCCTCACCAGCCATTGGAAACATAAGAGAAAAGGGCTGGCAGCACAGACTTCCTGAGAGAAGGAAAGTTTCAAAGCCAGGGTGTGCCTACCGAGAAGGTCCTGTCCCACATGTTTGCTAGCCAAAGGTGTTGGCACACATGAAGCAGAGTGCAGTCAGAAAATTTTGATGGGTGGGTCTTTTTGAATGGGAACAGATGGTTTGTAAGACATACTGGGCCCAAATCATTGAAGGCTTTCAAGGTAACACCTTGCATTGCACTCAGCCAGTGCAGATGAACAGAATTGGGGTGTTAGGAAAGTGATGTCCTCCCCTGACACCACTCTGGCTGCAGCATTCCAAGCCAGTTGTAGCTTCCAAATGCTTTTCCAAGGACAGCCCCTCACAGCACATGTTGAAATAGTCAAACACAGCTGCGACTGAGCTATGAGAGACACTGACTTGGAGCACCTCTGTATTGTCAGTAATGTAACTATGATGATGATGGGACAATCGGAGCACCTGACCCCAGGTCAATTTGGACAAGGCTGCAAATGAGCATCATGTAATATAGTGGTTCTCAAACCATTTAGCTCTGGGACCCCCTTTTAAAAGGACAATCTGTCCAGGACCCACCAGAAGCGATGCCATGGCCAGAAGTGTCGTCATTGTGATGCCAGAGCCTGCTGCTTTCCTGAGAATGCAGCAATAAGTTGGGTTATTTCTCAGCCATTTTCCAATAACAAAGTGAATCAGAAAGACAAAAAGCCTAGTTACAACCTCGACACAAGGAAAACAAACACACAGCCCTCCCCCTGTCCAGTTCCCCTGTCCAGTTCCCATATTTTCTATTAGGGCTGCCCTAGATGCTATGCGATCCACCTGAAATTGGCTTGCAACCCACCTAGTGGGTCCCGACCCACAGTTTGAGAAACACTTATGTACTATATTGCTACCATTTAAAAAAAAAGAAACATCTCAGTTGTTAAGAATATTTATTTATATACTGCTTTTCAACAAGAGTAGTTCTCAAAGTGGTTTACATAGTAAAATCAGTCAGTCAGTGGTTTCATGTCCCAGAAGGGCTCACACTCTAAAAAAAATACAGACGTGACACCAGCACCAGCCACTGGAAAAGATGACATGCTGGGGTGAAGAGGTACAGCTGCTCTCCCCTTGCTAAATATAAGACCTCTTTGAAAGGTGCCTCTTTGCTAGTTAGCAAGGGATATGGTATGAGTTATAGTTCTGTGATTTTTTCTTTAAATGGTGGGATAATTAAATCTGTATTCAAACGGCAGATGAAAAAACCAGATACCAGCTTGCCTGGAGGTTTATGAGGACACAAGACCAGACAGGATGGCACCTTTGGAGGCATCTAATTCGCCTTTTGTCTGTGATACCTTCAGCCTAAAGCCCAAATTACACATGACTGCGGCAGGTCTGAGACTTCAAACTTGGGTCACCCCAGTACATAAGAACATAAGAAGAGCCCTGCTGGATCATGCCAAAGGCCCATCTAGTCCAGCTTCCTGTATCTCACAGCGGCCCACCAGGTGCCCCAGGGAGGCATGAGACACAAGACGCTTGCATCTTGTTGCCACTCCCTTGCACCCGAGTGATGCAGTACTAAATGTGGTGCAATTCTAAGCACATAAAGCATGTGTAGGCAGGGGTGCTGCCATGGTTTCTTGTCTCAAAAGGGCTCACAGTTTTAGACACACAAGGGGGATACTAGTGAACAGTCCTTGGGAGGAAGGGATGTTATTCTGGGATGAAGAGAGCGGGTGCTCTCTCTCTCTCTCTCTCTCTCTCTACCTTAAAGGGGGCCTAACTTATTAGAAAGGTCAGTCCTCTATTACAAAAATAATATGAGAAGCAGCAGCCACAAAGAACTTCCTTCTGTTGGTAGAAAGTACAAATCAGCCCATAGACCAGAATTAAAAAGTGAATATAAATGCTCTTGAAATTAATGTAATTAAATGTATAGATAATAGTTATTCTGCTTTTCATGTTTGTCCTTGCTTTAATGTAAGCCAAGAGATCCCCCAGTGCTTGATTTTACTTCAAAGTAATTAGACATAAGTTGACTCTAGCCCTTCTTTTTTGTGATAAGCATCTAGGAAATGTTACGACTCTTCTGAGAAGCATTCTCTTCAACAGCAAAAGATAACTTTTGAGTGAAACTTACGCTACTTTGGAATGTAGTCAGACTGAACCTGTCGTGACTGGGATCTGGTTGCAAAATTAAGAATGGCATGGATCATGCCTGCAAATAAAGTTTTCTGTGGCTGAACTTTTGCGGTGTCTGAACTTTCATCTTTGGGGAGAACAGTTACAGCTGATCTTCCTTCTCTGACCATTATTCTTGAAATTAGGCATTCCGTAGTTTTTAACTACAGGGTTACCCCAGTATCTGCTGGGGTTCACTTCTACTCCAGGGATATCTGAAACTGTGGATACTGGGGACACCTTTTTAAAGATAGGGGAACATCAGTGGTTTTGCTGCAACAAGGTTAAAATGGGAGATTTGTTTAATGTTCCCCTATTTTTAATAGGAATCTCAGCATCCATGGTATCCATGGATAACTGAAACGGAGGATACCAAAACAGTGGATACTGGGGCACACCTATAATTACTTAAAGAGACTGTGTGAAGAGAATTATGGTAGCTATGTCTGCCAAGTGAGGACATTGTCTGCTCTTTTGTACAAAAATAGTCTTTTGTACAGGTAACACCTATGGCTGGAATATGCTTGCGTAAATGAGCACTAATGGCTGGTAGCTGCTATTTGCTTACTACTCCACTTGTCTGGGGTAGAGTGGGTAAAAAAAATAGAATGTCACCAGCAAAAGAGACAAAAGTCTCAATTGTACTCATGGCTAGCAAGAAACAGCCATGGGGGGTGGTTGTTGGTGCATGTTGTTTGCTTTGTGGGACATTCATCCTGCTTTAAAACTAAGGAGTGTATCTTGATGTTGGTGTGTTCCTCAATGTTCAACTGGATCAATATTATTATAGAAACACTGCAATCGTTGATTACGCACTAGCAGGATGCTGCAGAATCCTTATCCAATTATGTCTGCCCAATATGATAAAGATTTACATTTTCACTTGTTAAATCTTCAACCATGTTCCTTTAGATGTGTGTAAGAGCAACATGTGGTTCTATGATACAGAATTGCCTATTCATATGCCGTTAAAAGCAACATACTTCCAATAACCTACCTCTAAAAATCAAATTTTGGCTTTTGCTGTTGTGAAAGGGCACTTTCCTTGGAAAATTTGACAAATATTGATTTTTATTCCTTAAGATTTGTCATGGTTTCTCCCAAAGAACCCTGGGAATTTTAGTTTGAAGATGCAGAGGATTTAAAAAAATCTCCAGCTCCAGTCTCAGAATGAAAGTTCCCACAGTTCCCTCTCTGCTAGATGTGATGACACTGCTGTGCCAATGAGATGATGCAGCCATGCTGCTGGCTTAAACCCAAGGCCCCTCTATGCTTCACTGTGGAGCATCTAGTTCTTCTTCAGGTCCCCGATGCAGGCTATGTTCACAGAAATAGAACAGTATAACAATGTGCCACAGATACTGATACATTAGTTCACACATACGTATTGGCCTCCGGATGGCTTGCATGTATGAACAGATCATCAGGGATCGTCAGTTTCTTCATATCAAACCTTCTTGAAATGAATACAGTGCTTTTTCATGACCACTCTACAGCAGACAACTTTGCGACTGAGAGCCTGCCATGTTGACCTCCCTGCACACTCTGACCAGTCTTGTGAAATTTAACCTTGCGGTGCAAAGTTCAGCAGACTTGAGACAGGTTCAACAACACCAGCCGTGTGTATCTGTACCCATCCTCTAATCACAGAAACTCTTGGTATGCTAATTTTGGAGACAGTTGCCGAATCAAGAGCTCCTTACAAAATTCTTCATTTGGCTTCTCTATCCCAGTTCCTCAAAACTTTGCAAAATACAAGAGTGGCATGCGAGAAAATGCTTCTCTCCATCCCTAATTCCCAATTGGTCAATGCAGGCAAATTCGTTCTCCCTCCTCACTCCTCCCCTGTGTTCTGCTGCTGTTCCATGGATTTTGGAGGCCATTGAGCATGCTCAGTCTCCATCAGGCTGGTGGTGGTGGTGGTGGTTTTTTTGTGCTTTTCGTTTAACTTCACCATAACAATGGTGCAGGCCATACTTTCCAGGTCACACCTTTCCAGGGTAACCAGATGCCATAATCACAAAGGAGGACACAGCACCTCAAAATGTAGGACATGCAAGAAAAATGTAGGATGTTACAAAACAAAGGCTAAAATCACTCATATATATTGATTTTTGGGTTTCTTTCTTAAGAACATAAGAAAAGCCCTTCTGGATCATGTCAAAGGCCATCTAGTCAGCTTCCTGTATCTCACAGTGGCCCACCAGATGCCTCAGGGAAGCATCCAGGAGGGCTGGAAAAGGGGATTAGGATTTAGCAGAGTAGGCCTCCCCCTATCCCATTCTTCTCCTTGACCCAATCACCCATTCTGTCCTTCCCTGCTCCAAAACGCCCCCTCCACACCACCCTCCCCATGCCCTTGAGCTGTTGGCGTGAACCTATCTGGT
The DNA here is from genome assembly GCA_029204185.1 of Lerista edwardsae. Taxonomy (NCBI): domain Eukaryota; kingdom Metazoa; phylum Chordata; class Lepidosauria; order Squamata; family Scincidae; genus Lerista; species Lerista edwardsae. Next base: position 10,892,074 of record JAJKFI010000035.1, on the reverse strand, counting down.
GTGTCCCGTGCTGCTCCTGAATTCGGTGCCAACAGGCCTTTGCACTGGTGTTGTCAGTTCATGAGTAGTTGCAAATGTGCTTTATGGCATGTTTCGGGCACTCTGATATGGCACAGGGATGGCTGCGCTGACTCAGGAAGATATTTGGATTGCACTGTGTGATGTTCATTTTTTGAACCACATTGATTACCCATTCCGCATTTAAATTGCAAAAAAAAGTCTGTATGCATGTATCATATGATTAGTACTCTCCTATTTCTCTTTTATGTCACTCGGAGTAGTCTGTGACTGCTCACCACCACCACTGAATGCACCACACACCCTGTTGGCATAGCTGCATTAGTGATGGAAGGTTGGATAGGACTGGGCACTGACATATCTAACTGAATACAAAAATTGGTGGGGGTTTTTTGTTTTTGTTTTGCAGAAGGGTTAAAGATAGTATGATAGAGACACCTTTTAATGTTCTTTAAAATGATCTGCTCCAACCCCTAGTGGTGGAGCCACATTCTGTCAGTCTTCAGAAGTTATACTATATACTGTAAGTGATACTATATAGATACTAGATATTGATACTCAGAAGTGATACTTTATAGATACTATATATAGACACTATATACCAGTTGTTCTCAAACTGTGGGTCAGGACCCACCAGTGGGTCGTGAGACAATTTCAGGTGGGCTGTGAAGCACCTAGAGCAGCCATATTGAAAATATGGGAAGATGGGATGCTGGAAAGGGGGAGAGCTGTGTGATGGTTTTGCTTGTGTTAAAGTACCGTATTTCCCCAAGTATAAGATGCACCTTTTCCCCAAAAAACCGGGGGCTAAAAATTGGGTGCGTCTTATTCAAGGGGTGTGCTGGGCAGTGCTGCGTTCTCCGTGCTCCCACTTGCCTTAAAGAGCTGGTGGGAGCGCGAAGAAGGGAGAGCAGCGCTCCTGCCGGCTCTTTAAGGCAAGCGGGAGCATGGAGAATGCAGCGCTGCATTCTTCGTGCTCCTGCCTGCCTTAAGAGCCAAGAGCCAGCGGGAGGCTGGCAGCTCTTAAGGCAAGCGGGAGCACGGAGAACGCAGCGCAGCGTTCTCCATGCTCCCACTTGCCTTAAAGAGCAGCCGGCCCCAAAAATGTATTTTTCAAATTTCTGGCCCCAAAATTAAGGTGCATCTTATGCTTTGGTGCGCCTTATACTTGGGGAAATACGGTAAATAGTCTTTTTTTCTTTCTGATTCACTTTGCTATTGGAAAATGGCTGAGAAATAACCCCATTTATTGCTGCATTCTCAGGAAAACAGCAGGCTTCGGTGTCACAATGATGGCACTTCTGGCCATGACATCACTTCCGGTGGGTCTCAGACAGATTGTTATTCTAAAAAGTGGGTCCTGGTGCTAAAAAATTTGAGAGCGACTCTTATATACTATATATTGATACAGAAGTGATCTCTGTCTCTCTCTCTCTCTCTCTCTCTCTCTCTCTCTCTCT
>JAJKFI010000035.1:10814642-10890496 GCA_029204185.1 Lerista edwardsae | reverse complement strand
ATACTATATACATAGAATCCCCCTTCATCACATTACCCATATTCTCCCAACAACAGGAAGGAAGAGACAAGGTAATTTTCTCGTTCCTAATTTTGTCCTACTGTATCTTCCTTGGAGATACGTGGGGGATGACATGGTGAGGGAGGACAGAAGGCACCTCTCTCTCTCTCTCTCTCTCTCTCTCTCTCTCTCTCTCTCTCTCTCTCTCTCTCTCTCTCCACACTTGATGTGACCATGATGCTTTGTGGGCTTTGCTTGGTATTTCCTATCTGAAGGGGAAATGTCCAATACCAGAATCAAAGTATGGACTACAGTTGTTCTGGAAAGTTTGCTTTATCTGCATACTTAGCTAGGAACTTGCTGCATTGACTGTGGTCAACAGCAGCATCCTTCCCTTCACTTAGCTTGTATGTTTTCAATCACAAACGAAGACTTTGCAAAGCAGACCAGGATCATTCAGCAATAGTCACCAGTAGAAATTTCTTTGCAGGTTTAAGCATTATCAACTAAACAAATAAATCCACCCACCCTACACAAATTTTTCTGTCTCTGCTGCTCTCTGATCCACCCACATATGGCAAAAACAACGTTGTCTGAGATAATAATGAATCAAAGAGGTGTGTTGTCATGCAGCCAATAGCCTGTGCAGGAGGAACTGCTTGGGAGGTGGGATGAAAATGGAAAGAGATGATTGGCTAGCTGTTTGCTACACGCCTAGAAACTCTTGTAAAACAGAGCTGCAGGGTATTGGAATTGTTTGGCTTCGGAATGTGATTTATTTTCTGTGACCCATGTCTGCTTTTGCTATTTGACTCACCTCACTTTTACCCTGCAGTTTTTTCCCCATGCAAATCCACTCTGAGTTCAGAACACATTGGACATGTGTTGTTTGTTAGTGGGTGCCACAGATCTGCATAACTTTGTTTCTCAGTGGGTAAGTCTTCAGTATATTGTGGAAATTCACTATAACAGCATCACACATGGGAACTGGTTCACACACATGCCCAGCATAGAGTGTATATGTGCTGGGAAGCGCTTGTGTGTCCTCCCCTGCTGCTACCCCATGTGTAAAATGCATAATGTGCCCTGGAAGTTGCACATTTAAATCATGCAGCTTATCCACCATAATGAGGGGTAAATAAATTATGTGAGAATCAACTGTGTTAGCAGGATTTAGACTTGGTGAGGCCCTAATCTATATAAGGCTTGGAGGCCCCTGTTAAAAAAAAATCCACCAAAATTTGCTGCACAAGCCATTTAAAAAAGGTGTGTGTTTGTGTGTCTGCATGTGCAGCAATTTTTTTTTGAGGATTATGGATTATGAGGTCCTAAACTGTGACGTGTTTAAACTTATGCCTTGCTTGTGAGCCCACTTCATGATACAAAAGTTGATACAAACAATAGGAGATGGTTCACAAGACCATGGCTTATTCTAGTGGCCCGTAGCACTTCCAACCTATTTACTCTCTCTCTCTCTCTCTCTCTCTCTCTCTCTCTCTGTGTGTGTGTGTGAGAGAGAGAGAGAGAGAGAGAGAGAGAGAGAGAGAGCACAATCCTAACCTGGAGCTAGGCCGGCACAGTTAGGCCAGCAGAGTCTGGCTGGCACAAGGGCCACCGTAAAGTGTGTTTGGACCACTCTCGGAGTCATGGAGGATACTGCACGTCTGTGTGCTGGCCTCTCTGACTCCCAGAGTGGTCCAAACATACTTTTGCTTTTGCCATATGCGGCCTAACTCCAGGTTAGGATTGTACCCTGTGTGTGTGTGTTTTGCTCAAATGCCTTCTGCAGCTTATCACGTTATATATGATAAAACTCAATCATTGCTCTCATGTTATACCATACTAGACCAGTTTTCAAGTGTTGTCCAACTTGGGAGACTTACTACTTTAAAGTCCCTGCTGCCTCATAGTGATGACAAGATGACCTTGAGCCAAGTGCCTCACACCCCCATCTGAAGAATGGGAATGATCTATCTCATCATTGTTGATAGAACCAGTACACCTGCTATTGCCAAGCACTATAAACTATGTTATTGATGAAAACATGTAGGTGCTGACTTATAATCTGCTTCTGTTGAAAGGTGTGTCATATTACAAGGAAAGGCAGGTCCTTGCATTTGCCCAGTATACTGAGTATGACTTTTCTGCAGCGTTGGAAGGAGAGACGTGTGCATAAAGATATAAGAGAAACACAATCTGGAGCCTCAAGCAATCTTGGGTTGCAAAGTGTGTGTTTCTAAGGTTTCATCTACTATGTATGGTTTTGACTCCATTAATAACTGTGCTGCCAGGTAATTCAAATCAGAACATGAAGATTTGCTGTTAACTTGCCTGATTATGGTCTGTAACTCACCCAATTATGCCAGGCTCCAATGACATTCCACCAGAATCAATCCTGGTTGAGTCAATCAAACAGGAGAATTTCTGGTCTATTTTGGATGGGAGACAGAATGCCAGGCTGTGAAAAGCTGCAATACCTGTTGAATGGAGTAGAATGGAGTAGCTGTGGAGCTGATTAGCCAGTGCAGGAATGTGTGAGAAGATCAGCCAGCAAAAGAATAGAGTGTGACCTTGAGGACCTATCCAGGCTGGACTTAAGATTGCCCGCTGAAGCTCAATAGCATGCAGCCAGAGGCAAGAACCACACTGTGAAGGCTACATCTGGTTCGATGAATCACAGAGTACTGTATATTTGTAAAAAAAACCCATTGAAAAATGATGGTTTAGACTAGCCTGCCCATGTAAGCTGCCTTGGGCATTTGCTTCATCATGGGAAAGGTGGGGTATAAATTCTTCAAATAAATAAATAAATCCTGGGTTCAGCCCTGATTTGCCAGGTTCTTCTAGGCTCTGTTCCAGTAGCTTATAATTTAGCTCTGCTTGATTTTTCTTCCCTTCCCAACCCAGTATTTTGAATTCAGATATTGATATCCAAGATACATCTTATTTTATTTATTTATTTTTATTTTGAAGAATTTATACCTCGCCTTTCCCATGCTGAAGCAAATGCCTAAACCTGCCCATGTAACTAAACTAAATTTTCAATGTAAAAATTTGCAAATTTTTACAAATATACAGTATTCTGTGATTCACCAAATCCTCAGTCCCAGATGTAGCCTTCAAAGTGTGGTTCTCTCTTCTGGCTGTGTGCCATCGAGCTTCAGCAGGTGATCATAAGTCCAGCCTGGACAGGTCCTCAAGGTTGGATTCTGTTCTTTTTACTGGCTGGCCTTTACACAACATTCCCGCACTGGCTAATCAGCTCCACAGTGACTGTGTTCTGCTACAACAGGTACTGCAGCTTGTCACAGCCTGGTGTTCCGTCTCCCATCCAAAAATAGACCATAGATTCTCCTGCTTAGCTTCAGGCAGTACCAGCAGCTCAACCATTTGTCCACACCTCTTCAAACATTACAGAAAATATATCATCAGAATCATTGTGTAAATGGTTGGATACCATCTTTTTTTTTCCTGTAATAGGTGAAGTGAATCTAAGTGCCTATATGGGAATTAAATTCAGTCCCTGAAAAACAAATTTGATTAAAAGTCCCATTTCCTGGTGACGATAAATCTTAAGCTAGCAAGTAATTGCTCAACACCCCTAGAACTCTATGTTGTGGCTATCCAAATACTTTGGATCATCCTCACTTGAATGTGGTCATACTGTCTATGTACACTACTGGCAAAGAGGATACACAGTAATCAATTCACAGTGGCGCAGTAGAATCCTGCCCGCGTGCTATGTCCTTCAATTTGTCCACCCCACTTTTATGACATAGATAAAACTTATATGCATATAGAAGCTAATGTGCATAGGAGGACCCATAAACAGATCCAGGATAGACTGCATGTTATTGGCCCTATGCATGTTGGATATGTCAGTTATATGTGGCCTCCAATACATACAGGTGATGTGGCCTTGAGATATTCGAAGGGCCTTATCTTGAATTGATTATACCCACTTTGCCCAATGTATGAATAGGGCTTATGTTTAGCTCACTGTAAAGCTGAGAAAAGTCTAAAGTGAGCAACAAGTGAGAACGAAGGTCACAATTGTAAAGGCAAAAGTTTGTTCAGTCCACGTACATTTCTGCTGTGCAGACAAAATTTAGGGCACGATTCTAGCCACCCTTCCAGCACTGGGGCAAGAGTAATGCAGCTCCAAGGTAAGGGAACAAACATTCCCTTACCTTGAGGAGGCCCCTGTGACTGCCACCCCCCTTGCAGGATACAGAACATGCCCCATTAGCACAGCAGTGTCAGTGCTGGAAAGCTGGTTAAGATTGTTCCCTTATGTACATAATTCCTATTCACAGTTAGCCAGGGTTGCACACCACTCTCTTGCTAATGAGAAGAATATGCTCTTAAGCGGTGAAAGCAAAACCATCTTGGCTGGAAAATGTATTGCGGCGCAAAAGAGCAGCAAATCATTAACATTTGCTGTGTAAAAGAAGAATTTTCTATTTTCCTGGAAGATAACTGTTACACTATATAAATATGAGCTTCTGGCTTTGATAGTAGGCTGTCTGGTTACATTGCTTAACTTTATTCTGGGCCTCATATCTGTTTTCATCCTTATACCCCCTTCTGTGCTAGGAGAACGGCAACAGCTGTGAGAGGCATATTACGATCAACACATTTTTTGACAGCAGCTGCGGGCGGGATCTCAGGTTCAACTCAATAAACCTGCATGAACCATTTGGAGAAAGGAGAGAAAACATGCATATATCTGTAAATATTTTTTCTCAGTGGCAATGCCAACATCTTTTTTTTTTTAATTTCACCATATGTCCCTTGTTTTAGCCCTCTTATCTAGGATCACTGACAACCCCAAAGGATCAAAAAATGTATTTGGGTGTGTGCAGTGATGTCATGGAGGGGGAACGCGGGGGAACTCAGTTCCACTAGTTAAAATTAGGGCTGACTCCGCCCATTTCACTCTCCCTCCTCCCCCCTCCCAATTCCTCTGCAAAGAGCTTTTCTTCTTGGTTGGCCGGCATTCAGAGGGTTAAAGGGAGCAACTCCGGATTCCTGGGGGGGGGGCGAAGGCAGTGATATCATTCAGGGGGAAAGGACCAGAACGGGCATTCCGGATCCTAACGGGCTCCATGGCTGGTTCCAGGTTCCCGACAAGTGCCAATCAAAAGTGAGTTCCTATTCCTAAATCATTTGAATGACACCACTGGGTGTGTGTGCATACTTGAGCTATTCTGTATGTTCTATTTTCTTACTGCTGTAAAGGGCCAATTGATCTGTGTCATTTCAAACCTTCTCGCAGTTTCCCTCCCCTTTCATTCAAAGCAAACAGGGACCAATTACAGATTCAGATGTAAAATTAAAAGGTAATGACCCCAAACATGGCAAAAGCTCCCACTTAACACCACAGCAGCTGTTTCTGTTGATGAAGCAGCAAATCAAAAGGGGACCTACCTTTCCAAGATTGATTTGTTTATTCCTGCCTTGAAGGCATTGCCAGGTCTGCTGAGGTGCAAGCCCCCCCCCCACCAAAAGAAGAAGCTGCCATTGCCATCATTGTCCACTTTTCTCCCAAGGAAAATAGAAGCAGCAGAGGTGAGATCCAGATTGGAACCATGGTGGGGACAAAAGCTAAAAGCCTCCCCCTCCAAAGACCTGATTTAGATGGCATCATCCCAGGCTGCTATTTAGGGTAAAAAGCATAATCACCTGGGGCAAATGAAACATTTGACTTAACTTGCAATTTGGTCCTTAGCCCCATGATTCAGTGGAAAGAACCTGGGCACATAACAACTGGTGCTTGTCAGTGCTAGCAACAGAAGGCCCAATGGAACTTGGTCCAGGTAGTACTCTTGGATTCATACTCCCATTCAATCCTACTCAGTAGTTGGGCTACATCGTTCAAGAAAGCACCACTTCTTCCAATAAGTAACCAGGAACAACTTATTTTATTTGTTTTAATTTTCAAGGAAGAAAATGTCCTCCTCACACTCTATAACTTAGCTCCATACTTCCCCCCAGATTTCCTTGAGGTGGACGGTAGACCAGTCTGATAAGCCTGGAAGTTTGCAGAATTAACAGCAACAGGTGGGTACCATCTTAATTTTTTGCTGTGTGTTTCAAAGAAATCAAACATTTCTTATATTGTGTCTTCTTCTTCTTCTCCCTCAGGTATAACAGGTAGTCCAAGCTAAAAACCAAGAAAAGAAAAAGGAGGAGAAAAAGAGAAGGTCATGGCTGTGATTATTGGGACTTCTTAAGCGAACCACAAACTTCAAACACAAGTAAGTGAACTACAAATGCAAATTTCTTCGCTATTGGTTCCAGGAGGTATAAAATGTTAGGGTTAAATTTGTGCCTTTAACATGAATATCTCATACAATGACTCCCAAACTGGTGGGTCGTGACCTACTGGCTAGGGCAGGATGTGTCCCTGCCCCTTTAAGCGGTGGGGGTGGGGGAGAAGTCAGCAACACAATCTCCAGGATTATCCTTCTGCTAAAGGGTGGGTTTCAATTTACCCAAGGGAGTGCTGGCCTAGGGGTGGGGGTGGGGAACCCCACAGATGCCTCTGCAGGGCTCCCCAAAATAGTGAAAAAGTGATTGAAAGCCACTGGTTTTCAGTCAAAACGCTTTTCAATTGCTTTTTTTAAAAACTATTTTGGAGGCTTGGGGAGCCCTGCAAAGGCACCTGTGGGGCTTCCCATACATAACCCCAGAGGTTGGTACTCCCTCAGTAAGTTTTAAAAAACCTCCTCCCCGCACATCCTTACAGTGTTTCCAACTCCCTTGTAGGCATTTGGGAAGCACTTATCAAATAGAAAAATGGGCCTCTAATATTAACTGAGGATCTCTCTGCACCTGTTTTGGTTTTATACCAATCTAACTGTAGTGGATTTTTTCAAAAAGAGACTGGGAATTGTGGCTTGGGATTTTTGACTCTGAACAGCAACACTTCTACCCTCTTAATTCTACATATCAAGTAACGTTTTCATACAATGTGTTAAGTTATGGGATTCACTGCCACAAGATGTGATCATTAGCTTAAATTGTTTTATAAGAGGTTTAGATACATTAATTCAGGACATCTATTGGTACCGATAAGCTATGGTAGCTTTAAGCTACTATCTATATGTTCTAGGTTCAGTGGCAATATCCCACTCAGTGACACACTGGACTGATCCAGGACTCCTCCTCATGTTATTTTGAATCAATAGCAAGGCAGGGTTCAAGAACTATTTGTAATATGGCATCGGTTCTTGTGCATGCATGTGTGTTGCTCAAAGGGAAAAAAAGCTCTTAGAGAAACAATGGGCCATGGAAAGCCCTTAGAAGGATCAATACTATATACAGTATTTTGTCCCAGCATTTACTTGTTCAGTTTTCATATGAATGAATGTTTTCAGCATTCTACTGATACCAAAAAAATTGTTTTCTCCTTGTCGGCAGCACCAAACTATTCATTAATTTAATGCAGTAGTTCTCAAATTGTGGGTCTGCAGACCAGCAGTGGATCATGACCCAATTTTTGTTGGTTCACAAAACCGACAGGATAGATTTGGCTTTCTGCATCAAGGGTTAAATAACCTGCTACTTGGTGGAGCACTGCTGCCCAATCACCATTATAGCCACAGAGGGTTGAAAAAGTGAACCTTTTTGGACCCACTGGTGGGCCATGGACCCATAGTTTTGGAACCGCTGCTCTAAACTAGTCTGCTGATGTAGGGGAGTGGCAGCGGGATACAAGTATCTGGCTGTCTTGTGTGCTCCCTGAGGCATCTGGTGGGCCACTGCGAGATACAGGAAGCTGGACTAGATGGGCCTTTGGCCTGATCCAGCAAGGCTTTTCTTATGCTGAGGAAGAGCTATGGAAGGATATACGCTTCTTATAAATACGATTTGCACAATTCAAATTTTTCCTCTTGTTCTTCTTTATTATATTGCAACCTTCTTATGCTACCCTCTCTCATCTCGTTTCACTCAGTATGTCTTTGTTGTTCCCTTACTATCACTAAATGGGTTTAACTGGATAAAACCAGCTTCAGAAACTGATCTTGCACTGAGTTCAGTACTGCTAATGGAGGTACCAATAAAGTACTGAGGACAAAGAAAAATCAGCACATGTGCAGCAGCATATTGGTGTATGAATTGTTGTTTTGTTGTACTTACCTCAGATTGCTCTGCCTCATCCATCTCGTCAACTCTAGTCAAATTGGGAGCACCATATTTATCAGTTAGCTCTGCTAAGGTCTTTGATGGGATATCCTTTTCAGCAGCTGCCTTTGCCTACAATTCAAAGATCACTTTCAAGATCATGATGAATTAATCCAGAGTACTAGGCATTCTAACTGAACAAAACCCAAATTACGTTTGGTGCATGCCGTTTCCCAACTATTTTCATGCCATTATGCTTTGATTGGCAGAATCTAGTGGAAAGTACTTTTGAATTATGGTGTTGGAGAAGACTCTTGAGAGTCCCCTGGACTGCAAGGAGATCCAATCGGTCAAACCTCCAGGAAGTCAAGCCTGATTGCTCCCTGGAAGGACAAATCCTGAAGCTGAAGCTCCAATATTTTGGCCACCTCATGAGAAGAGAGGACCCTCTTTAGAAAAAAGATCCTCATGCTGGGAAAGATGGAAGGCAAAAGGAGAAGGGGGCGGCAGAGGATGGGATGGTTAGATAGTGTCACCGAAGCGATGAACATGAAATTGGGCGAACTCCGGAAGCTAGTGGAGGACAGGGAGGCCTGGCGTGCTGTGGTCCATGGGGTCGCGAAGAGTCAGACACGACTTAGCGACTGAACAACAACAATAAAGTGGAAAGTACAGTCATGCCTCGTTATCCACTCGGGTTCATTCTGGAGACCGCAGTGGATACCACAATCAGTGGATACTGAAATCAATGGGAAAATGGCTTTAAAGACCCATTTCTAAGTTTCTTGCTCCTTCATTCTCACCCTATAATGCATTGGTATAGATGCTATCTCCTCCCAACCTAGCAGTTCGAAAGCACATAAAAATGTGAGTTGATAAAGTGGTACCACTTCAGTGGGAAGGTAACGGTGTTCCATGTGCCTAAGTGTATAGTCGTACTGGCCACATGACCACAGAAACTTGTTCTCGGACAAACGCTGCTCTTTGGCTTAGAAATGGAGATGAGCACCGCCCCCTACAGTCGGTCATGACTAGACCATTCAGTTGCGGGGAAACCTTTTATCTTTTTATAGATGCTATACCACATTCAGTCACTACATGGAATCTAATGGAATGCAGGAAGATAGGAAATGGGATTTTGGCCCTTTTTTCCTTGTTACAAGGCATTTAAAGATGGACCCTGGTATCTGTGGTTAAGTCAACTCAGTGGATACCAAATCAGTGATACCAAGGTCCCACTGAACTCCATTGAAGCTCTCTATTGAAATAATGGGATCTGTATGAGCGCAGAGCAGCCCTTTTGCACATTTTCATCTTTTTCTGCACAATTTAAATGAGTTTTGCACTGAATTCTGCCCAGTGTGAAGGAGAGTCTAAGCTTACCTAACTCCCTGTGTGTTGATGCAGCTGTGCCAACAGGGCACATACTGCATCCCACAGGGAGCTCTGGACCACAAAGGTCTCCTTGGGGTAAGGGAACATTTGTTCCCTTGTTCCGGGGTATGCCTCGCAGCCTCAGTGGATCTACTTGGACCTGCGCCAGCTTCTGTGTTGTTTTCATCACCCCACCTGGCTCCAAGGGCAAGAGGGAGGGGCAGCTTACATGGCTCAGTTGGGAGCTGTAAAAATCTTGTGGTTTTGCATCCCTCTAGATACACCACTATGTGTGAGCATGAACCTTTCCCCCACACTTGGTCACTTCTAGGACTTCCAATGAGGGAGAAAAGTGTTTGAAGTAAGACAGCACAGGGAGGTATGGTGGGAGAAAGCTCCCTTCTTCCATCTACCATGAATAGACTTATATGTGAAGACACACAAAGGGCAATGCATCTCAGCCAATGACACTATTGGCTGACACTATTGGCTGACACTGTAAAGTATGTTTAGACCATTTTCGAAGTCAGAGAGGCCAGCACACAGACATGCGCCATCCTCCCTGACTCTTTCTGGTAGCCCCTCTTTACACACACACATGAACGACAAATGTGGCTGCATTCATCACATCTAGTTTGACTGTCAACAACTCCTATTCTGGCATAGTGTCATTGGCTGGGATGCATGAGCATCCCTGCTTCTCTCAAATCTGGTTAAGGATTTGCACCAAGAAAATCCAAGAAAATATGTGCAAATCCTTGAGGCTTTGCAAGCAAGGAATGTTATCATTTGCAAAGCGCTTGTAAAACACCCAAGAAGGGGGATGGGGAGGCGGTGGTGGCAGCTAAAGACTAGGAGGAATATAGCCCTGCTTGTTCACAGGCTCCGATCGGGGTTATGTTCAAGTCTTTGAGCAAGGATGTCAGCTGTTACTGGACAAGTGGATCAAGCATGCTTTAGCAGTAAAGCATTGAGAATGAAGCCTGAAACATGTTACAAGAGACAGGAAATATGGTGTCAGTCTCCCCGCCTGAAATGAGGAGAGCCAATATGAGCTTGTAAAACGTGCACTTGTAGATTGAAATGCACAACTTTCTTTTTCAAAACAGAAAAGAAAAATTTTCTTAGTGATGCTGTTTCTGCACTTTTTAGAACTATTGAGATATTAGAGCCATTTCTCTCCCCCCATCGTGGAGCTGCTTTATGACTAACACAAAGTCATGGCTTATGAGTTAGTCATAAACATGCTACAAAGTTCCTGCAATATCATTAACACAGATGAGAAACCAATGAAGAGGTGGCAAGTGAGTCGCTTCAAGCAATTCCTGCAGCATCTCGATGTACAGGTTGAGCCTTTGCATGGCATATGTTTAGAACAGTAAAGGTTGAGGCTTAAGAGAAATTGCTTCTAGTCCTCAATACATGGGGCATCAGTGTGATGTCATGAACCAAGTGTTGGGATTTGGAGCCAGGGAGACTTGCGTTCAACCTTGGGCCAGCTTGGCCCATCTCACAGGCTTGTTTTCAGATAAACCAGAGAACACTGCCCTGAGTTCCATGGAGGAAGGGTGATATATACTGTACAATAAATAGATAGCATGTAAATAATAAGGGTGAACAGGATGAAAAGTAGAGGGAATTTGCCATCTCTCAGCTGTGAGCTATTACATCACAGCTTTAGAAAAGGCTCTTATTATTCTTGACCCAAGCAATACAAATTACTACTGATGGTGTTTCTCACACCTCTGCCTCCATTTGTCTCTGCTGCTCTAACAAGAGCTCTTCCGCTCTCTCTCTTTCTAGCCTCTCCCGTTCCTCACGATCACGTTCCATCTGCACCTGCAGTGAAGTCATGCAAATACGTGTTGGTGAAAAGGTACAGTACTCTCAGGCAACACAAACTAACCTTCAGGAGTTTATGCACTAGACGTTTGGTGTATGTGTTTACTCCGTTCTGCAGTAGAGCTAATAACTGAGATTGGATGAAGAACTTGTAAAATTCAAAGGCAAAAATGGCAGCTGAAATGAAGTAATAAGATTATTAAAACTGTGTACAGAAATATGCTATAGAATGCAGAATGACAATTGTTATATTTCAAGGGAAAAACAACATTGTTCCCATTTTGGTCATTTGAGTACATTGAAAAAGTTATTTTCCTCAAACTTATTCTCTAGTTTGTTTCCTTCATCTGGTCTGTCATCTGGTCCTTCATGTGTCATTTTCTTAGTGATGCTGTTTCTGCACTTTTTAGAACTATTGAGATATTAGAGCCATTTCTCTCCCCCCATCGTGGAGACTATGCTCAATTTAGCTGCAGAGAGAAAGCCCAAAATTAACTCTAAATCTGGTTTTTGAATTGCTTCTTGATTCTAACAAGACAGCTTAGAGATAATAAGGGATGTCCAGGCCCATCATGTCTATTTTCTGAATTTTCGTGTCTATTTTCTAAATTGTTGGGCTTTTCTGTTTTAATGAAAACATACGAAATGTGCTTTCTGTAGTTGTTGGACAAGTATTCTACATTTTTATTTTACTTGAGAGATGTATATTTGGCATCCTAACTAGCTTGTTATTTCCCAGCTTGGAAGTAATAACAGAGGAGATGTCATTCATTCTGAATTAATACATACATGAAATTGTCACTGAAATTATTAGGATGTGTTTCCCTGGTCATGTTGAATGTTTCCCTACATTCAAAATTATTATAATGGGGGTGGTGGTGTTAAGGTAAAATATTCCTCCCTGGTTCTGTTTGTGCACGATGGTATTTTATAAGGGGGAGCATTCATTCAACCACTCACCTACTATCTGAAATGGTACAGTCCACAAAAGACACTGTGCAGGAACATTCCTCTTGATAATATTTGGACTGGAGGCTGAAGACTCAACCATAAATGACAAGGGGGGAGATAATGCACCCAGCCTCCTTCCCCCACCCTTTTTGTTTCTTTGGTTTGTCCTACCAGCCTCTCTTCTTCAAGTTTCTGCTGGATCAAAAGTTCTTCTTCTTTCATTCTCTCTAACATTTCCATTTCTCTTTGGGCCGCCTCACGTTCCCGTTCCAATTCTTCCCTTTCCAATTTTCTCTAGCATTGTGGTAAGAAAAAAAGAGAGGAGATCATGTCGCTTCAGGTTTGTCACTTTTCTGAGTAGCAAGAAGTACCAGGGCAGTCTTTTACAGGGTCAGCTCCCTTGTTAGGAGAGAGTGTTGGAGATATTGAATATTTCTGTAACATGTTTATTTTCAAATACAATAACTGGAAAAACTTGAGGTACGGTGGGAGGAACTGGATGATATTCGGATAGACAGTGCTAGTTTGTAAAGTGACATCGGTGCCTCAAAGCATCCTTTAGAACCATCAGGGCACCTCCTTTCTTACTAGCTGCCAAAACTTGCTGCTCCTTTAAGTAGTTACACTGTCAAACTGTCTTAGTCTTTCTCCCCTTCCCCCACCACTCTGAAGGATCCATTTCAACTACACGCACAAATGCGTGAACACAACCCACAGAGATTCACATACAGCTAAGATTTAAGAACTGAAAGCTATTGCTGACATTATCTCTGGACACATTCAGGGCCATTGTTCAACCCTCTCTTGTGCAAATACTATGACTTACAATGAATATGGTCAGTGCTCTCTTTGCCAGTTTAGTGCCAGTTTAGTGGAACTGGGAGTGCGTGATTTTATCACTAACCTGAAGTGACAGGTGAGCTGCTTCTTGGCTTTTGAAATATCACCTTGGCCAGTTAGCAGCATGCAACCAGCAAACAACACAGCACAATATTATTCCTATATAGTTCACAATATTATTCTTATAAAGTAGTGCTTCCCAAACTGTGGGTCCATGTGACACACTGGTGGGCCACAGACCCAACTTTTTGTGGGTTGTGAAACTGACAAGGCAGATTAGGTTATGTGGCGGGGGAGTACTGCTGCTCAGTTACCATTCTAGCCACAGAGGCTTGAGTGGCTGGTAAAGTGAAACTTTTTTTTAGATGGGTCCCAATGCTAAAAAGTTTGGGAATCACTACTATAAACTATTAATTTTCAGTATTAACACTTTATCATTGAAGAGCCTTACAACAGTGACCATAAAGGCAGAGGCCTCACCTGCAGTTCATCATCTATATTCTTCCTGTATTTGTAAATCCAGTGTGCCAAGTACAGTATCGGGTCTGCCGGCCGACGCTCTGCAACCTCAGCAAGACCTTCTGATAAACAGCTGCCAAGGCATTTCTTGAGATAGGCAGTCTCCATTTCTTGCTCCCAAAGTATCTCAGCAAAAATTACTGCTTATGGATCTGAGATGGAAACGAACTGTTGATAACTAGTCCTTTATTAAATACATGTTTGTTTAATCATTTTCAGCTTTTCTGAGGACCGCTGCTGATGAAAAAGCTGCCCAGACATTTAAATAAATAAATAAATCAAGAAATGAATAGCAGGTACTTACAGGGTGGCAGGGGTGGGAGAGTTTGCACCAGAGAATAATCAGGTGGATAGTGCCCATAGAAATTGTATCATGTCAAAAATGGATGACTGACTCTCCAGCTGCAGTTACTGAATCTGTTCAACCTAGAAGCTATGCAGCTGCTATTTACCTGAGATTTGTTTAAGAACATGGAAGGAGTATTAATCTAAAGTCAACTCACGTTTATACAGGAAGGAGAGTTTAATTCCTGATGCACAGATGATCAAAACCTCAATGGTATTTTTTCACTAAAGTCTCATCTCCAGGCATAAGCTCTGCGAGTTTCCAGAGAAAGAAACAGTTAAATCTGGATGCTTCTCTTTGGTATCCTAGCAACGGACCAGTGTTCTGTCCCTAGCAACCACTAGCATCTCCCTGAAGATGCTATAATTCTCTCCTTCTTTTGATAGATATTATTACTACACTTTTGTTTCTTTTCTATTAATCAGATAGAGGGATTCTCAAGGCGACATACTCAACAACTTGAAATGTTTATACGGCATTAAGAATCTAACACACTGTAGAGACTTATCTTGTCTGACATTTCCAAGTTTGAATCCTTGACTGCCATTGTATGCGCACTTTCCTGGGAGTGAGCCCCATTGATTATAATGGGACTTACTTATGAGTAGACACACATAAGGTTTGACTCCCAATTCACTACTGATGACTTATTTGTATATCCTGAACAAAAATTAATAACGTTTTTAAAAGCCTACCATTTTCTCACCAAAAATCAGCTGTGTCTAACCACAAGGGAAAATTTCTGAGTATTATGGAATCAAAAGTAACATACTTTGATCTTCCATCCCTAATTAGTTGTGTCCATAAGAACACATGCGGGTGGGAGAAAAAAAAATCCTCTTATATCTCTTACACAAGCAGAAATAAAAGGATGGCTTTAAAATCCACTTGCATCCAACTGCTCCAATGTTAGGAGCCTCCCATTGCCATCTCTGCTGCTGGTACAGGCAACATCCATTACTGCGGATGAAGGCCAAGGACAGTTATCCTCTGCCATTTTCTATCAGATGATTATGACATTTCATTGTAAGAGGGTTTTTTGCTCCAAATTTGATTTCTAGCTCCTATGCCTGTTAATGTCGAAGTAAGTCCCACTTTGCTCAATGTATGCTTACTTCAAAATGAGTGCGTACAAGATTGCAGCCTAAAGGAACTATTTTTTTTCCAATTTTGTTAGCTGCTGAACATATTGAGAAAGCTGGGGTATAAGCAAATAGGGTAAACTATCTCCATACTAATTCACCGGAAACTAAACAGTAAGGTGAAAAATAGATGCTTACCTTTAAACTATTTTGATTTACCTTCTCACATCCATGGCTAGCAGAGGCAGATCTACAGGGAGGGCAAAGCTCTAAGTGTTGCAAGAAGCCTTACCCTGTCATGTAAATCCCTCCCTTGCTGCTGTAGTCAGTAAGCAACGCCAAGATGTTGCTTTTCCTTGTGAGAATTGGCTAAAACGGTGCAGGAGAGGAGTGATTTCCACTGCAAGGTAAGGCTTCTTGCAAAACTTAGAGCTTTGCCCTCCCTTAGATCTGCCTCTGATGGCTAGCACTTTAGGTTTGGCCCAGTCAGGCATTGGCCCACACCTATGAGAGGGCCCACCCACCTGGGTCATCCCCTTAACTTTCAGTAGCATGGATAACTGTAGCTAGATCAGACCTCTCCAGTAAAGACTACAGCTGGCAAAATAAGCTGATCCTGATAAAAAGTGCTTCTCGTCACCAAGGCTTCCAAGAGAAAATATAATCAAGAATAACCAGATCAAGAATAACCTGCAAATTGAAAACCTGCTGTTTAAGGGGGAGTGCAACCTTATCAAGGGCAGGTTGAACACAGTCTCCTAAACTGACAGCAATTCTGCCTTGTCTATGTTAAACTTTAAAAAAAGACAGGAGAATTGAATTCCCTTGTGTAGAGATGGAACTTCCTAGCTGAAGCCTCCCCATCCCCAATTCAAGCAAAGACAGAGGACTGCACTTCTAATTGAGGTCATCTGTATAGGTTTGGAGTGAGGTAGGGTACCTGCAACCTTTGCATGTCTACTCAAAAGTAAGTCTTTATAAACTCAATGGGACTTAGTCCCAGAAAAGTGTGTATACAGGATTGCAGCCTGAGTGTTAGTGATGTTTAGCCCTGAACAGCCCTGTGATGTTCTGTATATAGAACAATATTGTAAAGACCATTGTTGGCTCTAGGACAGTGATGGCAAACCTATGACACGTGTGTCAAAGGTGACACACCACAATGTTTGGGGTGATACACCAGAGTTCACCGGACAAAAACTGAGTTAATTTTACTCATTTTTCATTTTTGCAATTATTTGATTTTTTGTATAGTGATTTGTACACCACACATGATTGGACTGTATTGTTCATTTAAATAAATGAATATAAAGAACTGTTCCTCTTTTGTTTGGGAGAGGGATTGACACACCAGCAGACTCAAGTTAAGCATTTTCCAAAGTTTTGACACACCAAACACAAAAGGTTTGCCATCACTGCTCTAGGACAAACAGCTTGCCTATGTAAACTGCCTTGAGTAATACCTGATGAGAAATCTGATGATGGGAAAGGTGGTATAAAAATACAGAAATAAATATTGTAAATTGGAGGTGAGAACTGAGGCTATGTGGTTTATAACAACTCTGCAGTGTTGTTCAATATTATGTACTTAGGAACATTGAATACATCATAGTTATTATTTTGTAAAACAATCAGGGTTCCTAATTTTTTTGGAATATTTACATACAGCTTTTCAACAACAAAAAAAGTTTTGAACTTGATGGTGAAATAGTGTTCTAAAGCGCGGTTGTGAAATTTCCATGTTTTTTTTCATACGAGGAAAAAAAACCATAACGTTTTTCCACGTCTGAAAAACAAACACGCTCACTTTAATATAAATTTCGGCGGACTACAGTTTGCTTATCTGCATTTGGTAAAGTTAACTGCCGTGGAAGTTAATATCTCCTCCCATGTCACTGTTTCTCGATGGTTGTTCGGGATTTCCAACCAAAAATACTCCATACAAACCACAACGCAGACATGGACAATTCAAGTTAAATTACTTCCGCTATTATGCCTCCACCCCACCCCCGCATGCAAGCACATTGCACTTTACCCCCTAAGAGGGTAAAAGAGAACTCTCAGATCAAACAGGAAACCAGGTGCCGTGTGCTACTCCGATGTGTGTGTGTGTGTGTAGAGCCTAATGATGGCTAGAGGCGGCAACAAGACCGCTGAGCCAATCACAGTCGCGGAGGCGCACGCGCCTCTTTCGATGGTTCTGCTTCTCTTGTAACGTAAGGGCTGAGGGGCGGGTTAGAGGAGGCCCATAGCGACGCTTCTAGTTGCTAGGCGACGGCGGGCGCGAGACAGAGCGATTGCTCACGCCAAGTAGAATGCAGGTTGCAAATAGGTAGAAGGTTTTGAGTAACAGTAACCCTTTGGTTACGTTTTTAGAAACCCATTAGTTTTAAATAAGAGGTGCTGGTATAAAAATGTTTTGCAAAAGGTGAAGTGGTTTTTAGAGGGGTATATTGATTTGTTTCTCTCCGTTTTGTCCTTGGTTTTCCTCTGCAAAGTTTCAGAACTTTTACTCTGTTTTATTAGACACGCCTGACTTCCTGCTTGCAACATTTTGGAGTAGTGGCACGCAGTTCTTCTTTCTGACGGATCAGCAGTTCTGTGCCAGTTGCACATTTCTAACTCAACAGAAGTTAGTCTGGTAAAAGGTAGGACTTTATGGTGCATGTCCTGATCTTTGACACTCATGTGACAATTGATGTGTTATATCACATCTTTACAGAGAAAAACGATAGTTGGTGTTGCTAGAGATAATGCATGTGAAATACCATGTAAATACATTCCCCTGCTAACTGGGAAAGAGGTGGCCTTTAAAGTGGTCCTCTGTGTTTTTTTTTGGGGGGGGGGAATTAACCCAAGTTATGCCAGAGCAGTGCCTCTTCTACTGGCTGTTGCTGGTGTTTCTTCTGTCTCTTTTTAGATTGTGTGCCCTTTTGAGACGGGACAGTCTGTCTTAATCTTTTTTTCACTTTGTGAACTGCTTTTTTGTTGTTGAAAAGCAAGGAAAGCAAAGAATACAAATACAGAATAAATATTTGTAATAATATAATAATAAACACTAGTGAGCCAAACCCTCTACAAGTGCATTCAGAAATCTCTTGCCAACAGTTTCCTGATATGTTTAGGGGTCCAAATAGATTGACTCCTAAATATTACTATTATTAGATGTAAATAGAGAGATGTTTAGAAATCTATGAGTAATGTTCAGCACAGATATGTTTGCAAGAACTTTGCAATGACGGGAGATGAAGAAACTTCGTTAGTGCACAGGTGCTTTCTCAGGCGTGCTTATAAAATACTTCCATTTATTAAATGGGTGGGACTTTAATATGTAGTGATACGGAAACAGCTAATTCAGTCCATAATATCATTGCAGAGTCTGGTACAAAATGAGCGTGGATGTGGAATACCTCAAGAACAGCATAGGAAGATGCTTAGTTGAGGGACTTACTGAGGTGGCAGAGCGTAGGCCAGTAGACCCAGTCAACTTCCTGGCACATTGGATTTACAGATACAAGGAGAAATTAAATGAAGAAGAAAAGGTGACACATCCTTCGTCTTTTTAAAAAAGAAAACACTGGTGAAAATTAGTCTCAACATGACTGTGTTTTGATTTTCTGAATTTGTCGGTGTCCCATGTTTTTTCAGAGGGAAAAGGAGAGAGCCCAGCTGGAATGGGAACGGAAAGAAGCTCTCCTGGAACTGGAGAGGCTGGAAAAGTTGAAAGTAGAACAACACCTGACTGCCCAGAAATTTGCCGAACAGCATAAGGTCTGAATCTATTCAGTTTAAACTTACAAAAGTAACTTCCAAAAGGCAAAGTGAACTGTTGGGTCTGTCATGTGCCAAAAAACCCAGATGTCCAATTGGTTTTTAAACACAGTCTTGGTAACTCACTTCGGTTAACTAAGTATACATTTTTATTTTAAAAAGACCTTTTCAGAGCAATATCCAACAAATACAATAGCAGAATTAACTGGGAAATATGGAGCACCAAATTTACCTACCGTTGAGGAGACTGATGAAAACACTTTCATAGTGAGTACCAATTCTAGCAACATGTGCGTGCGTACATGCATGCATGAATGCATGCATGCATATACTGTATATCTATACATATAAAAGAGAACGTTTGTATGCTTGTACGTTTGTGTGTATGTATGTTCCGCATAGGCGCCGCAACGCCTGGACCGATCGACACGAAACTTGGCACGCATACACCTTGCGGCCTGGTGACAAACACTGGGGGGGGGTCAGACCCCCCTAGGACCCCTGGGGGTGGGGGTACGAGGGGGTTGAAACGTAAACATGATCGCAAACGGCCGACATCAGTGTCGAATCTGTCGTTTCCGGGGTCGCCGAGACGAGCGGCGACGCCCCCGATGCCGTTGGACTCCGGTTTTGGCCCCCCCTCGGCGTGGGGGGGCGAGAAGGGGCGCAAAACACACCGTCCACCATGCCCTCCTGGAACGCCTGGACCGATTGACACCAAACTTGGCATGCGTGTCCCTTGCAGTCTGGCAACAAACACTGGGGGGGGGTCAGACCCCCCTAGGACCCCCAGGGGGGTCGGGGGGCCCACGTGAAAATGCTCGAAAACAGCAGAAATTGGCGTCGAATCCGTAGTTTCCAGGGTCGCCGAGACGAACGATGCTCCCGACGCCGGTGGAGTCCGGGTTCGGGGGCCCCCTCAGCGTAGGGGGAGAGAAGGGGTGCAAAATAAAACATCCGCCATGCCCTGCTGGAATGCCTGGTGGTGGGGGTGCACGGGGCCCCACATGAAAATAGTCGAAAATGGCCAAAGTTAGCATGGTATCCATCGTTTCTGGGGTTGCCAAGACGAGTGACAATGCTCCCAACTCCGTTGGAGTCTGGGTTTAGCCCCCCCTTGGCATGGGGGGCCGGAAGGGGTGCAAAACAAAATGTCCAACATGCCCCACTGGAATGCCTGGACCGAGTGGCACCAAACTCGGCATGCGGATGCCTGGCGGCCTCGTGACAAACACTGCGGTGGTCAGGGCCCCCTACCGCCCCCCGGGGGTGGGGGTACGCAGGGGGCCCCACATGAAAATGGTCAAAAACGCCCGAAATCGGTTTCGGATCTGTGGTTTCTGGGGCCGCCGAGACGAACGCTTATGCTTCCGATGCCATTGGCGTCCGGGTTTGGCCCCCCCTCGGCGTGGGGGACGAGAACGGGTCTGAAACAAAATGTCCACCATGCCCTGCTAGAACGCCTAGACCGATTGCCACCAAACTTGGCATGCGGATGCCTGTCGGCCTGGGGACAAACACTGCAGGGGTCAAGGACCCCTACCACCCTTGGGGGGGCTATACAGGGGGCCCCATGTGAAAATGGTCAAAAACGGCCAAAATCTGTGTCGGATCCATAGTTTCTGAGACCGCCAAGAAGAGCGGTGACGCTCCCGATGCTGTTGGAGTCCAGGTTCGGCCCCCCCTTGATGTGGGGCCAAGAAGGGGTGCGAAGCAAAACATCCACCATGCCCCTCTGGAACGCCTGGACCAATTGACACCAGTATGCGTTATGGTCTGGGGATAAACACTGCGGGGGCAGACCCCTCTAGTGCCCCCAGGGGTGGGGGTGCACAGGGGACCCCATGTGAAAATGGTTGAAAACGGCCTAAATTGGTGTCTAATCTGTAATTTCCGGGGTCGCTGAAACGAATGGCGACGCTCCCGAGGCCGTTTGAGTCCGACTTCCGCTAATTTGTTGCCCGGGCAACGCCGGGTAAAAAAAGCTTGTGTGTGTATGTGTGTGTGTGTATAAAAAACGCAGTATGTGTTTGTGTATAAATATTGCTTGTGGTCTGAAAGTGTATCTATGTTCCTAATAAAAAACTCCCCTGTTGCCTGATTGAAATCCTCTCTCGTTTTGCTCTATGTGTCCCATTTTCAGGACTTGTACCACTTTATACCATCAGCAAAATCAAATGCTAAAACTTTTTACTATATGGTATTGTTTCATGTTGCAGGTGCTGGGTTGCATGTTTGCTCTCTAGCAACAATTAATGTTTGTTCATCTTTCTCTTCAGAGAAGCCTTAATATCAGGTTAACTAGGGGACAGGCTTCTCAGGGCTCAATCTCGTGGTCCTGCTACACTCTTGAAACTCATGTTCTGGCAGTGTAGCATGTTTTACAACAATTGAAGATAGTGGCCCACTATGCCATATAGCTGGGCTGCCACTACAAGTGGCAAGTGGTTGCACACCAGCAGCCCCCCAAAAAGCTCAGTGTAGGGGGTGAGCAGAATGGGATAGTGAGGGAGGAGGAATGGGGTGGAGACCAGAATGGGGAGAAGTGTATGTTGAGTGCAGGAACAGAGCAGTATCTGTAGCAGCAGCACCACCACCAATATCCTTTTCCCCCTTCCTGGGTCCGCTCAGACTTGCACCAGCAAAATCACTGATGCAGGTCCAAGTAGACCCATTGTGGCAGTAGAGGCTTACCGCTGAGGAGGAAACAAATAAAGAGCAGCAATCTTCTCAGGATGCTAGAAAATACATTAGAATAGAATCAGTCTTTTTTTCTCAGGTTTTCAGGGTGAAGCGAGTTTTTAGCATATTGTGGTTTCTCTTTTTTCCTTTTGTGTTTTTCTTCTTTTATTTATAGTTTCCCTTTGCTTGTTAGGTTTGCCTGTGTTTAGACACACCCTTACCCACTCTCATTTCTGTAAGTTACATTGATTCCTGCAGTGGGATTCAGGGAATCTTGCGATGGAGCACCTTAGCATTCATACTTTTTTTTGCCGAGTTGGTGACAACTGTGAATGGAACTATTGTCTTTTAAAAACACTGGCAACGCCTAGCACTGTGATCTGTTGTTCAAAGACATCCCGTGCTAGTCCACTGGTTCCCAATCAGTGATCCATGAGCCACAGGTGGTCTGGCAAGACCCTGGAAAGTGATCCACAAGGTCTCAGAAAACCAAAAAAAGCCTTTGATCACTTCCAGCATCTCATTCAGCAAACCCTCCCCCATGGACCATCAGAGAGGACAAAGAATGGACCACCCATAGCCACAGTCTGCACTAAAGTGTCAGCTTGGCTGTGGGCAGTCTGTTTTCTGCCCTCTTTGGTATTCTGTGGGTGAGTTCTTGCTCGGGAGAATCTTCCCCATGGACTACCAGAGAGGGTGAAGAATGGACTGCCTGCAGCCACAGCAAGGATCAAAGACAGCAACTCATCAATCTTCCCTATAAATAATATTCATCTCTAATAAATCTCTAATTAATTTTCCCCATTCCAAATTTATTTGAATTTTTTGTAGAGGGTTGCATGTGGTCCACAATGATTCCAATTTTTGCCTTAGGGGTCCGTGTGCTTCTAAAAGTTGGCAATCTCTGCCCTAGAAGGACAACTGTCTCTACAGATGCATGTCTCGAGTGTGGAGGCTTAGAGTGTGATGCCTCACATCTGTTTGACAGCACATTCCATTAAAATTGACATCCAAATCAATGTTTATGTGGTTTTCCATGCATAATGAGTGGAGAGAGTGTGGCTGCAATCCTACACACACTTTCCTGGGAATAAGCCCCACTGAACACAATGATACTTACTTCTGAGTAGACATGCCTAGGATTGTGCTGTCAATGTACCATGCACAAGAATAAGAATTCTGATTTTAAACATATGTCATTCTTATATTGATGAAATTGTCAGCATGTAATGTTCCAAATAAGTACATCTCTAGACAATTTTAAAAAGGTGATCTTCATGGTTATGTGTGTATGTGCTCCTGTGCCTGAAATTTATTTCCATTCACAGAAGGAGACTAAAGAAAAAGATGTTAATATTCCAGAAGAAAATGAAACAATTGAGTCAAAGCAAGAGGCGTTAGAAAATGCACAGGATCAAGTTGATTTAAATGTTATGAAGAATGAAATGCCTGAGGAAGTAACTACTACCATAACTTTCCAAGAAACCCCAGGTCAGACCATTGTGGATGCAGATCTGAATCAGATCCCCAAAGTGATTATTGATAATGAAGACGAAAGCCAGCCTGACCATTATGAAATAACTGAGAATGAATATGATACACAAAGTGAAGATGACACTCCAGATGAAGAATACAAATCCAGTCATCCGGCTCTGAATTCCAAATAATAGCACAATCCCATCCATATTTCCTCAGAAGTAAGGGTCGTTGAATTCAACAGGGTATTGTCTCGAGGCAGTAAGCATAGGATTTCACCCTGAAATGAAAGGGAAGGCTTAGGAGTTGGATTAGATTTCCTTTTTCTTGAATTTGCATTGTTATGTCAATTATAGCATTTCTTCTGAATGTGGTGATGTCCACAACTTCCAGTGTTGTTGCAGTGAAATGTAGTACAGATGAGACCAATGCTAATCTCCATCTTGCTAAAGCAATTGAATTCTTATTCTAGAACCTATCCTCGTGCTATACTCCGTCATTTCTGTGTTATCCCCTTTGCAAGGAATTTCTACTTCATTTTCTTTTAAAAGCCTCTCTGAACTGAAAGATTAGGCCAATGTATTCTTCTCAGCAGTTACATTTAAATTTTGGCTTTTTAAATGTATCAATGAATTTAATGCATGCAGATGAAAGCTGGCTGATGGTTTTGTAACTGGAGACCGGTGCCCCCCCCCCCCCCCGAGTAGTATATTGTGGTTTGGATTGTGTAGGTTTAGCTGTGGAATAGGGGTGAATGCTTGGTAGTTAAATGGTGCTGCTGCACAGGGTCGGTTATATTGGATCTTTTCCCACATCTCTTCCTACACAGTGACTTGCCTTGGAGGTGGCTTGCTTCTCATCCAGCCAAACATTTAGGCACTTAAATAGTTCTCATGCTTAGGGCTGCTGCCTTTTTTACTGGGCAGTTTCCTGTGCCTTTTAATAGAAGACTGACTGGGGATACTTTTTCTGGCATAGCAATAGGAAAAATGTCAGTAGCTTAATTTCTGCGTATCAGGTTGCTGTTAAAGGCACAGCAAAAATACCTGTAAAATAGGGTTCTCACTGGATAAACTACAGACAAGACTAGTGTGTGCAGTCTATGCAATGTAATCCATTTTCAGGGCACATCATGGGGAATATATTGTAGGTTTGCTATACTCTGATAAGTAGTTGAGATCCTGAAGTCTAGAGTTTCTTATGGTTTAAAAACAAATTACAGCCCAGTCCTAACTTGAGCAGGAGCAGACAGGCTGGCCAGCCGGCCTATGCTGCACCCTACACAGAGTAGGAGGCAGCTGGAGCTTACCGCAGGGCAAAGGCATGTTTGTCCCCTTGCCCTGGAATAAACCCCCGGAATAAAGCCCGATGGGGCTGCTTGGACTTGTGCCTGCTAAATAGCCTGGGGCTATTTAGCCTTGGGGCTGCAAGGTCCAGGGACAGGGGTTAGAATCTGACTGAATGGCCAGATCTGGACTCCAGCCTCCTCCCTGGGCTGATCCACTAATGGGGCTATCCTCCCTCAACCTTTCCCCAGCCCTGTTCTGCCCGCCTCCCACTTTCCCCCCACCCTCCAAAATCCTTGCGCTGGCTGAACTCGGCCAGCACGGGGCCAGCTTACCTGCCGGTCTCTGCAGCGTTTCTGAGTCAACACTGCTCCCTGCGCCAACCCAGCATGTCCTGCCCTGATGCAAACATGCCTTATGGCACATTTGCAAAAGCACTGGGCTGACACAAACCTCAAGCGTTGGTCCAGGGTGCAGTTGGGATTGTGACCCGAATTCCATTATCCCAATAAAAATTGCTTATTTTTATAGAAAAACAAAATTGTTTTCATTGTAACAAGCTGAAACAGTTTAATTTTAAACTTTTAAAAATCTGATTTCAGTTTTTGTGTTTTACTATTGAATGGTGAACACATCTCACCAAAGTTACAACATTATGTTGTCCCACAGCATTTGATTTAGTGTTGAGAGCAAACAAGTATATTGCAGGGGCAAGATGAGTCCATCTTAGAAAATACCAATAGGAGATTAATGCAATAAATTCCCTCTTCTATACAATGGTTAGTTATAGGACTTTGTCTCAGTTTGTATCTGGTAACCCTACTTCTAGTGCTGATGCAGCAATGCCAACAGAGCATGCACTTCATCCTGCAGGTGGGGGGTGTAGTTATGGAGACCTCAATTTGTTTCCTTACCCCAGGATGCATTGCAGCTGCATTTGTGCTGGAAAGTTGGATAGGATTGGGTCCAAAAGCAATGACTAGTTGCACGGTTCTCTGAATAGTGATTGATAGCTTTAATGCCTCCTTTGAATAACGTAGATGAGTGATTGAGGGCCCAGTCTTGTGCTGCTTGCCTGCCTTGTGGTACAGTGGCATCCACAGGGCAGGGGAAGCAGCTGGAAGTCTCCTTGGGGTAAGGGAGCATCGGTTCTACAAGACAGTGTTTGGCTTCGAGTCTTGGGAGGGGGGATAGTATTTGGTGGCAGCCTCCCGGGCCCAATCTGCCTCCTGTTCAGTTTTACCCCATGTAATGGGGTCGCGAAGAGTCGGACACGACTTAGCGACTGAACAACAACAACTTTCCCCCAGCCCAGAAATGCATGCCCACCACTCAGTGGCGAGCTTACTGTCTGTGGCTCCAGCTGTTCCTGCTGCCAGAGTGGAGGCCCAGCACCAAGTAGATGAGCCTCCCCCCCCGCGCCACTCCCCTCCCAGCCTCTTCAACGTGCCTTTTGGCACATTTGCGTCAGCCACTGCCCTGGCAGTGCACAAGCAAGCAGCGCTGCCCAGCCAGAGGATTGGGCTGCCTATGTGGCTAAAATGTAAACTAAGCAAAATTGTTCTCTCAAATTATGCAGCTGTAATCATAAAATTTTATAACTGTATATTTGCATAGTTGCAACTGTAAAACTTTTGTGAGAAACCAAGCTATTGACAAGATTGTGGTCAGGCTGGGTCAGTTCATAGTTTGTGGTAGCCCACACACACATGAGCACTTCAAGCCACAGCTGAGCTCTGAATCAGGCTGTAATTCTATGCTCATAAAATGATGTCTCTATGCAAGTGGCCTTTTTTTTTTTTTTTAAAGATTGTGAGCCCTCTTGGGACAGAGAGCCATTTAACTTTATTATTTTTTGCCTGTAAATCATTTTATGAACTTTTTGTTAAAAAGCAGGATATAAATACAATTTATAAATATGACTTTCTTGAGGAGGCTGCTATTAAACACAAACTATCTCTCTCTCTCTCTTTACAAAGCTATTTTGCATTTTCAAAATTTAGTAGATAAAAATGTGTGTTACATTGTAGACTCCTTGTAGATAAAAATGTGTGTCACATTGTAGACTCCTTGGGACAGACTTGTACCTTTTTTATTCTTTTTTAAAATTCTTTTGTAGATTAATGGCTCTGTATTAAAAATACTAAAAATACTACTACTGAAGTATTTGCAATGCTCTCATGGTCTATCCATTTTTAAACTTAGAACATCAAGGATTATTATGACAGTTCACAGCTGCAATTATTTATGTGTGTACATGTGCATAAGATAAATATCAGGTTCTTTTTCCTTTGGAGTTTCTGAAAAGAATAAAAGCAAATGCCTTTGACAAAATAAGTACCAGAAGTTTCATCTTTATTTGTCATATATAATTTCCAGAAGTCTATTACCATGTCATTAAGAAGTTCTAAGATGTAGTCCTATGTGTTTTAGAGAGAACCACATTGCATGCAGTGGGATTTGCTTCCAAATATGCATAGGATTGTGTTGCAGTTCAGCAACAACTTACTAACACTACTGCTGTCAATAATTACAATTTGACTTAATCAAAGTTCTTTTCTTAATTTACTCCAGCATATTATTAGGAAAAGGGTTATGCAAAGTAATTTCTCTTTGACTAGTAAATGTTCACAACAGCTTTGCTTCCAGTGTCTGTGCACTCTTGACCCCACTGGGTCTTATTTGGTGGCAGCTGCATAGTATTTGTGCCTCCACTATCAACCAGATGGTGTCGCCACGGTTTAATAAAGCTGGAGCAAATGAGTCATTTTGTTTAATATGACAGAGTCATTCTAAATTAATAGCAAAAAAAGTTGAAGTTAGATATACAGTAGATAATATTTACAGACATAATGTTAAAGTATTTGTGAGAGCAAATGGACTTAACTTGTGTATGCTGTAGAATCGAACCATTCAAGCATACTTATTTATATTACTGGAGCATACAGAACACTGCAGGTAATATAGGCTTTTCTTTAGCCATGGAATACACACAGGTGAACTAGCTTCTTCCAGGGTGATAAGTGGTAGAGCATAAATTCTGTATGCAAATAGTTCCAAGATCAATCCCAGGCATATTTAAAGTATCTGGTAGCAGAGCTGGAAAAGACCTCTGCATGAAACCTTGGAGCCACTGCCAGTTGGGTAAAAACAGCACTGGGCAAATGGACTAATGGTGTAATACTATATCTGTTCTTATCTTGATCCTGACTGTCAGATATTTACGGTGTCCTTTTGACGGACATGAAGATGGAAATGCTAGAACACAAATGAGAGTCCAACTGCAAATATATACAGGTATTTGCCATGATCCATCAATCTCTACTAATGTATATTCTTCCAAGCTCCTACCAAATAGAAAAATGGTGCCAGGTACTGGAACTGGATGATGCAAAGCTAGAAAAAATTTTTAGTGGCACTATTCCTGTTGTGAGTGTGCATGTACTTGCTAGCAAAGCACATGCCTGTGCACTTATGCATTAATTGGGTGTGTCTGCATTTATAGGAAAGTGCACATCCTGTGATGATTATGTATTGTTCACTTGCATTCACTGTGCACCACACACATTGGCCTTATGGTGATGGAATGATTTTGCAAAATTCTGTATGAACCAGCTATCTGGAGTAGGTCCAAAGCCTCCCTTCAGTCAAACAACTATTATCTCATGCCACTTCACCTCTTGGTAGCTCCACTCCTTGAAAAGGCAGATGGGTTGAAAGTGAGATGTAGAAAACTACCATAGATTCCAGTGCAGCCCTCTAGTCGCGTGTAGCCTTTATATTACAAAGAAAAGGCATTTTGTAGATGCTCTGCCCTTCATTTGAAAAACATCTCCTTTAGGATGAGGGAAATAGCTACTCATTGCTTAGAGGTAGCTAACGCTTTAGCAAAAGTTGGCAACCCTGATACAGTATTTATCTGTGAAAGTGGGTAAGGAAAGAGTTGAAACAATAACCTATTTTGACTTCCACGGTGGAGCCTGCTGCAGCAAAAAGATTCAGGTGGACAATGGAAACCAGCCTGATCTTTAATCTGCAGTATTAACAGTGCATGATACTGCAGGGGTGGCATAAAACACATTCAGCAATGAAACACTCCCAGCACAGTAGATAAATGGGCATTAGCAGGACATTCGTTTTGATACTAAAAAACAAAACAAAACCCGAAACTTCCACACAAAATTACAAATTCAGCTAGGAAGATAAATAATTGCTGCCGCCTTTTGGTTGGGGGAGGGAAAACACGCTGTCCAGTCGCAGCTACGCTAACATCTCTGATTTCTGCATTGACTTCTACGATCAGCTTTCACTTCAGTGGGAAGACAAAAAAAGGTTTGTCTCGGATTGCTTTTCAATCGCTCCTAGAGACAGCTACGACTTCACTTCCGGCTATTTGCAAACCAAAGAAAGGACGCGGCAAACCTTCTTGGGACGGGACCATGAAGGTAAGATAACAGGAGGGGACATGACATCATTTTCTTGAAGCCGATGACTGACAAAAATGGCTGACTCAGATCATTGCCGCCAAGGAGGAGGATTGCCGCGAATTCACGAATAAAAATCTCCCTGCACGTGTGTAAAAGTTAATCTCAACGTCTTTAATCATGCCTGTGTGTTCTGCATACGGGTGTGCAAATCGCTGTACGAAAAATGGGACTTAATTTCCACAGAAAGATTCATGTATTCTCATTACATCGGTTCAATAAAACTACAATTCACTGAAATAGTGAGTGCATTTTTTTTGAAGCTGTGTAATTTCTTGTTGTTCCTAGCAGTCTTATTCACCATTTTCTGACACCCACTGTTAATGGTCTAGAAGGAAAAAATATATATTTCCCCCCTCCTTTTTTCCCCCTTCCCATTTACACTTTCTTTCCCCGCCTTCCATTTTCTACTGTAATATTTTTGAAATTCTGAACATTAACAGAATTTGTTTTATGGGGAAGGGTGAGTGTAGAAGTTTAAAAAAATACTCTTAATAGTCTAGAAGTAAAAAAGAACTACTCTCATATTGACTACTTGTGTTATGAAGAGATTTTAATGAAATTTTCCTACATATTTATCTAATTTTTGCCCACCCTCCCCTTTTTTTCTTTCCTTCTCGTTCACACTTTATTTTTGGTTGTGTAGATTTCAAAAAATAAGTCTGTCAAAACAGTGCAATCTGAGTTTAAATAGACAGCAAGTAGCATTTCGTCCGGTATGTTCAGTAATTAAGAGGAATTAAACCTTGTAAGTGCATATTAACTCATAATAAGGTTACCAATGATGTTTCTACACAATCACACGTTGTTATTTTGGTAAGTTTTTATTTCAGGAATAAACTATTCAGTCCTAAACAGTACGAGCAAAGCAATCTGAAATGCTTGGAGTGAGCAATGTTTTGACTGTACCAACATGGCTGCTAAACTCGCCCCCTGGCCTCATTTGGCTGCTATTTCTTAAGGCATGTCCCCTCCTGTTATCTTACCTTCATGGACGGGACGCAGCTACTCTTTGTCCCGAGACTCAGGAAGTTCTTTTTCAGACGGAGAGGTTACTCTAGCACTTCTTTATCTCTATGGTAGGGAACTGCGCATGCCTGCAGGGCTTGCAGAGAAGGAAGAACGCCCCGTCCGTTAAATAATGGCGGCTGCCATAGCGTGCTTAGCAGAAGAGCGGGTGGGGCAAGTGGTGCTCCCGGGGGACGTGCTGCTTCTCCCTGCTCAAGCGGAGGCGGACGGCGAGCGGCTGCGTCTGAGCACCAGCGGGCCTCAGAAAGGGCGGCTGGTTTGCGGACCAGGGCTGAGGCGCGGCAGAGATGGGCTTCTGGTGGTCAAGTGCGGGCTGCTGCGCTATCGGGCCCCTGGCGGGCAGGCTGGGAGCGGAAGTGGCGCTGGCGGAACTTTCTGGGTGGACTCTCAGCAGAAGCGGGTAAGAGGGGCAGAAAGCTTGCGCATGCGTCGTCTTGTGGCTTGAAAGTCGTTGTGGCAGTTGATCTTGGGTAGCTGCGAACTACCAATGACTACTGCAGCGCGGCAACCCTATATAACTTTCCTGGGAATAAGTCTCATTGAACACAGTGGAGCTTACTTCTGTGTAGACATGCTTAAGCTTGTGCCTCACGACACTACCGATATGTTTAAGCTTCATACAAGTTGATTATCCCGTATCCGGGCTGCTCGGCACGGGAAGATGTCCGGATTTCTTGGAGCCCGCAGAGGAGGAGGGCCAGACAATTTGTTACTACAGAGAGTTGCCCTAGAAACAGCCACAGAAGCCGGAAGAGATTTCCAGTGACTTTCAACTGCTGTGCTCCAAGCTCCCATGGCACACTTTCAGACCTTTTGTGGCACACCAATGTGCAGCAGCTCACCTGTTGAAAATAGCTGAACTAAGGTGTTGAAATTCTGTGAGAGGATAAGAGTCACTGCTGTAAGGGAGGTTACACTATGTTAACTGAATCCGGTTTGAAATCTCTTGGCCTCCTGTGGCTCCCATTAAATAACATGAACTTTGTAGAGCGTTTTAAAGATACCTGTTCCCTCACAGAATGTAAGTGGGTAGCCATGATAAATGGTTCTCTCTCTTCTGTGTATATATATGTGTGTGTTAAGAATGCCTTGTGCACATATTCACAATTGACTGGCAGTTTAAATCCTAGTGGGAAAGAATCCCACAGCTGGAAAGGTGATGGGGGAAATGGAAGCAGGGTGTATGGTTCCCCCTAGTGTGAGTTTTGTAAAGCGTATTAAATGATTTAATTAGAGATGTTTGAGCTTCATTGTGATGCAGTCACAGGCCAACATGTTTGAGAACTTCACTTTTATCTTGCTTTTTGACACTGAACTCCACTCCAATTAAAAATGCCATAAATACCAAAGATTTTATGCCTTACATGGGAAATCCTAGAACCTGATACATTGGAAGCAAATCATCTTGTATCTCAAAACGGTGTGTAAAACTTAAGCCATCAGTTGTGGCAAGAGGTAGAGAAACAGGCAGGTCCTGAGTAGCAACATCAACTTCAGGGTAGCCTAAGCTACCAGGTGCTTATGATGTTCCTAACCTTGAAATAAAGGATTATGCCCTATATGTTGTGACTAACTCCCATTGCTATAAATGGGAGGTAGTGATGTCACATTGTATATGATCCAACAATAAATGCCATTGGTTTCAAGGGAAGAGATTTAAGCACAACCTTGAAAGTGTTTAGCAGTGCTGTGAGAAAGGGCTGGTGAGATCATGCCTGTTTCTTTATGATGATGTGTGGAAGTACTTGTCATACATTAATTTTTTTGGAGCATTCATGTTATGGTAAACCTTTTGCTTTCTGATTTTTGGATTAGGCTTTTTCTGATTTTTTTGGATTTCGATTTTCCTCACAATTGGAATTTGAAAGAAATAAGAAAACTCCATGGAATTTAGGTTTATGACCCCTTCTTGTAAATAATAGTTTTTTGCATAATGCTATGGTATCTGTATATCTTGTTGTGTTCACCTCTTCAGCTTAAAATTTCCTTACATCTTTTTTTAAAACCTACAATAAAAAATCCACTGTTTTCACATATCCCTATTACATTGATGATTCCCACTGTTTCACAAGGTTTAATATCTATTAATTTGTCCATAACATAGAGGTTTACATGTTGCTGTTGCCACAGGGCAAGTATTTTGGCCAAGAATTCTGGGTGTGTAATTGTAGTAGTCACTTTGTAAAAGAGAATTATAGTCTTCAGTTCTGGCAGTTTAATGATGATGGGTGGATTGTGTTTAAAGGAAGTGCTACACAGTAACAGCAGGCAATTCTTGTTGTAAGAGAAAACTAATATGAATATTGTAAAAAAATGTGTGGTTTTTAAAAAATTTGAATTCTCTTTATTACTAGTATGTTCCAGTCAAGGGAGATCATGTGATAGGTATAGTGACCGCCAAAGCTGGAGACATATTCAAACTTGACGTTGGAGGAAGTGAACAAGCTTCTCTGTCCTACTTGGCATTTGAAGGTGCAACCAAAAGAAATAGGCCAAATGTGCAGGTGAGGAGTCTGAAATATGACAGGCAGCAGTACTGGAATTCTTGCCAGCTAAATGGGATGCTCAGAGTAATAACTCTGAGTAAATACTTACTTTATTTAGACTGCATTCTTAAGTTCACTCACTACAGAGTAAACCCTATTAAATACAATGGATCCTACTTCTGAGTAGACATGCGTAGGATTGCATTAGTTACAATAGATATGCGTCCACAGAGACAACATACTTCAAGTTTGGTCTTCAAACTTTTTCATGTCATGACCCTAGTATATATCTATATATATAAAAATGAACGTGGCCGGGTGTGTTTGTGTGTGTGTTTGTATGTTCTGCATAGGCTCCTCAACGCCTGCACTGATCGGCACGAAACTCGGCACGCACGTACCTTGCGGCCTGGCAACAAACACTGCGGGGGTCAGACCCCCCTACAGCCCCCGGGTTTTCGGGGAGGGGGGCCAGCATGTCAAGAACCATAGGGATTGCATTGGAGTACAGGTCTGCTGCCACCCTGTGGTCACAAACAATTCTGCAGGTCATGTGCTAGGATTGCAGTAGCTGAGCTGATACACAGGCAGTGCTCAAAACCGAAAGTGAAACTGCTTCCCAGTCCCTGAGTTGCCCAGCTGCCTGAAAGAGCAGGTTCCAGACAATTCCAG
The DNA here is from genome assembly GCA_029204185.1 of Lerista edwardsae. Classification (NCBI taxonomy): domain Eukaryota; kingdom Metazoa; phylum Chordata; class Lepidosauria; order Squamata; family Scincidae; genus Lerista; species Lerista edwardsae. The sequence goes on along the minus strand of JAJKFI010000035.1, from coordinate 10,857,526 downwards.
CACCCACTCGGATCTTAGATGGACATATTTCCACAGAGCTAACTGGCCGGCTACTCCCGTCTCTCATACTTCACTGCTATCCCACCACATTACCTGCAGACATTGTTCAGTAAGTGTGACAGTTTCATTTCGCTCTCTCCGTTGATTGTGTACCTGTTTCCTCATTACTTTCACAGTGATAGTGTGCATTTGGGATTCAGGTTCATCAATACTTTCTTATTTCAGGGGGGAGTGTTATATTTCCACCTGGAGCTAACTATTTCATACTGTTTATGGATATTTCCATATTTCCGTGTCTGTTCCACCATCACTCTGGAACGCCTGGAACGCTGTGCGCCACACTTGGTGCACATATTCCTGACGATCTGGACAGACATGCTATGGGGGGAGAACCCCCCTAATTCATTCCTTCTCCTACTAGAACCTCGGGATACTTTGTCCCCCGGGCAACGCCGGGTCACAACCAGCTAGTAAATAATAAAACTAGGGACTGTACTGTTGATCCTGCCCCCTCCCAAGGCCCTATCCACCCACCCCATTGCCATCCACTCCTTACCCCCATAATGCCCCCCAACATTGTTCACTAACCAGATATTCTTACTAGAGAGAGCAGAAAAAGATGACAAAAATGACTGACCCTGGTGAAAGCTATTTTAGCACAGTTGCTAAGAACCCGAGCAGGACTGGAACACAATCTTCTGGTACCTGAAGGTGTATATCAAATGTCTTCCCCTTTACGTGGTGGTGCTCTAGTCCAGTGGTTTTCAACCCCTTTCATTCCTGTAAGTTGCTGTGACCCCACAATTGAGACTTTGCAACCCCATTGGGTTGAAATACCATATGTTTTCCTGCTTTGCCAGCCCAAAAGTAACAAAATCCAGTTCTTCTGCCTCACTTATGCCTGATGTCTACTTGGGGGGGGGGCATTGCCTGCCAGCTGTGTCTCAGCAGCAGAGGAAAACACAGTGACCCCCAAATCACCCATTCCCAAGCTGTGCTTGGACTGGAGCAGATAGCCATGTCTAGGAGAGGACTACTTCTCTGTACAGTTCTTCCCTCAAGCAGCTGGCTAGATGGCATTTCAAATAAAAGCTTTGAGATGGATCTGCAAGATAGGCTGTTTGTACTGTATAGTTTTAAAGGGAGATGGCCCAGTTCTGGCTTCCAGTGGTGGCTGTGGCCCACCACTTTGGGAACCACTGATCTAGACATTGTTGCACTTAGCTAATATGAGTACTAGAAAGTCTACAATGCAATCTTGTATGTGTCTGCATAGAAGTAAGACCCAATGAGTTCAGTGAAACACACTCCCAAGTAAGTATGTATAGATAGAGTTGCAGCCTAAGAGTAGCATAGCTCATTTATTTGTTTTGAACTGTGGAATGAACGTGGCCAACTGCATAATTCTCAAAAATAATTTCCAACTAAAATTCTTCAGTTGTGATGGAACACACACTTCAAATGAAACTAAGGACACACTCTTGTGTACTCATAGTACTGTATAGTCAGCCTGTGTTATCTGTGGATTTGGAACTTTCAGATTCCAGCATCCACAGGTACACCCGAACCCATGGGATGGGTCGACCTGGACCTTCCAGTGGCTAGAAGAGTTCTGGAGTGTGCTCTGAGGCTTCTGCAGGTTACAAGCGAAAAAAGTTGCTTCCAATTTTTTGGCAAAACTGGAAGTGATGTTTATATACCTTTAAAAGGCATTCATTCTGAGGCCCAGCTTTCTGCACTCTGCAGTGGTGTGTCCTGCACTAGAACAGAATAAATATACTGACCATAACAATGTCTTTTTTAAAAGAATATTTTCATTGGATGTGTAATCTCACAATGGATCTGATTCTGCTTATTACAGAATAGCTGTTGGTCAAACACTTTCAGCAGTCTCTGGATTTGTAGTTTTTGCAAGATGAGTGGGCAGAAGCTTCTATTCACACTAACAGTATTTGTTTTGGCATCACTAAATGACCCCCCAGAGGAAAAAGACAGACGGGTACTAGGCAGGCACTAGAAAATAGGGACAGTTAGTTGTCAGAGCCAATAAGGATATCCTACCTTAATGGTAACAGCTGAAATAAAACTACCATGATGTAAAACTAATAAGAGGGATGTGGTGGCACAGCGGGTTAAACCGCTGCAGCTGGGCTTTCCGACCAGAAGGTTGGGAGGTCAAGACTGCGCAATGGAGTGAGCTCCTGTTGCTTGTCCCAGCTCCTGCCAACCTAGCAGTTTGAAAGCACCTAAATGCAAGTAGATAAATAGGGACCACTTCGGTGGGAAGGGAACGGCGTTCCATGCGCTACGGCGTAGAGTCTTGCCAGCCACGTGACCACGGAAACTTGTCCTCGGACAAAACGCTGGCTGTACAGGCTTTGAAACGGAGATGAGCACCGCCCCCTACAGTCACTCACGACTAGACCAGTCGGTCCTGGGGAAACCTTTACCTTTAAAACTAATAATGCACTCTTGATTTACTAATACTATACGAAACTTTTCTTAATTTACTAACACAAGAACAGGTATACATACATGCCTGAGCATGTAACATTTGAACAGGGATAGGCAAATAGAGGACCAAAATAGAGGTCCCCATCTCAACATCCTAAAACATAATAGCAAATATGCATATTTGTAAAGCTCTTCTGTGCAAGTCAGAATGTGGACAAATGCTCTTTAACTTGCTCTTTCCCAGAGTGTTGTTGTTCAGTCGCTAAGTCGTGTCCGACTCTTCGCGACCCCATGGACCACAGCACGCCAGGCCTCCCTGTCCTCCACTAGCTTCCTGAGTTCACCCAATTTCATGTTCATCGCTTCGGTGACACTATCTATCCATCTCATCCTCTGCCGCCCCCTTCTCCTTTTGCCTTCAATCTTTCCCAGCATGAGGGTCTTTTCTAAAGAGTCCTCTCTTCTCATGAGGTGGCCAAAGTACTTGAGCTTCAGCTTCAGAATTTGTCCTTCCAGGGAGCAATCAGGCTTGACTTCCTGGAGGATTGACTGATTGGATCTCCTTGCAGTCCAGGGGACTCGCAGGAGTCTTCTCCAACACCATAATTCAAAAGCATCTATTCTTCGGCACTCTGCCTTTCTTATGTAATGGTCCAGCTCTCACAACCATACTCTTTCCCAGAGTAAAGAGCAACAAAAATTCTGGAAAATTGCAGGGGAGAGTTTAAAAAATATTTTGTCTCTCATCTAGGACAGGAAGGATTTTTTTTAAGTGAGTGCTGATGGTCTCGTGGTTCAAAATACAGCCCTTTTAAATAAATACTTAAAGTATTTATTCTTACAAGGGGTAATTTCTTACAAGGGAGTTATAACATCCACTACCAAGAACTGGTTAGAAAAAAGCAGTCACCCCTGAAGTAAGCTTATTAAAGTATTCAAAGAAAAAGAAAAGAAATGTCTATGGTGCACCATGGAACAGTTGTCATGGAAACATTCCATAAGTCAATGGAATAGTTTTGAATGTTCTTTTTTTTTCTCCTTCTCTAGGTGGGAGACCTTGTTTATGGCCAGTTCATTGTTGCCAATAAAGATATGGAGCCTGAGATGGTCTGTATAGACAGCAGTGGCCGAGCAAATGGAATGGGAGTCATTGGTCAAGATGGTTTTGTGTTTAAGGTGTCATTAGGGCTAATCAGAAAGTACGTGTATAGAATTCTTACTAGCCTAACTCAACTACTTACGCTTGGAAATAATTGTTCATTTATTTGCTTCATATTCTTCTCTAGTCTAGATCATGCAAAGAGCAGATATGGTGGTATAACTGGTGTACGTAGACCAGGATTGATACCAGTTTGCCAGATAACTGAAAAAGGAGGGTCTAATTGATGGCAGAGAGCCACAGAAAATAAAGCCTCAATGATTCATTACATTTGTCTGTCAAAGAAAAAACCACTCTAATTTATCTGTGTTTCTGAGATGAAACTTTGTCACTTAATGTGTCTTGATGCCCATGCAAAAAATGAATTGGGTAATTACAAAGCTCTGTAACATGGTATCTCACAGCAAGTGGTTCACTATCACACACTCTACACTTAAGAAGCAGTACAGATTTCTGTTTCAGCAGAATGAGGCATTCCTAGGCAGATGCCTTGGCATATTCTGTATAAAACAATGGTTCTATGCAGGATATCTATGTGAACCATTTGGAACTACAATCAATCATTATCCACTAGGGTTAGGTTCCTGGAAATCCTTGCAGATAGTGAATTCGCAGATAACAGATCATTGAATCTGTGGGATCAATGGGGGTTAGATGCAAGGGGTATCTTATCTGCCATCAGAAGAATCCAGCAGATATCCTCAGGAAGACAGCAGGAAGTGCCAAAAGATCTCTGAACGCTGCAGAGACCTTCCAGAGGCTGCAGGGATCTTCAGAATGGCACCTGTGACCTGCACGAACCCCTTAAACATGGCCAGCGGATGCCTTTGCCAACAATTTTAAATGGGTCAGGGCTGGTTTCAGGTGCCATTCTGAACATCCCTGCAGCCTTTGAAAAGTCTCTGCATAATGGATAATGAGGATAAAGGTGCAGATAGCAAGTAGCAATTCTGCCTCTTACAGATAAGCAAGGTTGCAGATAGTGAGGACTGACTGTATGATAGATACAGTCTATCATATGATAGATACAGTCCCCCATTTCCTCTTCCTAAGGATGTCAATCTGCCAAAAATCTGTATTCTTTACGGATCATGTCCTTACACTTGCAATTTCAACTCACAAAGAGACTGGATTGAGAGCCTTTTTCTCCAAAAGAAGCTAATGGTTACTCATACTCTTAATTGTGACTATTTCTGAATTGTACTAATTTACAACTGAAGGCAGGGCGAAGTCGCATGTTAGTGTTTCCTCATGGGACAGTGGGGATGACCTCCCTGTATGTATGTTTGTATGTTTTTCTCCTGTAGGACTGAGAACAATGTACAATAAAGAAATAAGCACAATAATAACCAGAAAATCATTCATATAAAGTTATTGTATCAAAGAGGGGATTAAGCAAGAATACTTTTCCCCTTTTTTCCTGATAGCTGTGTGATGTATTTTATATTGGTGTCTCTTCTATCATGGAATTTCCTCTCTTCTCCTTCTCCCCTGCAGTCTAGAGTAGTATGGTCCAGAAACAGTTTTGCCACTTTCTTTGTTTGCGTGAACTAACATTTTGGCTCTCAGGGAGGTTGTGGGCTTCTGAATTTTTGATTTCAATTCTGCTTTGTCGGTATAGGCGTGCCCTGGTATCCATGGTTTCTGTTATCTATGGATAGTGGGACACCTGTTAAAAAGATAGGGGAACATTAAACATCTCGTTTTCTTTTTTAACTTATTGCAGCGAAACCACTGCTGTTCCTGTATCTTTAAAAATGCACCCTCAGTCTCCATAGTGTATTCAGGCATATCTTTTAGCTTTAAAAAAGCATATTCAGATATCCATGGTGGGGTCTGGAATGGAATCCTAATGGAAACCGGGGCATGCCTGTAGGAGACTTAAAAGGTGATAATAAAAAAGCATCTCAGCTACTACAGGAATTTTGCCAAGTCTCAAAGAAAGTAATCTAGATTTGTAGGAATTATGAGAAGTTTACTGAGCTATGCATTGACTTTTCTTCGTTCTGATTTTTGTTCTCATTTCAGACTCTTAGCTCCAGGCTGTGCAATTATCCAGGATCTGGGTCAACTATACCCATTTGAGCTGGTGTTAGGAATGAATGGGAGAATATGGGTGAAAGCCAAAACAATACAACAGACTTTAATTGTGGCAAATGTTTTAGAAGCCTGTGAACACATGACTGCCGAACAGCGGAAACAAACAGTTGCCAAGCTGTTAGAGAGCTGATGGGAAGAACATTTTTAAATGTTATGTTGCAGTTGGAAATAATAAGATGTTGTATTTACATTAATATTCTACTTTTTATATTAAAAATAAATGTTTTGGTGTTTGTTCCTATTTTCCTCTAGGCTTTGGCCTGTGACAGATTGTTTGCTAGCATTTTGAGCATTAAGCTCCATGGCATGTTTTTATTTTTCTAAGTACCTCCATTAATTAACCTTGGCAAATACCATTGATTTTCCTATAATCAAAGCAGAGCTTTGTTTCAGTCGTCATGTTTTAGTCTGCTATTGGTCATTTTTACATCCTAACCCTACACATGTTTATTCAGAAGCAAGTCCATGAGTAAGGTTTACATCCAAATACATATGACTGAGGTAATGGTTTTCTTGCCAGTTACCGTTTGTGTTCAAAAGTAAGGAAGTAGGTACTATCAAAGAAATATCCAGATACAAGAAATGTTCTCATAATCGTTCTACATCACAAGAAAAATTAACCGTCAAGGAGGCTACTACATGTAGCTACCATAGTTGCTCTTTACATAGATTGTAGGCAAAACCCATCTTAGGTTATTTGAGATCTACCTCCCTACCCTGCTCTCAAATCCTAAAGTCAGTCTCTCTTTCCCTCTCTGTAAGAGATAATGCAGCATAGGGAGTGCTTTACAGAACTACTTTGAGCACTATAGTACTCTTGCAGCAGTGTTATACTTGGATTAATGTAGAGAACTGAGCCTTTAAAAAAAAAAAGTCCTGTCTTTATTATGTACACAAGCAAATTACAAAAACATGCCTCTTCAACACAATAGGTATTCTAATAATACCTATTATAGGTGAGGTGTGGACTGATGGTTGAGCTGCTGGTACTGCCTGAAGCTAAGCAGGAAAATCTGCGGTTTGCTTTTGGATGGGAGATGAATGCCAGGCTGTGACAAGCTGCAGTACCTGTGGTGGCAGAACAGAGTTGCTGTGGAGCTGATTAGCTCATCGCAAGTGAGAGTTGCGGTGGAGTGTGTGACGAGGCCAGCCGGCAAAAGAACGGAATATGACCTTGAGGACCTGTCTAGGCTTGACTTGCAATTGCCTGCTGAGGCTTGATGGCATGCAGCCAAAGGAGAGAACCACACTGTGAAGGCAATGTCTGGGCCTGAGGATTGGCAGATCACAAGAATACTGTAGATTTATAAAAGCCCCATTGAAAAAAATGGTGGTTTAGACTAGCCTGCTCATGTAAGCCGCCTTGGGCATTTGCTTTGGCATGGGAAAGGGGGCGGTATGAATTCTTCAAATAAATAATGAAATCACTTGTAACCTATTTGTTTTAAGATCTGTAACAGGAGGACATGAAGGCAACAGTTCATCTTTGCTGTATGTCCTTAAGGCTTCATAGCCTTGCGTCCGTCCTTGCTTGTATAAATGAATTACTGTTGAGCAGCCCAGTCATAATCCACACTTCTGCAGCAGGACTGCACAACCTCTGCTATATCCAGGGAAGTTTAGGAGCGGGCTGGAAGTCTGTGGGGAAGGGGATATCGTTCCCCTTATGTCAAGTAATGCCTGAGCCTGCTCAGTGGGGCTATTTGGATCTGTGCTAGCTACTTAGCTAGTGCACGTTGGAGCAACACCATGTAGGCCATTCAGGCCAGGAGGGAAGCCTGATCCATCCCCTCCCCTATCCAGAAACCCCTCTCCCTGCCTCTGTTCTACTCCCTCATCACCTTGTACTTCTCTTACCTCTACTGGCAGCTGTTCTGAATGTGGCATCAGTAGGGGTGCAAGCAGTGATGTCATGCACCCACTACGCAAGTACCGGTTCCTAGAAGTTGAGCTGACCCCGCCCACTCGAAGCTGCCCCTGCTATTTAACCAGGGAACAGTTGAAGCAAAATATGTATATACACATCTCTAGAAAGCAAAGCAATAGAAGTTAAATCAACACTAACCACAAGCTGAAGTTATTACAAACATGATCACATCCATGGCAACAATCATGACATCACTTCTGGCTTATGATGTCACTTCCGGTGGGCGGACCCCAACAAGTGCCAATCAAAAGTGAGTACCTGTTCCTAAATCATTTGGATGACACCACTGGCTGCAGGCCTTCCTACCAGTGCTGTTTCCTCTCCAGGTGTTACAATGTGCTTTACAGCGCAGTTGCTGTTCCCTTCACCAGCCCAGGGACTGCTCAGCTGGCATACCATTTGGATTGTGCTGTGAGTCTTGAAGCTGGTCTTCAATATATTAAATTTTATTGAATGATATTTAAATATTGTTTTGCATATTGTGTACAGTCCTCATTATCCTGATTATCCATGAGGGTTAGGTTCCTGGAAATCCTTGAGGACAGCAAATTTGCAGATAATGAACCATTGATCCTATTGGATCAATGGGGTAAGGTGCAAGGGATACCTTATCATTTTCTACAAATGGAATGCCATGTCCAAAAACGGCCCTCTTCCTGATCGCAGCTCACCCAAGCTGGGAAGATGAGGGTTCAGAAGAAGATTGTCAACATACTATAGAATCAGGTACATAAGAGAAGCTAATAATTGCAATTACTGTATTTAATAATCTTACATTGTCCCAAAAGATTTGAGCCTGAGTGATTTTTCACCGAATACAATGCCTGCATTATCAGAGTGGCAGTTCTAGAATGCAAGGCTATAAATTTACACATGCTTAGCAATGAGTAATTCCCACTGAATGAAGTGGCACTTACTAGTAAACATGCAGTGGCTTGTACGGTGCATTTATGAAGGTATTGACCCAGTGTGCGGCAGCAATTAAGGCCAATTCCATGCTTGGGGTAATTAAAAATTTAATTACCCCAAGAATTAAATTCTTAATTTGAGAATAAAAACAGTTGTGAATAAAACAGCCAATATTATCATGCCATTGTACAAATCGATGATAAGGCCGCACCTGGAATTTTGTGTGCAGTTCTGGTCGCCACATCTCAAAAAGGACATAGTGGAGCTGGAAAAGGTGCAAAAGAGAGCGACAAAAATGATTATGGGGCTGGGGCACCTCCCTTATGAAGAAAGACTGCAGCGTTTGGGGCTCTTCAGTCTAGAAAAAAGGCGCCTGACGGGGGACATGATTGAGACATACAAAATTATGCACAGAAGGGATAAAGTCGATAGAGAGATGTTCTTTTCCCTCTCTCAAAACACCAGAACCAGGGGGCATCCGCTAAAACTGAGGGTTGGGAGAGTTAAAACAGATAAAAGGAAGTACTTTTTTACCCAGCGGGTGTTTAGTCTGTGGAACTCTTTGCCACAGGAGGTGATGATGGCATCTGGTCTAGATGCCTTTAAGAGGGGTTTGGACAGATTTCTGGAAGAAAAGTCCATCGTGAGCTATAGGCCATGATGGATTGTGCAACCTCCTTACATTAGTAGTAGGCTACTTCAGAGTGCTGGGTGCAAGGGAGTGGCAACAAGATGCAAGCGTCTTGTGTCTCGTGCCTCCCTGGGGCACCTGGTGGGCCGCTGTGAGATACAGGAAGCTGGACTAGATGGGCCTTTGGCCTGATGAAGCAGGGCTGTTCTTATGTTGTAGTGCTTTAAAACGGTGTATTTGAAGTTCGTAGTTTGTTTCTAAAGTCGCTCTTTGACATAGAATGTCATGCTTCTACTCGCTGAGGTAAATTTTCCCCCTTGATAGCACCCATTCTAAAAAAAGAAAAGAACCCCGAGGGGCTGCACAGCAAGACCTAAAGAAGCCTGTGACTAAGGATGAACAACTTTGCTGTTAGCAAGAATACATGTTTTCCCCTCCCATATTCAGAAGGAAGAAATGTTGACACCTGCAGCAGCTATGAGTTACAGTTTTGTTATTTTGCAAATACAGTTTTGTTATTTTGACTACATGACACACAATAGACTGCTAAGAGGAAAAATAATTCCTTCCCTTTCCTCTTTTCTAATTAGTACCATAGGATGGTGACGGGTCACAATACACAATGTTGTGGATAGATTCCTGCTGTGGGTGGAGATGTAATTAGGGAGGTTATATTACTCTAGGACTACAGACATCTGCAAATTTTCTAGAGGCAGAAATGCGTCTACTTGTGAAGTCTTGCAATTAAAAAAGGTTATCATCTTAGCCAGTTTCCTAAGGCAAAGAATACTCAGCCCATGACAATAAATAAATCTAGTTGTACTGCTCTGCACCTTTGAGGTTAGAGGCAATGTATTTCTGAATAGCAGTTATGGATTCTAGGGAGCCAAACAATGCATCGTCTTTATCGGTTTCTGGAAGCAACACATTAGGCATTGTTGAAAATAGGATGTGGGACTGCATAGATTTTGAATTTGATCTAAGAGAGCAGCTCTTCCACACTGACTCTTAGTACAGTATGCATGTGCCTCGGTACCAAGGTGGTGGCTGCATTTGCACATGCAAACATTAAGAAGGCTGGGGTATATACTGCGAGTGCAACTGCTACTGCATGAATCCTATGCTATTTATTGCATGAACCTCTGTCTCTTAAGAGGCTCACCAAAATGGCTGGTGCTATTTTGAAAGGTGTGCTTAGTGGTATCAATTGACCAGGAAAACAAAACCTTCCACTGGTTTGCTCTGATGTAAAACATGGTGTATTTGTTTATCAGGAGATCAATGTGCAAATATCAGCAAGTTACACTTTGCACAGTATGAAGAAAACATCACCAGTACTTTCAGTCAAACTGTTCAAGGCCAGAGGAGTCACTATGGTTTGCATAGCTCCCATGATAAACTTCCTCCTGTACCAGAACATAAAGAATAAATTACAATATCATATGCAAAACCTAAATGCAGTGGCTGCAAACCATTAACTTTATCTATTTTAATATATAACAGTACCATTCACCCAACAAGTCAGTAAACAAAACAAAGTCCAGTGGTTGCCACCAACTTGATGACCCACAACTAAATAAGAGTTCTAGCTCTGATATATGGAATTGAGAGCTAAATCATACTAACATCTTATTGGTTCCCTGCTGTGTCATAACAAGACCTCATTGGCTCTCGAAACAATCAATATCATAACTCTGTTGAGTTAAAGAAATCTATTTTTTGTTACATAAGCCTGTTGTATTTTCCTTTTCTGCTTATTTGGCTATAACTAGAAGTTTTTGAAAATGGTGTTATTTATTTTACTCAGCAGGGGATATTTCTCCCCTTGCCCCATGTCAGTCACTAACCTGCTCTATGAGGCTACTCAGAAGTAGCCTTATATATAAAAATAGCTGGTGCACATGCATATCAAGCTGCCTCGCCTGGAAGCAGGGGTTAAGATATGATGGGCACTGCCACTGCAGTTCCCACCCCCTTCTAGGCCTGATCCTCTCATATTCTGCCCTACCCCACACATAAATGCCCCTCCCTGCCTCCACACCACCTTTTCACCACCCTTTACCACCCTTCATGCTGCCTGCAGAACACTGACTTGTGCCAGCTGGTGTGGGGATTGCAGCAACAGTCAACACATGTTGTGTCAGCACTGCTGGCTCTTGAGTCAGCAAAAATATGCCTTACAGCACATTCACAACACTTGAGAATTGGTGTAGGAGGCCTGCATAGCGGCACAACATGCCTTTAGGATCAGGTTGTAATAGAAATTTCCCTGTGTCCTACGAAGACACTGGTCAGTCTACATTCAGGACAATTTATTAGTTTAAAAATGAAGTGACAAGCCTTGCTTGGGAATGCATGACTTTGGGCTGCAGGTGTGAGCATAAGGAAATACATAAAAGAATGTCACTTGCATTTACAAGCTCCTTTTATGCAGAAAGGTAAGGGACGTGGTGGCACTGTGGGTTAAACCACTGAGCTGTTGACCGGAAGGTTGGCAGTTTGAGACCACACAACGGAGTGAGCTCCCGTTGCTTGTCCCAGCTCCTGCTAACCTAGCAGTTTGAAAGCATCTAAAAATGCAAGTAGATAAATAGGGACCACTTTGGTGGGAAGGTAATGGCATTCTGTGCGCCTTGGTGTATAGTCATGCTGGCCACATGACCACGGAAGCTTGCCCTCAGGGCAAACGCCAGCTCTACAGGATTAGAAATGGAGATGAGCACCGCCCTCTACAGTCGGTCACATAGGGCAATCTTTACCTTTATGTAGAAAACTAGCAAACTATGCTTGATCTTAGCCAAAAGGCTGAGAAGCCTGTCAGGGAGAAGAAAATCTAACCTTTTTCACACTCCATAGCTGATTCAGCTCCATAGCTGATTAAGGAAATCACATTCTATAATATGAATTTGTATTTGAATTGAATATATTTGTTAGCCTTTCATATGCTACAAGCCTGCTGTTTTCGTTGCTACGGATGTGTTGGCCACAGCAAGCCTTCCAAAAATGCTATATGCAAGGAGGATTTTTTTAATATAGGTGAGCACCCAAAACCTTAAATGGTTCAACTCAAGAAATCCGACCCTTAGATCCATAAAAAGCGTAGGCAGCTGGGTTAGTACATTTGAAAACAATCCAAAAGCCACAGCAGCGCAATACCTTTAATAGAAGTAAACTAAAATGTAACCCTGGCTGGAATCTGATGATACATACTGGGAGCAGGCCCATAGTGGGACTCGCTTCTCAGTAGACGCTCATTGCTCTGAAGGGAAGGCAAAAGCTTTGAAATTCTTCAGCGCTGGCAAACAAAACAACAGAAGAAAAAGGAGGGGAGATTAAAAACAACGGGCATGGGGGAAGAGTCCAAAGTGCAGTTTGCCACTGTTTTCAAGATAGCACGAAGGTCTACAGACCTAGATTTGCCCTTAAGCAAGATACAAAAAGAACAAGTTCATACAGCTAACATGTCAACTTCATACAATGCTCAGCTTGGCGAAACAATCCATCTACACGCTGATTCACAGCGGGAGAGGAGAGGAGAGCTTCTCATTCGACCGCGTGTTTGGCAGCTCGACGAGAAATTCTCCGCTTCCCCTAAGAATCAACGTATGATGAATCGATTAGTCATCCTGAGCTTGCGGAGGTTTTGTTTTCTGCTTTCGGCTGGATCAGACTGATTCAGGCTTGCGGTTTGGTGAGCGGTGCAGGTACGGCTGGGTGCTAGAAGCAAAGTCCTGCTGGGGCAGGTAAGGACAGGTTAGGCTCTGGCGGCGGGAAGCACCCTATTTAATGCAGTAGCTGCGGGATGATGAGCCAGCGGCAGCATCTCTAGCAGCTCCCCTAGTGTGAGTATCACAATCCCGCCATCTCCACTATTATATATCTGCGGTAGTGCAAGGACTGGGTGCGAAAAATGCTTCACAAATGTGTGTGTTTGCAGAAATTCAGGCTTGCACGCCTCGCAACGCCGAGGCAGCGCAAGAGGGTGAGTGCAGCTTCTGGTTAAGGCAACAGTGTTCTGGTGAGGGCCCCACCGTGATGCTTTAGGAGGGGCACGAATCCATTTCATCAAAAAAATTAACCAGCAAATAGCGTATCTTGGGTATAGGCGCTGCCAAAGACAAGCGCCCCCCCCCTTCCTGGCAAGTTCTTGCTCCCCCCTCTTGCCATACTGTCTTGGAGAGAGCATTTTTCACATAATTAAAGTGCTTTTCTTTATCATCATAAACCGTACGTACAAAGTGAGGGTTATATATGAACGTTGCCGGTAGAGTCACTTCTATTTGTGTTTAGAAGTGTTACTATGAAACATGTTGTTATTTATGTTTGAGGAATCTGATGTGTAAGTCAAAGTTTCCACACATGAAATGTACTTTGCCACTTGGATTCTCTGCTTTTCTTCCTTTTCTTCTTTCTGGCTCTGATCTGTTGATAGTGTGCAATTTCAGGCACAACTCCCCCCCCCCCCCCAAGCGTGCCCTCTGCAAACAGTTTGAGTGGATGTGCTTAATGACATTTTTTTAGTCCATATTTGAGAGTTAAATGTTAATCCTGTGCTGACTTGAAAGCCAGTTCCACTGAAATCAGTGGGGCTGGCTATCAACAAACAAGCAAAAATTGCTTACAAGTATCTATCTTATCCTCTCCCTGCTTTCTGTAAAGAATAACGAGAGACTGGACAACACCTGTACTTGCTGTCTTGGAATGCGTGATTCATTGTCTGCCTATTGTTACGAATGCATTTTTTATTGTTTGTGATCATTTAGAAAATTGGAAAAATAGTTTATATTTGGAACAAATACATATGAATAAATAGGACCATTATTAAGTAGTAAGCAGAATTCAATTGAAATATTCCATTTTAGCTTACTTGTGGATAAAGATGTAAATTTAATTGGGGCACCATTTCAGGAGTTGGTTTTGTGTTGCAAGATTCAGCAAAATCCAAAGGACCATTCTTGGAGCACAATCTGATACATGCTTACTCAGATTTAAGTACTATTTTGTTAAGTGGCGTTAACTCCAGGGTAAATGTGTTTAGGATTTAAGCTGTATATACATTTATTAAATTCTAAAGAAGCAGTGTGTTTTAAGAAGAGTGTTGCCAACAGATCTGGAAATGCAGCTTGATGTGCAGGCTTGATTGTATTATGAATACTTCATTGTATTAGGGGCAGGCTTCATAGTATTCATGTGTATTATGCTTTATTTCATGGATATGAATACAGGTATTATCATCTAATATTTGAATTGGAGCGATGAGCACTGCTTTAGTGGTTGGATGAAAAGTTGACACCCCCCATTTAAAGGTTGTTGTGATTTTTCTCTTTTTTATAATATTGAATGACGTTGAGGTATCAACACAGGTCAAATTGTCTTTACTTTGAATCACAGTAAGCTTGCCATTCCTCCCTAACACATAGGCCCAGTTAATCATCTAACAATAGTTAGCATATGGAGTGGTACGTTGGCCAAATATAAGGTTGCTCTTGTGAAATAAGCATAAGTGGTCTGAAATGAACCTGCCTAGTTACATTTTACTGTTGTCTGTGCATTATAGCCTTAAGAGAACTATAGATCCCATCTGTTTTTATGATGCAGAGTTCTTTCAGGTGTCAAGTTTCTGCTTTCTCATTTCTGTTGATTGAGCTGAGTGGATTACTGGGTTTCCTTTACGGAACTTGAGCACAAAGAACGAGGCCATTCCTGGATGGAATGTGCAGGGGGATGTCAGCTGGTGAGATTTAAAAATGCACACATGTACACATGCACATTTTCCTGTAATTTGCTAGTTTCAAGGAGTACAAGAGGAGTAATTAGATGGCTTTTCATTTCATTTTTCCCCTCTCTAATTTTAAATATACCTTCTTTGTTCAATTTTAACTTGTTTGGAAACAAGAAGAGCAGAATTAGGAATTAAGTAAATCTTTTGTGACCTGAATTTTCTTGACGGAGACTGTAAAGCCGTGTTCGGAAGAGGCAGCCTGTTAAAAATAGTCCATCCTGCTCCCTTTACAGTGACCCTCATATTTTGTAACTCTTAATGCAAGAATAACACCTTGAGCACCTTCTTCCTGTTTCCAATTACTTGGCAGAAAGATCTGCAGGCAATATTTTTCAGAAAAGAAGCAGGTGTTTTTGTATTTTAGTTCTGGTTTTAAAAAATGCATAATTATGGCATGTGCCAAAATTTTTGGAGTAAAAAAAATAGGTATGAGTTTGTGAGGGAAAAGACCTTGGTCAACAACTAATGTTTCAGAGGAACTTATTATATCAGAGTAATGACAGCTGCTGGAATAGCTATTCAACCACGATGCTGCAGCACATTGTGCCATGAATGGTCGTGGTTTGCAGGTGAGTTGCAGGAGTTTGGAGAGGGTCATGGCTATTGGGGGATGTGAGCTGTTCACTGGCAGCATGGTGTGCCTTATCAGTTGTCAAAAAACTGATGGTGTGCCTTGACACTTTTAGTTCCTTGTCAGTGTGCCATGAGAGGTTGAAAATAGAAAATCGTATTATAGCAGTTACTTCTCCTGCACTCATCCTTCACCACTGGCTGGCAGTTGAGGTTGGGCAAATCACCTTTCTCTTTGGCCCAAAGGCTGCCAGTTGCTGATCCATCATGCAGGACTTTTGCATTGGGGTCCAAGAGCAGGTGCCACAAGTGAGGCAGCATGATCTCTCCCTTCTGTAGATAGGGTAAAGGACCCATCAAACATGGATTGGGTCGGTTAGTAATATTAGTAATCCTTGAAATCCTATGAAATAAATTCAGAGTTGTGAATTGCTACTTACTGGTGGGAACTGTTGTTGTTGCCTTCCGATTTCTTGCACCCAGATGTTTAGGATTGCAGCCTTAGAGTGCAATCCTAATCCCTTGCTGGAATAGGGAAGCCAGGTGGCCTGCTCCATATCTAGACTGGGACTGCCTGTGGTGCAACCTGAGGCAAGGGAAATCTATTCCCTTTCCCCTTGGTAACACAGCAGCAGCCTGAATGGGACTACTTGGATCTGTGCCACCAAAATCAGCAGCGCAAATCCGAGCAGCCTGGATTGGGGCCAAGCCTCTGGGGATGGGGGTTAGGATCCAGCCTAAGTGCTGGCTCCTGGCTCCACCCCTTCCCTCAGCCAGGTTGCCCATGGGCTGGCTTGTCCCCGCCTTCCCCCCTCCTCGTGCTGCCTTCCCCTGCCCTCCCAAACCCTTGCACTCGTCCAGCGCTTCTCCGCTTACCTAAGACAGTGCAGAAGCTGCCCTATAGTGCAACCTGTGCATGACTACTAAGAAGTAAGTTCAGTGGGACTTACTCCCAGGTAAGTTGGTATAGGGTGGCATCCCTAGTGCAGTATTGTCTTCTATAATAGAGAATGGCTCCGCCGTTGTTGCAAGTAGATGTCTCTTCCAGCACTGCTGCCTAAAATCCTCTAACTGGGAATGCCAGGATCTCTGTTTGTCCCTTTCTGCATGCAGAATACTGGAAAGGCCATAGCATATAGTTCTAGGTTTACTTGGAAGTCGGATAGGGCTGCTTACTATATATATTTAAAATTCAGTGCATCTGTAATTGAAAACTGATCATTTTGCTGCCAAATGTGTTATTTTATTTATTTATTGGATTTATATACCACTTTTCTAAAATTCAAAGCAGTTTACAAATTTTTTTAAAAAAAGCATATTTAAAATTAAACAAATTAAAAACCATTAAAATGAAATGGACAAGAAGAAACAACCATAAAAGAGCAGAACAGCATAGCTTTCTGTGCCCAAAACTGTCTTTTAATTTGGCCTTGAATCCTTGGTGTTGCAACTCTATGCCATCTTAGCTGCACAGTTTATATTAGGCATTGTCGGGGTTGGGTGAGAAAAGAATAAATGGGAAGAGCAGAATTGCACAAGCTGTTGAATTAATGGTGATTGTGATCACCTGACTCATTCAAGGGCGCTGAGCTGTTGATGGCTAATAGAACTGCTTTGGTTTTTTTCAGCAAGGATTAAGTAGCTGAACAAAGGAAAGAACAATGAAGAAGGTGATCTTTGCATTCTCTCTTACTGAGTAATCTTTTGGGTGCAGAGAATGGGTTGGCATGCACTTAAAGTAGGTACAGTACACTACATACATTTGAAGCACTCCTGAACATTGCACTTCTATAAGGAAGAGATGCATATAGATGAATGAATGCTGGTTTGCATTTGAATTCTGCCACGTTTCCATGTTGTCTGTATGAAAGCACAACCAAAGGTTGTACTGTGCAAAAGCGCCAAGGCTTTTGCAAAAGCATCCATAACTTTGATATCTGTAACTTGGGGAGCAAGCATGCGAGCAACTTGCATTCTTCATTATAGTAATTAAAACTGGAACCAATGTAACCTGAACCTAGCATTCAAGACTAGGTCTATCTTTCAAATTTAATGAGCATACTTAGACAGGTTTAACTCGATCTGGTTTCTGTTTCTTGATCATATCTTCAGGAAAACGATGTCTTTAATGAACTTTGACCTTCAGTTTTACACAATTTAGGTGGCAAATTCCAAACTTAGGTGAGTTAAAAGCAGAGAACCTCTGAGGAATCAAGCACATTTGTCCCTGACCTTTATCTCAGTTTATATGTGGATAAATAGACAAACAGCTTTGGAAGACTGATTGGGACCAATAGGGGAAATAAGCCTCCCCAGTGCACTGTTTTTATATTAAAATGTCCCCTCCGACTGCTTCTAATGCGCCCATTGGAAAGGAAAAAGATAGGGACTTCCTGCTTTTTCTTGCACAGGTAATTGGCTGCTTTTTCTTGCACAGAGGGCTATTTTTAACAAACTGAGGCGCAATCCTATCCTGGAGTTAGGCCAGCAAAGTTTGGCTGGCACAAGGGACACCTTAAAGTGCATTTCGACCACTCTTGGAGTCAGGGAGGATGGTGCATGTCTGTGTGCTGGCCTCTCTGACTCAGAGAGTGGTCCAAACGTACTTTATGGTGTCCCTTGTGCCAACCAAACTTTGCTGGCCTAACTGTGCCAGCCCAACTCCAGATTAGGATTGTGTCCTGAATGTAGGTTAAGATCCCCCCTTCCTGGAACTCCATGTCTCATCTAGTCTAGCTGTTGTTAAGGCAATATTTTGTGACATTTCCAAACCATTCCCAATGATTGAAATATGTTAATTCAAGATGGTGATCTTGGTATAGATAAAATATTTCAACAGCGTAAATAATTCCAAGGTGGGGATGCTAATGCAGGATGTTGTCACTTTAAATAGCTCTGTATTTATCATTGAGTAAGTAAAACTCTAAATACTGTATTGCTTTTTGTTTTCTTAGCAGAGTATCTCATCTATCATGAGTTGTTGCTATGTGATCATTGATTTATCTCTGGTAGCAATGAACTCTATATTCAAATGTCTATAGTGAAGTTTCCAGTATATACAACTGAAAATTTATCATATGATGCTAGGGTCATAACAATATCAATGATTATGAACACAACGTAAAAATGATTTTTGTGTTGTATTGTGAGAAATGTATGTAGTCTCCAAAAAGCCCTTTCAGGTGTTTCTGATGATTAGCATAAACAGCCTTAATCAACATCAAAACTCTTCAGTGTTGGTCTGTTGCCTTTTGTACTGCAGTATCTCCCTTGATGGTCTCTTGAAACAGCAGGTATCTACAAAACCTAAATAATCAGTAACCAAAATCCCACCTTCTAAAACCAGCTCGGTCAGTTGATGAATACTTGATTTTGTTCTGCTGAATCCTCCAGTTGACCAGTTACACTTTTCCATATAACTTTGCTGTGGTATCTAATTGATGGACCAGTAAAATTAGTTAGGCATTTGCCTTGAAAATTGACACCACAGGCTGTACTGTATTTCAAAAGCACTGGACTGTAAAATGTGTGTTTAAATCATTCTGCTACCAACTAATTTGCCTGCAACAATTCTGGTAAAGAATTGTTTCACGTTGTACTAAAGCATTCAATTTCATTGGCGTAAGCTGGAGGCCAGTAAGAATGATTAAGGGCACAATCCTAACCCCCGGCCTGGAATATGCAGGCCAACACGCCTGTCCCATATCCAGCCTACTAGGGATGTTGCCGCACTACCTGGGGAAAGGGGAAAAAAATTCCCTTTCCTCTGGGTAACATGCAGCAGCTCAGATTTATTTATTTATTAAATGTATACCCCGCCTTTCTGCCTGAAGGCACCCAAGGCGGCAGATGGGGGTATTTGAAGCTGCACTTCTGAAATTGGCAGCGTAAATTTGAGCGGCCAAATCGGGGCTGCCCAGGATGGGGTTAGGATCTGGCCCAAAGGCTGGCTCCTCCCAGGCTAGCCCCCCCCCCCACTCAAAATGGATTGCTTTAGAGTCAACAGTATTATATAGTGTACCACACTAGCACCTTGTGATGATATACAAGTGAATTTTTTTTAATAGATCATCCCAACCTATTCCATTTAAAATCTTCAAGGTTGCATGAAAATTAAGGTCCCCCCCCCACACACACACACAATTTGTACCAATATAGTATTACTGGGTTTTGGGGATATTGTTAATTCTGTTTAAGTCATTTTCTTGGTCTCTTCAGGAGAATGTGGTCAGTCAGTGGGTAGGATACATGTAATTTCAAGCTAATTTGAATCAAGGAAATGGATGTGCAACATATTGAGATTAAAGTGGCAGACCTAAAAAGAGTGTTGTTGCCAATTGCAAACGTTGTAAGATTTACAAAATTAGATGCATTTGTCACTTTCAGAACGCCATGTCTTCTGCAAACATATCAGATCAAAATTGAACAATAGTTTACATGAATTCTGGATCTTTGAGTCCATTGTTGAAGGCCCCCGTGTTTTAGGATAATATTCTTGCAGAAGATAAACATACACAGTGCAGTCATAGGCATGTCTACTCAGAAATAAGCCCCACTGAGTTGATTGGAACTTACTCTCAGGGAAGTGTGTATAGGATTGCAGCCTTAGCCATTTTGAATTTATGCGGAATTACCTGTCGGGCAGCCCGGTTCTAATTTGGGCAGAAGCAGTCAGGCCAGCTGGCGTGTGCTGCATACTAAGCAAGTTAGGAGGCAGCAGCAGCTTGGTGCGGGCAGCCCCTTGCCGTCCCCCTTCTAAGCTGTAAGCAGCCTGATAGCAGGTGCAAGTCCAATCCCCATGCCGTGGCCTGAGTTGGGGCTACGCAGCCCAGAGAGAGGCAAAAAACCCCTTAACGGCCACATCCAAATTTCTCTCCCCTCCCCAGCCTGCCCCACCCGCTGGAACACCTTCGCTCTGCCCTGTTCCATCCACCTTTCCCCTACCCAGAAAATCCCCTGTACTGGCCATACTTGGCCAGCACTGAGCCAGCTCATCTGTGGGCACTCCGGGTGAGACTGGGTTGTCCCGAGTGCTCGCGCCGGCACAGCGCCTCTTCGGCTGGCACAGATGTGACTTTCGGCACGTTTATGGCAGCCTTGGGCCTTGGCAACACATAGGATTGTGCCCTGAATGGCATTTATTTCTGCGGTAACTACAAAAGTATAGTTACAAAATCAGGAATAAGTTAAATCTTTTTTCTGCAGCTTGGCCCTAGGGAGGTTGTACCATGTAATATTTCTGAATGTGTTTAGCTCTTGGGGACAGTAGGGACTAGGTGGAGTTCAGAACTCGTGTGAATTCTGTTACACAAACTCCCCACATTTCAATCTCATTAGCACAAATTGCCTATGTTGACATGCCTATATTAATCAGATTGTGTTTCATCCACATCTTCTTAAGTAGATGGTTATTTTGCTGGAGGGTTATCTCGCTGGAGTGAACAGTGTCAAGGGAGCACTGCTTGTTTTGGGTGTCCTTAATTAAATACCTCGATATTGGCGTTGAGTAAAAAATATTACAAAATATTTCATTTCTATTGCTGTTTGTTCTCTTTTGGCATGGCGATTCTGTTCTTATGGGCTTGCCAGTTAGTCAGTGGGTATTTTATGCACTTGCTATCATTTATCTGCTATGGTAGATCATGCTTAAAAATTTAACTATAGGATTAACCTGACATCTTTTGGGAGCGAAGTAGGAGGAAATCAAGCCAATAAGGCAAATTCTCCAGGCCCCTGTCCCTTTAAGCTCAAGGGCTGTCAATTTGAGGTTTCGTTTCCCTGGCGTGCTTTCGTGTCCTGATATCATCCCGAAGGACAGAATTCTTCCCAGCCCCAACTCCCTCAATCCTGGCTGGACCGGGATCCCCTCTCTGTGGCTTACCAAGGAACCATCGACGGAAAAGAATGCCAGCTTGACTTTGATGTTGCAGAAAGAGAAATACATTTTACTTCTGTGTAGGACATCAGTAAAATGGACACAGATGCAATACGTCTCCAAGGAGACCACAGAACTTGTGTAATTTGTACATCTGGGTTTGGTCAGTTATACAGTTGAACATGCAAATGTGGAAATGACAACAACAAATAAAAACATTGGCCAAATTGCTATTGGCAATTTTGGTTATGTGAGACATTTGATTGGTGGTCCTTTTTTGCTGCTGCTCCCCCTCCCCTCCTGTGTGACCCCAACCAAGGGTTAGGGAAGAGTGATGACGAAACATAGTCAGATGCAAACATAGGTACATTTAGATTAAGACAGGATTACAATAGGGTTGGCACATTCAAACACAAAAGCAGAAAGGAGACATTTAGACCAGGCAGATTTAGCCACAAGTGCTTGACACATTTGATTGCTTGATACAACAGTTATTAATGTGGTAAGTACTTACACAGGAAGATGCAAACTTTAAGAGTTAGAATTTCCCCCTCCCCACCTTGATCCAATCACCTTGATAAAATGCTACTCTGGAGTGCCCGGAAGGGAGTTTGCATTTGAATAGTGGTGATAAAGGCAGGTATAGTTTTACTCTAATGCTCTAGTCTTTTCCGTTGCTGTTTTAAACTTTGGTGGGGAAACCTTTTGGCTTACTCCAAAGAAGACTTTCCAGGTTATTTTAGCTCCTGGGCAGATTAGAATAGATTTAGGCTGAAATGGTCCTCACAATGCTCTTTTTGTCAGATATCAGATTGGCATTATAAGACCCTGAGGGAGGGAGACATTTGAATGTCCCTTGGTACCAATTCTTGATGGTCTGTGCTATCTCTTGAGGATCACCTCTGTGACCTCTTCGCAGGGTAGCAGCTCAGAACTCCCAGGATGAAATCCAAAATGGAGTCAGACCTGTACACGTTTAAGGGAAGGAGAGGGTGTTCTCCGCACTGCCCTCCCCTTAATGGGGTCCATACTTGTTCCCATCACATCCTGGTCTTACCCCTTCACCTTTACAGGGCTTGTATTATGTGCATCTGGTTAGATCTCCATCTGACCATTATGAGCATAGCAATCACCAATATTACCTATAGGCCAAAATAACCACAATGGGGTACAGAGCCACGTTAGGGAGGCTCTTAACAGTTGGACTTTAGCCAAGAAGTGTTTTCCCACCAAGAATTGCTGCTTCTACTGTTGCCAGAACCTGTATTGTTTGCTGGAAAGTTGAAAATGGTTAGCGGGAGTTTGGGGTGTCTTGGCTGGGCTGGGTGCTTGCAGCCAGGTGAAGGGAGCTTGGTGGTTATAGTGTGGCTGGGCTGGGTGCCTGCAGCCAGGATAGAGGAGCTTGGAGGTTATAGCGTGGCTCGGCTGGTTGCCTATAGCCAGGTGGCGGAGCATGGTGGTTTCTGAGAGAATCACCGGGGGAGGAGGTCCATCAGGAGAATTTAGCTGCAGAAGAGCTACAGATGCAGCAGCATCTATAGGTACTACGGTTGCCTTTCTTGTGGCTTCAGTCCCTTCCCCTGAGCCTCTAGAGGTTAAAATTTGTCCCACCTGACATGCATCATGCCATAAATTTTGAGTCTGCCAGCAGAAATGCATGGGTTACCCCATCCACATTTTATCCATGAGTGTGATCTCTTGACACTTACATACAACTGTCCTTCCTTACCAGGACCAGCCCTTCATTTCCTAGCACCTGTCTCTGGTAAATAATTGTCCCTAATTTTGCTACTAATCCTAATTTTGGGATTGATTCTTTGTTGTGCACAGGTGTACTACAGTTGCCTTTCTTGAGGCTTCAGTCCCCTCCCCTGAGCCTCTAGAAGTTACCTGTAAATTCGAGGGTAGAGTGTATGCCTCATGATTCTGATAAGAACATAACAAGAGCCCCACTGGATCAGGCCAAAGGCCCATCTAGTCCAGCTTCCTGGATCTCACAATGGCCCACCAGGTGCCTAAGGGAGTTCAGTAGACAACAAGATGCTTGCATCCTGTTGCCATTCCCTTGCACCTGGCATTCTGAAGTAGCCAACTGTTGCTGAAAAAGTGCACAAAATGGTTCTCATTGCGGGGAAAGAATGTAAAAAGGCAAACAACCAAATGAGAGAGTATGAGGATCATCTTTATTATACCTGCACAGGTGGGCCAATCTCCCTGCTCCACTCGGCAAGTAGAGAAGAAGAGCAAAGTCATACAATCCCAAATCATTTTTATATCCCTCTCCCCCAAGCTGCTGCTTGGTGGAAAATTACTACACAGGGGCTGGGACATGAGAAGCTCTGTGTTAATTGGGCCTTGAGAATATGCTGTGACCATTTTGATAAGGAAGGCAGCTCTGCCGGCTTTAGCCAGTTCCCTATCTATTGTGCAGAGCCAGCTGTACTGGATGAAGAAGGTTGCAGGTGGGGGCAAGTGAGTGAAAACAACGAGAGCAAAGAGAGAGGAAGTTACATACTTCAGCAACTTTAGGCAAGAGACTTTAAGCAAAAGAATCAAGATGGCAGCACTTTGGTTCGATGGCAACACTACTATTTATGATGCTCATGTATGCAGTGGCACACCCATGTGCGCTAAGGGCCAAATGAGACATGATGATGGAAATCTGTGATTGAATCTTCCACTTTGGCTCTGATTCAGACCAGGATTGAGGTGCCCTCTTTCATGCCATTTCCCCTGAAGCTGCTGTTTGCCTCATTAGGGAAAACATCTGTGTACACCTAAGTTTTCCCTATCTGGCAAGTATCAGTTCTATTAGGAATGATTTTCATAAGGAAAATGATGCCTGGGGGAAAGGGTTGACCCCCCCCCCACTCCCATTCTGTACTCTGGTTCCAAACTGGATTACACCCCTGGCTATGTGGTTGCCAAAACGGAGACTGGCACTCCCATCATAGCTCCTTTGTTGTCTCAGGTTTGGCCCTGAGGCAACACACATGTTGCAGCGGATGAATTTTGATTTTGAACTGTGTCCTGAAGCAGCACCATCTTCACCTCCAGACTTGAGTCTGCTACCCTTCCACCATATTCATAGCTGCTAAACCCACTAATGGGGTCATCTCTGCAACCAAGCAGCCTGTTGCCAGTGACTCCACAGTCACTGAAGCCACCATCATCACCACCTCCTGTGTGGCCACAGAACAAGCCTTGTCAGATCCTGCTAAAGCCACAACTGCTTCCCCCGCTCCCGAGGCTTCTCGTGCAGGCTCCTTTGTTGCCCCTTGTTGTCCTGGCAACCAGGGTCCTGGAAGGCAGTTTCCAGGCTGGGAAGAGAGCAGAGCAGCAGGTGCCCAGAAGTCTGCCGGCCAGTGTGGCAATAAGGCGGTAGTGACCAGGCTGAGGTTTTGGTCTCCATCACCAAAGAGAGTGGCCCAGGGAAGCTGTTCTTGAAGAGAAAGTTGGTACAGTATAGCAGCACTAAGGCAATAGAGGAAAGCTTCCCAGATCAGGTAAGTGGCTCCTCTGAAACAGCAGGGAGGGATAAACCCATCACCCAGCAGGGCTAGTTCTGTGAGTACAGCAGGGGGCACCCCCGTTTCTAGCTTGGGCTAGGAGACATGAGCACCCCCACAAATTATTAATATTACAGGTCAGGTTATTTTTGTTAGTATCTCTGTTCTTTTGCTTAAACACCCTCTTCACTTTTAGTGGCTGTGATGGCACAATTGCGCTTATAATAAATACACCTCTTCCAGTGCTGTGCCCAGGCAATGGTTCAACTGAAACTTTCCTGGTGGTTCTTTTCCCTGTTCTGCTCTGCTTGTATATCTGAGCAGCTGCAACTCAGATTTACTATATTCTGTTGGTTAGGAAAACTGTCTTCCTCACAGCAGAAGGTGGTAACCGCGTTGCCAGTAAAAGAACAGAAGCTGACCATCTAGGGCAGGGGTGTCAAACATAAGGCCCATATGCAGCCCCCCGGAAACAGTTTATCTTCTGGGAGAGACCAATTACAATTGGGCGCTCTCATATCTTCAAATCATGAACAAGATTTGCGCATTTTCTCTTCTCATTTGTAGCTAGTGAGTTTCTATGCGAGAACAAAGTGCTTATTTCTGGCCATCATCAACTTAATGGTGCCATTATCAGCCCTCAGCTGGCATCATGAATGCTATTTGACCCACCACAAGAAATGAATTTGATGTCCCTGATCTATAATGTTATAGAATATATTTTATTCTCTCTACGCCCAAGGCAGAACCCCTGTATTAAATCAGAGTACTGAGGGAGAGGAGGTTCACAGGCATGAAAGGGTTAAAGAGGTTCTTGCCTGGAATAGCTGGCAGTTATGCAAATGAACACCCAGACTAGTGGGCAGTGTCTGTGCCATGGTTGGTTAAGCAGCCAGAAGCTTCTGGGGCATTACCAAGTGCAGGTGAAATCTTTTTATCCATGAGGGTTCTGTTCCATGAATCCTCAAGGATGCCAAAAAATGTGTTAAATGAAATCCCTTTAGAAAAAAAAAAAAGGTGCTGTTACTTAGCAGTCAGTGTGTTTTTGATTTTTTTTTAAAGCTTCTTTTACTATGGCAACCATGCAACCATTGTCCCGGGGCTTAGAGCAGATTAGTATCCATTAGTTCTGTGATAAGACCTCTCTTCACTTTGCCTTGGAGCTAGGTGAAAAAACGCAAAGCTGAAGTGATTCAAAATTCTTAAAATGTCCATTTGTGAGAATGTTGAATTTGAATTTTTAAAAATTAAAGAAATCATTAAATCCATTGTGTTGGATTTATTAAATCCATTGGATACCATTCTGTTGTATCTCATATGAAAGCTCATTAGAAGATCTGGATCTGTGGATACCAGGGTACGCCTGTATATCTATTTCCCAACAGTCTGAACAGAAACAGAATCTACGATTGGGCTGATATTTAGATAGCAGCAGGTTTGATTCAATTATTGGCATCACCAGTAATGTGCAAGGAGCACATTTAGACGTGAATGCGCCACTTGGCTTTCCCCCCATATAACTGTGCGGTTGCAGAATTGTTCTACTGACTGTTCTGGTAGTAACAGCAAAACCTGCCCTCTAAACCTGATCCTTGTTTGATAGACTGGCTTTTACTTCACAGGGATCCACCAAAGGAACCAATGTGTGCACTTTGGCCCTTGCTCCCTATTCATATCCATGCTTCAAGCAGCTTAATTACAGGTATTTTCCTCCTTTAAATACTATATAATTCTCCAGCCTGAATCTTTAATATTGGAAGTAATCACAGTAATGCCTCCAATCAAGTTTCCTCCTTCAACACTTGGTTAAAGTGCCCTTCATCCTGGGTTGACTGACAGCCATTGTAGCCAATGTAAGCAGTGCATTTTGGGCCGGGCAGGGCCAATAAGCTCCAGTTGCCATCAATGATGTCTCCTTTAGTGCTGTTTCACTCAGCACTTCTTCCAAGGAACGGGTCTCCTGCCTTGACAGAGGTGTTGCTGTATAAAGGTGCACAAATCACTTAGATGAATACACGAATCTTGTTTTCCTGAGATCTGAGGTATTTAGTCCTTTGCATCAGGACAGAGGTCGTACTTTGTTATCATTGGTTCCTAAAATGGCCATTGTTGATTCAGCTCCTTCTGCCTCCTGTGCTTGATTCCAAGCCTTTGTTTTGGGAAATTTTAGATGCAAGCTGAACCAATATATCAAACTCTTAACATTGTAGCCAGTATGTTCTTGGGGCAGCAGCAATATTGTTGTTGCTAGGGTGGGACAACATGTTTGGACAAATGTGAATGACTTTTAGGGCGCAATCCTAACCTGGAGTTAGGTCAGCAAAGTTTGCTCTGCACAAGGGCCACCGTAAAGCACATTTGGACCACTCTAGGAGTCAGGGAGGATGTTGCATGTCTGTGTGATGGCCTCTCTGAGTCCGAGAGTGGTCCAAATGTGCTTTACGGTGGCCCTTGTGCTGGCCAAACTTCGCTGGGCTAACTGTGCCGGCCTAACTCCAGGTTAGGATTGCACCCTTAATCAAGGCCACATAAAGCACAGAAGTTGGTATTGGGTGCAAAACTGAATATACAGGTGCCTAGCTTTTATTTACCCTGCCAACAAAGGTTCGCATAGTCAAAGCTATGGTTTTCCCAGTAGCAATGTATGCATGTGAGAGCTGGACCATACAAAAGGCAGAGTGCCGAAGAATAGATGCTTTTGAATTATGGTGTTGGAGAAGACTCTTGAGAGTCCCCTGGACTGCAAGGAGATCCAATCGGTCAGTCCTACAGCAAGTCAAGCCTGATTGCTCCCTGGAAGGACAAATGCTGAAGCTGAAGCTCCAATACTTTGGCCACCTGATGAGAAGAGAGGACTCTTTAGAAAAGACCCTCATGCTGGGAAAGATTGAAGGCAAAAGGAGAAGGGGGCGGCAGAGGATGAAATGGTTAGATAGTGTCACCGAAGCGATGAACATGAAATTGGGCGAACTCTGGAAGCTAGTGGAGGACAGGGAGGCCTGGCGTGCTGTGGTCCATGGGGTCGCAAAGAGTCAGACACGACTTAGCGACTGAACAACAACAAAGCTTTCACTTATAAAACAAGGCAAAGTTTTCTAACGAGTAAGTTTTCAGCAATAAGCTTTGATGTGTATGGTTAGCATCTCATGGAATCTTCAGAACTGCAGAGGGTGGTCATTACACATTCCAGTGGTCTTGGAATACATGTTGAATGCTGTGTATTGTTCTTAATAAACAGACATGTATGCAAAATTAAAGTATGTGGTGGATACGAAATAGGGACTACTATCAAAAGAAGGTTCCCAACATGTATTTCCAGGAAAATCCAACTTTAAGAGATGGACAAAGTATTCACATTCCATTTTATAAGGCATTTAGTTAGCATTTCAGCATCTTGTACTATAATTTGATACCAGGGTTTTAATAGGTTTTTGAGCCAATTATGGTGTCTGCTGTTAGTTTTATTAGGATGATTGAACATATGAGGTTTTGTGTTTGCATGTTTAAAAGCTGGGATAACCCCGACTTTCCCCAACAAATTCCCCAACAAAAAACATATTCATGTTTGTACATGATTTTCTTGCACTGCTGATCTAAATGTGCTCAAAAGAAACCGCATCTCTTGCACACTATTTGTGATGATCCACCTCCAATTTCAACATCTGTGTTGTATAATGATGTTCAGAGTGATTTGCTGGGATAAATGCCAAAGCTTTTCATGCTGGCGCAGTGCCTGATCCTGTTCCCATTGCCTTCTTTGAGGACAAGTCAAAAGCCTTGCACACAGCAGCTTTCAGCCTGCCGCTCTAGGTGGCTTTTGTCTTCCTCCAAATCCCGATGGAGTTCATGACTTAAAACAGCTTCTTTCTGTGAGCTTATTGACTGCCTGGGTGCCAGTAAGTATATTCCCCTAACTGTCCTATCAATTTGAAGTCATAACTATCCCAATAGGGCATGAAGATATAACAAATTTTAGTAAAAATGACCTCCTAATCTGTATCACTCCATGCTCTATGTCTCCGTCAGGAAAGGTATAGAGTGTTCTGTGATGTATTGTCCTTTTCATTGCAAAAGCTGCTTTGGTTTGCTGCAGCCATTCGTAACCCAGAGGCTTAGTATATTTTTCATTCATACTTCTAGGATGCTTTCAACTGGACTATTGTATGAGTAAAGTATTAAGGATCTGGAAGACCCACATGGGCAATGATGATTGTTATAGATCTCAGATCCCACTCTTTTATAATGGTTTCCCCTGTACTATAAACTGCAACCCTTTATAAATGCTATATTTTATGTAAAATTAGAACCATTGTCAAATACATTTTATTGTTGATTAGATAGTGATTTTTATAAACACAGGAGTGTTAACCAGCCCAGAGCTGGTTATACGCTTTCTCAAACTGAAGATGCTTGGTGATTTTTTTTTTTGTGTTCCACGCGTTTGCTTTTTCTTTCTTTTTTCCATGTTTTAATGGGGAGGCATTGTTTGCAAATGTCTGCAAAATTTAGGTGAGGAGATTTCTATTTAATTGGTGTTGGAATAGATGGAGGTCTAGGTCTGTCATGGCTCTTGTTCCACATAATTTTGCAAAAGGATCTTGCACATAAACCAGCATAATGTCTTATGGATGGTGTGTTGTATTTGGATTAGGAAAACCCCAATTCAAGTTCCAACTCTGCCCTGAAGTTCATTCAGTGGCCTGAGGCTAATCACACATGCTCAACATAACCTACTTCGCAGGATTGTTGTAAGGATAAAAGGCGGACATCCATGTATGCTGCCCTGAGCTCTCTGGAGCAAAGGTAGGGTAAAATGTGAATGTTAATTACAGCCCAGTCCTAATGATGCTGCCTGTGCCGTGGTATACTGGTGACAAAACAGCTGCCACTGTATCTCATGGGGTCAGGGAGGCAGCTGGAGGTATCCTTGAGATAAGGGATAAGTTGTTCCCTTATCTTCTGTTGAGCCCCAGCGGCTCCTATGGATCTACTTGGATCTGGACCAACTCAATAGCTGGTGAAGACTGTGTAGAGCTTTCAGGTGCAGGAGGGGGGATAGGATCTTGCGGCAGCCTCGTTCACTGTCCCCACCCACGTTGCTCCCATGCTACCTTTGCCTTCCCCCCCCCCACGTGATGGGTAATTTACCATGTTTGCTCCTGGTGGTCCTCAAACAGTCTCAGAGGCCCACCTGCATTGGCATCCCCAATGGCGCCTCTGTCCTTATGGCTGGCACAATGTGCCTTGCGGCACATTTGCAACAGCCATCTCCTGGAGACCAACACAGGACAACACAACAACACAGGAGATCGGAGCTGGCCCGGGCTAGGATCAGGCTGTTGGTTTTCTTATGGCCTTTGACACATGACTGCACTTTTTCCAATGGCATGATTTCTAATTGCCCGCAGAAAATAAAGGTAATAGCTTCTTTTAAACTGTTAATGTATGTTATCTCAGTAGTCCTCACAATAGCCCTGTAAAAGAGGCAAGAATTATCCTGGTATAACAGATGCACAGATTTAAGACTATGAGAAATATAGTCTAAGGCCATTATTGAGTTATTGTCTGAGATGAGATTTGAATCTGGGGCTTCCTGATTTGTGGCACATTCCCTTAACCATGATTTGATGCAACATATAATTCTCCTCATTTCACATGCTAGCAAGGTTATGCTCAAAATCCTACAAGCTAGACTTCAGCAGTATGTGAATCGAGAACCACCTCTCAATCACATTCATATTCAAAAGTACAAGCTGGTTTCCGAAGAGGCAGAGGAACTAGAGATTAAATTGCCAACATTCGCTGGATCATAGAGAAAGCAAGAGAGTTCCAGAAAAACATCTACTTCTGCTTCATTGACTACGCTAAAACCTTTGATTGTTTGGATCACAACAAACTGTGGCAAGTTCTTGAAGAGAACAAAGATTTGCATAGTTAAAGCTATGGTTTTCCCAGTAGTAATGTATGGCTGTGAGAGCTGGACCATAAGGAAGGCGGAGCACTGAAGAATAGATGCTTTTGAATTATGGTGTTGGAGAAGACTCTTGAGAATCCCCTGGACTGCAAGGAGATCTAGTCGGTCAGTCCTACAGGAAGTCAAGCCTTATTGTTCCCTGGAAGGACAAACCCTGAAGCTGAAGCTCAAATACTTTGGCCACCTCATGAGAAGAGAGGACTCTTTAGAAAAGACTCTCATGCTGGGAAAAATTGAAGGCAAAAGGAGAAGGGGGCGGCAGAGGGTGGGATGGTTAGATAGTGTCACCGAAGCAGTGAGCATGAAATTGAGCTGGAATCTAGTGGAAGACAGGGAGGCCTGGCGTGCTGTGGTCCATGGGGTCACAAGAGTTGGACACAACTTAGTGACTAAACAACAACATAATTCTCCTGTACAACTCCAAGATAGGAGGGAACTGAAGGTACCCTGGCTATACACCATGGTAGGTGTCTCCATAGTATTTACGCATAATGAATTGGCCAGTGTCATCCAGATGTTTGTGTCCCCCAAGAAGGAAACAGAAAATTAATCAGGGGAAAGGTTTAGCAATACTAAGGCTGATGCAAATGAGAACATAATTGCATTGAAGGGTGGTTATAAGATGTTGCTTTTATATAGTCAGACCACTGGCCTAGCCTTTATGTAGAGGGCCTTTCTCAGCCAAGTTCTTAGTTCTTTCAACTAAAGATATCAGATATTGATCCTGGGATTGACTGCATTCAAAGCGTAGCTGTACCACTTGAATCCTGCACTGCAAAATGTTACAAAAATGACAAAACAAACAAACAAAACAAGCTACAGGGATTTCAGCAAATTTCTACACCGAACGAAATAATCCATTGCATTCTCAAATTTGGGAACATCAGACCATTTTAAACCTGCACCATTTGTTACTTTAGCAACAAAGTAATGCTAGCCTTACTATGCTAATAATGCTAGCATTACATGCAAAGTAATGCTAGTAATGCTAGCATTGTGCCCCAAATAATCAATCTTCTATATTTTGTTCAGGCTGTCTTCCCTCTCTTGTATTCCTCCTCCTTCTTCTGTCCCTTAGTTGTCTTTGTTTTAACATAGTTATATAATACAGCTTCCAACTATTAAAGAAAATGGGGTTTTGTTGGTGTCACAGCGACCAAGAAAATCCCTACTTCAGAAGTGGTAATTAGCAATATAAGGGGTACCTTCAGTAGCATCACTAGGGTTTGCATCACCCCGTGAGGAAGGTCAGCACTTCACCCCCTGCCCCATGTTGGACATCCTCCCATATCAGACCATACAGAATAAATTGCAATATTATATGTACAACCTAAATGCAGTGGTAGCACTAGGGTTTACTTTAATATATAAAATTTGCCCAAGAAATCAGTAAATGACAAAAAACCAGTGGCCAACTTTATAATCAGTTTCATTGGTCAGTTTTGAGTTAAGGAAATCCATTTTTGCTATAGAAGGCAGTTGTGTTTTCCTTGTCTGGTTTTTTAGACATAGCCTTTGGTAGAATACAGATACTTCAACATGGTTTGTTCCACTGCATTCTGCTATAAATTCCACATTTTATTTTATGTAACGTGATGGTATTAGTCAAAAATACCAAAAATTTTACAATTTGGGGCAGTAGTAGTATCTCTCTCTCACAAACACACACACCTGTGTGTGTTACCCAGTGCAACCTGCACCCCCTAGCAACGCCACTGTGTAATAAACTATTACACAAACAGGATTTTGGCAGCTTCCAAGGTCTGATATGAGGGAGCTGTTCTGACTCAGTCCTGTCTCTATGAAAGTGTGTGATAGGTTAAAAGGAGCTTAGTTTTGAAGAGTCACTGTTCTGTTCTGTGCAAGCAATGCTCGTTTTATTACTCACTACACACCTCCTGTCAAAATGGTGCAACTGATACCTCTCCCACTGAAGTCCTGACTTGAGGGAAGATAGAGAGACATTATGTAATATGCATGAGCATCTCTGAGTATCCTCTACCCTTGATGACTGGTAGCTGAACATGTGAGCTGAAAAATGTTCTATTTTGGATGATATGAGAAGATGCAATTGTTAATGGCCATTCACAAATGCAAGCAGCTGGGTATTAACAAACGAACGAATGAACCCCAAAACGCCATACAGGGCCAACTTCCTGGGGAAAATGGCTCCAGCAGAGTAATCCCCTGGTAATCCTTGGGCATGCCACCTGCCTCAAGGCTCACCTTGTTGTCATCTACCCACTAGGCAACCGACTAGGGCAACCCACTAGGGCTGAAACATGCAAGTGGGAAAGCCTCCTGAGCAATTGAATCCCTTGCCTCTCCCTGCCAAGAGGGTTAACCGGCCAGCCCCACCAAGCAGGGGAAGCAAGCACTGGCGCTACCAGTCCACTTTCTGATGGACACCAATCACTATCTTCCTAACCCTGCACAGCTCCTGCAAAGCAGCCATAAAATAAAAGTAACATTACCAACCAGCCCCCCAAAACACCCGTCTGGGATAGGCAAAAACACCACCACCACCAGAACAAGGGCCAATCGGTCTTGTAGTAAAACATTCCTACCTGGCCCTGGAACCAGCAACCAGCTCGGACTGTATATAGGGCAGGAGGGTGGGAGACGGCCTTCAGGCAGGCTGCTCCCTCCCTCTCCCTTGGGCCCTGGAAGCAGGCAGACAATCAGCAGCCTCCACATGCCTCTGCCATGTGCAAGGGCAGAGGCAAAGGGCAGCTGCGCTTCGAAGTGCAACCGACATTCTCATACTTCTTTTCTTTTTCAACCTAGTTAGTTACTGGAGTAATGGCTCTGCTTTCCTTTATTTGTAGACATGTTTGCACAGTTGGACCCAGGATACTTCACCACAGCAATGTGGACCCTTAGCCTCGGAGCTCTTGGTGCCGCTGTGACAGGGATGATCCTTGCCAATACAGATTTATTCCTGGTAAAACCTGAAGAGGCAACGTTGGAGTTTCTAGAGAAGATAGAGCTGAAGACTCTGGGACAAGGTAAAACCCAGGGTTCTGGTCCTTAGTGATTGGCCCTATGTCAGGCATGCATTTGTATTAATTTTTGCAACTTCAGCCAAGAATTGGTAACTACTTGTTCTAATCAAAAATATAGTATATTTTGGCAGTTGTATTGAGATTAAACAGCTTGCTTTTCCAAGCATGGTAAGAGGGCAAATGCAAAAAGCTCACACCACTTTCCTGAGGGAGATTTCTGTTCTAGTGCTTACGGATGTTGCCTGTCAAAAAAAGATGGCCATTCCCCTTGTGTTTTCATAGAAATCTTTGTCCTTTTCCAGCAAAGGTGTGCCCAGCAAGCTCTTCTTAGTTTAATTTGAAATTCTGTTGTGCATTCAGTGGATTTGTGTTTAATTTTATCATGAGCTACTTTGAAGTAAAACGTGGCTTACAAGTTTGAAACATCAAAGAAATACACAAAAGCAATAGCTCAGC
Organism: Lerista edwardsae; assembly: GCA_029204185.1. Lineage (NCBI taxonomy): Eukaryota > Metazoa > Chordata > Lepidosauria > Squamata > Scincidae > Lerista > Lerista edwardsae. Next base: position 10,823,175 of record JAJKFI010000035.1, on the reverse strand, counting down.
CATCCTGTACTAATAAAATATGATTTGTGAGCTTATGATATATAACATACAGTTCAGTTTAAGATAGGTTGTCCGTGACTCTTGGGATGTATATGATCTTCCATAGCCTGAATTAAGACAACATAGTCAATGACATGTGAAAGTGTACATCTCAAACTCCTGTTCAAGTGAGCAAGAGTCAAAGAGTATTATATAATCAATACTATGTCTTTTCCATAAGCTCCGCAAAGAACATTCAGAGCAGAAGAGCTGTGGAAGAACAACGGTGCAGTAATCATGGCTGTGCGGCGACCTGGATGATTTTTGTGCAGAGAGGTACTATGGGTAGCTTTTTTATTGTACTTATTTCTGAAGAACGTGGGGGCTTAACCAGCTATCACTTTAGGAAACTGATGGATGAGATGTAGTGATGAGGGCCTAGTCCTTATGAAAATAGTTAACCTATATCTGGGCAGTACCTCTGGAGATTGCAACTGTCATGGCGGAATGCATATTCATACAGAAAAAAAGTCCCTGCATTTAGGTGCAGTCCTAACCTGGAGTTAGGCCAGCACAGTTAGGCCAGCAAAGTTTGGCTAGCACAGAGGCCACCGTAAAGTGCGTTTGGATCACTCTCGGAGTCTGGGAGAACGGCGCATGTCTGTGTGCTGGCCTCTCTGATTCCGAGAGTGGTTCAAACACACTTTATGGTGTCCCTTGTGCCAGCCTAACTGTGCTAACCTAACTCCGGGTTAGGATTACACTCTTAGAAAATTTACATGAAGCAGACGTGCCTTGTGGCACATTTGTGACAGCCTTGGGCCAACGCAATGCATATGCGTTGGCCCAACAGGCACTTCGGATTGTGCCTTCAATTTAACATATTTTTATTAAAAACATGTTTCCTCTGCTAGAAGTCAGATGGCAGATTTTTTTTTAATGAAACGTTTAATGCAGGTATTTATTTTTTAAAAAACAGGTGCCTAACACCATCTTAGAAACAGGCATTTCTCTCTTTCTCTCTTTCACACGCAGGAATGTGCTTGTTGTCTATTCAATTTATGTGCATGCGTGCATAGTAGTATTTTATATATATATATATATAATTTTGTATTTGCTCCTGGTTATTTTTGATTGATCTGAATTCATTTCCTCTTCTTCTGAACCTTTCATCTGAAAATATTGTGGTTGGAAACCTTGCAAATTCAGCCTTTCCTGTTGCATTTTCATTTCAATACTTGCATACTCCTCTATCTGCCTTCCACCTATTGTTCTGTCTTATAATCTTGAAAATGTGCCATAAACTGTGACGTTGCTGTTGAACGTGTTGACAGATTGGAGACCCTCTACTCTTGAACTTTCCATTAATATTGGTTTCCTTGGATTATAATGTATGTTTTGTCCTTTGTGTGTAATTGGGTGTTGATTTGCTGAAGCAAAACCTAATTCCCCATCTATTCCTTAGCTATGCCACTTAGCTTTATCAGACTGGTGTTCAAATATTCTGGGAACCTCTGGATACTGCAACATTACTGAAGATAAGCGGGCATAAAACCTGACCACTAACCTGGCATCCACCCTGTGGAATTCCCTTCTGTGGGAGGTGATACTGACTACCACCCTGTCAACATTTGGGCACCAAGAAGAAGAATCACCTCTTTCACCAAACCTTTACTGACTGTTTATCATAAAGTTTATGTGCTCTCCTTGGATTTGTGGGTGTGGCTTTTTGTGTTGTCACTCACCATTGAACTATGTCGAGCTTCTTTTATCATTTTTAAGGGAAAACTACAATATAACTTAATAAATCTGGCTAGGAGACAGCTGGAACTTCTGTGTAAGAGCAGAGCATACGTATAATAAGCATTTAAAAATGGTAATGTATTCTAGTCCAAAAACAACAACTGCCAACCTCATTCTTCCTCGTTCACCTTATTGAGAATTTATACCTTTTAAATTCTGTGTATGTAGTGTCTTGATGGAGTGGTGGGTGTGCAGGAATTGATAAGCCCTGCTGGGCTGCAACCATTTAACTCGGCTCTCATTTTCAGGAAGCTTCTGAGCTGTCCTCTCTGAAGCCTGAGCTTGACAAGTTGGGCGTCCCGCTGTATGCTGTTGTGAAAGAGGACATTGGGACTGAGGTGGTGGATTTTCAGCCATATTTCAAAGGGGAAATATTTCTGGATGAGAAGGTAAACAAGATCTGCCCCTCCCCTGTTTTTTAACAAGGGAAATCTACATTTCTTACATTAATGTACTTTACAATGTCATTTACATTACGCCCTGTCTACATGTATTTTCATTTCATATGTAGAGCTTAACTCCTATTCTTGCTTGAATCAACGTCAGGAGGGGCAGGACTGTTGCAGCAAAAAGTGGATTGTCACCCTTGCAAGTTTACGCATAAATGAGCTCTTTGTTAAGATGCTACCTTTTATCATAAGAACTTTGTGTTTGCTTAAATAAGTATTAATAGGGACATAAAAGCACTGCTTGGTCTGGAATGCTCATTTGCTCACAGGACAAAGGTGTTTCTTGTGGAACAAGGATCACCTGCTCACCTGAGAGAGACTAGAATGGAATTTAAAGTTTTCTTTTTACATTTTGGGTAAACAGACCATAGTTTGCCTTAGAACCTGTGCTGTGCTGGATGTTTGAATGCCTGGAATGGTGCCTGGAACACATTTGTATTGCAAATTAACCTTCTGGCCAATATTTGCATTAGAAAGTGATTTTAGGTTTTTAAATGTGAATTGAGCTTCATCTGTGAAAATGCCCGGGGTGTGGACTGCTGCTCTTTTTCCTGCTTTACGGTGTGCCTCTTTTATTGGTTTTTCTCTTGGGGGCTCTCATTGGGATTCAATTCCAGTATAACTTTGACAAGCTTCAGAAATTGGTTTCTGATCCCAGCACTTGTTGAGCCCGTTGCATGACCCAGATCTACATGGAGCCACATCAACGTTTACTATGTTGTGAGAGAGCCAAAAGCCACAATAAATGTAATAACGTTTATTAAGATCAATGAAAATGTCACAAAGTAGCAAACCGGCTTTTGAGTTCTTTGGCTCTCTGCTTCTGAACAACTTATCCGGAGTTAAACTGCATGTCCTTCTGCAACAGAGTATCTGCACTGACTGGTGGTAGCTCTCTGGGGTTTGTCTTCCTTTACCCCTACCAGGAAATACCTGGGATTGAACTGGAGACATGCATGCAAAGCAGATGTGCTCCTCCCCCTGAACTGTAACCCATCCCCATACATTCTGGCTGGCTGCTAAACAAATTGCTATGAGGGGAGGAGGGGGAAGAGAACGATGGGTATGATGCTGAGGCTCCAAAATCTGAAGTTTATAGCAGCCTCAAGAATGGAGTACAGGAGAAAGTATTAGGCAGACTCTGCTGGATGCAAACAGATTTTGGGTTGAACCAAAGACCATTAAGACATAACAAACAACAATGGCTGTGTTCCCTCTACCATTTTTCTAAATAAAGTCTAGCTATTAGTCAGATCTGCAGCACTAAGTGACACTTCCTAATAAAGATATTGCCCTCCTTTTGCTTCTAGATCTCTTTCTAATGGACAAACACATATGGAGTTCACCATTCACATATGGTGAATTTTGGCAGGAGATATGTGGTTACATTGAATTTTTCACTCCTTCATGAGTCTTTTCAAGTCTGTATTAGAAGGGTCTGAAGGGAAATTGGTGGCACGAAGATTAGCTTTGCAGTGTTATTACTTAAGAGGTTAATGAGCTTTTCCTTTTCTACTTATATATTGGTAATTAATGTATGCAGTGAACAGATTAGCTTTGCGGTATTGTCATGTTCTTGCATGATTTCCCTAAAAGCATGTCTAGATAACTGGAATGATTAGGGCAGCTATTTATTCCTTGTATAATTTATAGAAATTGGGTTGTGTGCCCCTATTGGGCTCCCTAGAAGCAGAAGCTAAAAATAAAGAGGCTTATAACATGCAAATAAATGAAATGTCCTCAGGGAATTATGAAGAGTTTACAAATGGTAGGTTGCAGTGTAATGCTAGATGGCCCTCTGTACCCTAGCTCTGTGGTCCAAAAACAAACCATGGGTATAACGCATTTAGTAAATGTTAACCAAATGTATAACATGACATTTACGCGACAATACTATCATTTAGCTAGCAGAATTATATACCCCAAACGCAGGGTTCTGGTTATATTATGAAAATTTACTATTTTGGGGAGAGAAAAAACATTTTTTTTCCTGTCAAATACCTTAAGAAAATGACGAGAACTAAATATGTGATTATCACTTCAGGATTATTAGGTGGTCTAAAATTTGGTGAACATTTGCTATTATTGGGAAACGAAAGTATTTTTTTTTAAGGAATGTTTTCATTAAATTTGGTGATCACTTAAACATGAGCCAATTAAAATTCTGCAACTTGGGAACCCAGAAGAGAAGCTTCTGTATAAATTATGCAAATTAAAGCCATACCTCCAGACCACTGACAATCAATCAATCAATCAACAGGTACTTATATACCGCTTTTCAACATGGAAGTTCACAAAGCGGTTTACAGGCAAATAGTAATAATAATAAAGTTAAATGGCTCCCTGTCCCAAAGGGCTCGCAATCTTAAAAAAAAAGGCAGACCACCAGCAACAGCTACTAGAAAGACTGCACAGGGGTGAAGAGGGACAATTACTCTCCCCCTAAGAGGAACACCTCTTGAAAAAGTGCTTCTTGCCCAGTTAGCAGAGGACAGTATACTGTCCTATTCAGGTACCCCTCTGTCTTCTGAATAAGTTAGCAGTTATTGCCTACCTACGTCCTTCGCAATCAGAATGGTTAGAAACTTGTTTTTTCTTCTTCTTAGCTTTGAGCTAAGATTCTCAAAGCTTTGTGAATGCTGTGCTCAGTACCACATCCTGTGCTTTTTCTGTACTCCTCCAGAGCTGTAGCATCTCCTGTCTGTATCGAGCTGAACCTTACTGAACAGGCACTTTAGCTACCTTTATCATTGCTCATGGTAGATACCATTATTGTTCTCTGGGGAAGATCTCTTTTGATTGAGCATTTCTAATCTTTGTCTACAGAAACGATTCTATGGACCTCGCAAAAGAACCATGCTGTTCTTGGGCTTTTTTCGCCTCAGCGTATGGTTGAATTTTTTCCGGGCACGGAGCAGTGGCTACACCGGTAACATGAATGGAGAAGGCATAATCTTGGGAGGAACTTTTGTACTGGGTGCTGGGAAACAGGTGTGTGCACATTTGCGAACGTGCAAACGGAATGCAAAATAGGTTGTTGTTTTTGTTCCCAAAAGTCTGTTTGCTGCTTTCAACCCATAGAAAGTTCTTGGCGCTCTATCATCTGGTTGAGCCTTCTGTAACAGGTCTGGTCTAGCTCTTATGTATACATTTTAGATTAGGGCCATTCATTTAACGATCTGAATACAATGCAGAATTGGTTGAGGACCAGGAAACGGAGAGTGGGGATTTATGGGCAGTTTTCACAGTGGAGAGGAGGTGAAGAGCAGTGTGTCCCAATGATTTGTCCTGGGACCAGTATTATTTAACTTGTTCATAAATGACCTGGAGACAGGCATAAGCAGTGAGATGGCCAAGTTTGCGAATGACACTAAACTTTTCCGGGTGGTGAAAACCAGAAGTAAAGGGATTGTGAAGAGTTCCAGTAGGATCTCTCACAACTGGGAGAACGGGCAGTAAAGTGACAGATGTGTTTCTATGTAAATAAGTGCAAAGTAATGCATATTGGAGCAAAAAATCAAAAATGCACATATAGGTTAATGGGTTCTGAGCTGTCTGTGACAGACCAAGAGATCTTGGGGTGCTGGTGGACAGCTCAATGAAAATGTCGACCCAGCATGCGGCGGCACTGAAGAAGGCCAATTCCATGCTAGGGATAATTAAAAAGGGGACTGAGAATAAAACAGCCAATATTGTATTGCCATTGTACAAAGCAATGGTAAGGTCACACTTGCAGTATTGCATACAGTTCTGGTCCCCTCATCTCAAAAAGGACATAGTGGAATTAGAAAAAGTACAGAAGAGAGCAACCAAAACCATTTCAGGGCTGGGGCACCTGCCTTATGAGGAAAGGCTACAGTGTTTGGGGCTCTTCAGTCTAGAAAGAAGGCCCCTGAGGGGGACATGACTGAGGCACAAATTATGCAGGGGGGTGGATAGAGTAGGTAGAGGGGAACTCTTTTCCCTCTCACACAATACCAGAACCAGAGGACATCCACTAAAGCTGAGTGTTAGACTTAGAACAAACAAAAGAAAATATTCCTTTACCCAGCATGTAATTAGTCTGTGAAACTCCTTGCCACAAGATGTGGTGAAGGCATCTGACCTGGATACCTTTAAAAGATTAGATAGCTTTCTTGAGGAAAACTTCATCACAGGTTGCAAGCTATAAGGGTATGTCCAGTCTGAGATTAGCCGGTCACTTATCATGAGGGTCGGGTAGGAATTTTTTTCTGTCATCTGAATTGGCCATGGATGGCAGTTTTTTTGCCTATCCCAGACTGGCGAGGGAGGGGTGGTGTGTTCAGTAGGCTTCATGATTTAAAAACTGGTAACTTGTGCTAATAAAGTTAAACCCCATTATGGTGCCTCCCTTGGGGTGGTGCAAGGGTAATAGGCTACCTTAGAATGCCAGATGTAAGGGAGTAGCAGTAGATACAAGTATCTGATTGTCTCATGTGCTCCATGAAGCATCTGGTGGGCCACTGTGAGATACAGGAAGCTGGACTAGATGAGCCCTTAGCCCATCAATCTATATCTATAATCCAGTAAGACTTTCCTTATGTTCACACACTGTTGAGGTGTATAGTTTACACATGTGATGAGGGTATGGGAGTGAGCCTCTAGCTCTTTCACCCCTTCCTTGGCATGTGTCATGAGAATTGGGGCCCCGCCCCTAAGTTCCCTTCCCCCACAACCTTCTCCTTAAGGCCACATGTGAACCAGCCCAGTATCTTCAACAAATGGCAGAAGTGACCATGTGTGTGTAAGACTGGGAATACATTTCTAGTAATATAAAGAAAGCCCGGATAACAGCAGTAGCTCTCTCATGAGCTATGTAATGTGAGCTGTTTTGCTTGACTGTGCAATGATCTTTGCTAAAGATCTAACAAAGTTGTGAAGGAATAATTTTTTTGGATGTTCAGTACAGGAAAATGGTGTGGATACAAATGGGCATGTCATTGGAATGCAGCTGGTTAACTTCTATTTGTTTTATATTTTCCTTGTAAGAAGTGATGCTTGAGAAAAGTGCCATAATCTTGAAATTAAATTTCATCTCTGTAGACACCGTTAACTGTATTCTCTTGACGGGATGCCTTGCAAGAGGAACACTTGAATGTGAAGGAATCTGTTTGTTGAGGGCTCTGTGCTTTAGTTTCAAAATAAAGGAAGCTGCTGGGTATTGGATTCTTATAATTGGAGTGATAGCAGAAAAGTGCACCCTTGACCCATCTTTCCATTTCTGTTTTAGGGCATTCTCTTAGAGAGCCGTGAGAAAGAATTTGGAAACAAAGTGAACCTTACTGCTGTCCTTGATGCAGTTAAGAAGATCCAACCGTAACCTTCAGTTCATGAAAAATAGTTCCCAAGCTGCCTCCCCCCCACCCGTAACAAAATCTAGAATGTTGGAAATACATATTGTATCCCTGTTGGACTGAAATTCTTCCCAGTTAAACGTAGAACAATGCCTGTTTGGACTGGTTGTGTTTGTTACTGTTGACTTCAGATGCCCAGAGATCCTGCTTGTCTTTCTGGATTAATGAAAGTTTGGGTTTAAAATCTTAAGATCCATCCTTGACAGTTCCCAGTTAGAACAAAATTGCTAGGTATTTCTGGATATCTGTACGGCAACATAATGGTGGAAAACTAATAAAAGTTACATTTAAAATTGTAAAAGTTGAAACTGATTTTTCTTGTACACTCACCTTGCTTGATGAGGACCGTTCTGGTGGCATTGCCTGCCCTTTGAAGTGAACTGAGGTATGGTTGCCTACTTGTGAGTAAACATGCACATGGGGCTCAGTTTCTCTTTCCATTGGGCACAATACATTTTCCTTCTCTGCTATTAGCCTAAGAGTTTCACAACCCACCAACAGTCAGGTCCTGACCCACTAGCAGCCACAGTTTGGGAAACACTGAAAATACAATTTTGATAGCATTGTTTTGACTCTGCTCTATACTAAGGAAACATGATCAGTCAGGGGTAAGTTACATTGCAAGAGTGACCTCTGCTGGTCAGCTACATATTTACAGAAAGGAGAGATGGAGGAGGCAGAACAGCAGATGCCTAGTCCTCAGTATCACAAGCACAGCTGAAAGTGTGCATGGGTTCCAGATTGTGTGTGTGTATGTATGTGCACTAAGGTTCAGGAAGATGATGAGTATGCATGCTTTATTTAGACTTTTGTTTCAAGTGTGAAAAATTTTTTCCTTAAATCTCTCTCTCTCTCTCTCTCTCTCTCTCTCTCTCTCTCTCACACACACACACACACACACACACACACACACACACACACACACAC
>JAJKFI010000035.1:10726401-10814632 GCA_029204185.1 Lerista edwardsae | reverse complement strand
ACACACACACACACACACACACACACACACACACACACACACACACAGAGTAAGACAGTTCTAAAATTGGATCAGCTGTCCCATTAGTCTTTTTCTGTTTTTGAAACTGGCTCTGCTCCTGGGGCTTTAACAGCTGCTCCACCCATGCAAAATCTGCAGGTGAATTATGTCTTCATCTGTTTTCTCCATTACATGAAAACCATCACGTGGTAAATCTCTGTATGTGAGACTACTGTTAAAAGCACAAAAGCGGTGTAAATTAACAGGGCCGGCCCATCCATGAGACCAATTGAACCAGATGCTTTAGGCAGCAATCCAGCATAGGATGCCCATTTTCATCCACCCACTGATCTTCCTCCCTGCACCCTATGGATTGGAAAAAGAAAAGGGGAACAAAACAGAAGTATGGAGCACAATATTGGAGGAATTCAGGCTGGCACACCACCAGGTAAGAGGGGCAGCATTTGGCACACCACCACATACACTATGGGACTGCCCTAATTAGCAGCAACAAAAAGGAGTGGTTCCGGGGACAAGCCTGTTAGCAATGCTGTGGAAAAAGTAACTCATTCATAGAGTGCCCAGATACAAACGGGGACTGAGTGCCTTATTCATATAGAAGAGGGAATTTTGGTAGGTGCAGCTTTTTAAACCCTTCCATGTTCACCTGCCCAAATTCCCTTTTCTATACACTGGTTAAAGCCAGCAATTTTCAACCTTTTTCATCTCATGGCATATTGATAAAATGCTAAAAATGTCAAGGCACACCATGCTGCTGGTGCGGGGCTCACATTGCTCAAAAGTCCTTAATAAGGTGATAGTTTTAATAAATAAATCTGCTAAACTCTCAGGGCACACCTGCAGACCACCTGCCATGGCACACTGGTTGAAAATAGCTGGTTAAAGGTATAGGCGTTCTGTTCCTGTTTGTATCTGGTAGCCCTACATTCACAGCAATGCTGAATTACACAAAGCATTTTTACATGCTGAATAATGAAAGCAAGCAAAGTAACTGGTCATGGCATCTTAGGCAGGAAGGCATACACAAAACAGGAAAAAGAAATGCAAAAGACATTTAATCCAAGTTGGAGAAAGGAGCCCACAAGCCTTTAAAGTTGGAACTGATTAGGTTAGTGCTCCCCCTGTTGGTGAGGATGAACACATGCGCACACCCACTGTGCAGACCTAAGATGCATGTTGTTGCTCTTCCAAAAATGGTAGAAGAAAATCCCAATGTGAGGGAAACATGATTCTGGTACGGTTTTTGCAGTATCCTTGTGCCATTGCTCCTTCTCCCCTGAAAAAGAGCTGCCTCCAGATAGTAAAAGCAGAAAAAAGGTGGAGCAAACAGGAATGCTTGACTGAGAGCGCAATCCTAACCTGGCATTGTGCCTGTGCAGCACTCTTGCGCTGGACCAGTGTTGTTGCAAATGTGCAGTCAGGCACATCTGCTCCGTGGAATTGATCGCCGACTGTCACTTGGCCAGCGCAGGGCTGTGCTGAGGGTGTGTCAGAGGTAATGGGGTGGTGCTGTGGGCGGTGACGGGACACAGCGGTTGGGCCATATCTTAACCCTCGGGCTGGGCAGCCCTGATTTGGGCCGCTCCTGGTCATGTGGACCTGCGCCTGCAAATGTGCAGGCATAGGTCCAAAGGGCTGGCTGGGGCTTACCTTGGGGCAAGGGGAAAACATCCCTTTGCCCCATGCTGAGCTGCTGCTGCTCCTGCCGCTGCCTTCTAACGTGCTTAGGATACAACCCAGCTGCACCAGCCTGGCTATTCCAGAGCAGGTTAGGATTGGGCTGAGAGGCTGCTGAGCTGCCTTTTCAGTGTTTTGTGCTTTATTATGTTTTTAATTAACTGGAAGCTGCCTAGAATTGCCATGGCAAGAAAGGTGAGGTATAAATGTTCTTTACATTTAAATAAACAGCCCGGCTGGATCAGACTTGGGGCCCACCTCATCCAGCTTCCTCTTTGCAACAGCTGCATCCTGGCCAGATAAATATTTTCCAGGAAGCTTACAGGCTGCAAGGGCAAAGAGCCCTCCCCTGTTGTTTGTCCTCAGCCTGTGCTATTGTCTGGAGGTATATATGCCATTCCATTGAGCCATCATGGCTAGTAGCTGTTGATTGACTTACTGTAGCCTATTGTCTACTTTTTTGGAAAGCCTTAGTGGGGCGACTAGATAGTTAAATCCTTTAAATTCCAAGCAAACCCCTCTTAAGACTCCAGGTCTTTTAGAAACCATTGGTTTTAGTGCTGTGTTAACGTGCTGTGCTCATCTTGCTTTTCCCAATATTTTCTATTGTTTTTAAATGTATACTTTTTGTGTATTTTTGAACAGAAAAAGGGTTCAAGTGTTCTTTAAAAATGAATTGAATGTTTTGATGGGCCCCTGGGCAAGAGACAATTAATGTGTGCTCCCCACCCCTTATTGCTCAGAAAAAAACAACCATAATCCTCCCTTGCTACTGCTGATTTGCATTGAAAGAATGCATCCTCAGCAGAATTTGCCTCTGAACTGTTGATCTCTCCCCACCCATTGCCTCTTACCAGTAACAAAATTGTAACAAAATGCCCTTCAAGGGGCGGTTTGTACCGTACTGCAAATTCATTTCTGTAAAACAATATCATGTCTGTGGTGGTTGCAAGTTGCAACTGAACGTTCATGATAAGATAGGTGGAGGAAAATTACTTGCAAAATGTGGAGCTGACTGTCTACCAAATTAACACAAGGTGTTGCAACTTAGACTATCTCTGTTGGATACCACTATCTGGAATGTGTGTGTTTTCCATAATGGGCAATATTTAGACAAATGAACAATATTGTCTTCATTTTGATGTAGCGAAGGCAGAACGTAATGGGCTTATGGGTGCATAACTCAGTAGCAGAGGATCAGCCTGTAAACTTGCTATCTGATAGTCACCCATGTGGGAGGATGCCTCTTTGAACACAGTGGGACTCGTATTCAGTGATGTCATGTAGGGGGTACGCGGGGGTATGCGAGTACGTGTTCCTAGGATTATGGCTGGCCCCGCCCATTCGCTCGCGCACTCGTCGACGCCGTCGGCGCCCCGCCCCCTGCAACGTTTGAATTTCCTGCACATTTGAGTTGCCTGGCAGCGAGCGAAGTGAGGGAGACCGACGGCAGCAGCAGCGTGAGCAGGTAGGCTGCCTGGGGCTCCCTCTCCTGAGGAGGCGCGGCGGTTCCTGGGTTTTTTTTTTGGAATTTGTCTCCAAAAGATATTTGAATTGCTGAAATGAGCTGGTGGCTTTTTAAAACTTGCCTTGCCTTCCCAGGCCAGGCCTTGCCTTGCCACTGAAAAATGAGCTGCTCAGGGGTTGCTCTTGAATACTTTTGGAACTGTTGGGTCACTTTAACATGATGCCAGGCCTCCTTAGCATGTTCTGGGGGTGCTGTGGAATACTGTTGCAACTGTTGGGTCAGTTTAAAATCGTCTGAGGCCTCAAAAAGGGCTTTTTTCATGTCACTTCCTGTCACGACATCACTTCGGGCTTATGACGTCACTTCTGGTGGGCGGGTCCAGACACGTGCCAATCAAAAAATGAGTACCTGTTCTTAAATCATTTAGATGACACCACTGCTTGTATTCCAACTGTATCTGCAGAATATCTGGCTCTTATACACACCACTCAGCTAAAAGGGGTGTATGTGTCTTGTGCACACTACTTTTGAGCCTCATCATGTTTTCCTCACCTAATTACAGTAACTGCTATCTTGCACTTTTTGCCTAGTTTCTGTTACCAGTGGATGCTTGCTTGAGAGAAAGTCCTTCAGAATTCAGTATACTACTGCTGAGTATCCATCCATAGACTCAGATTCTGCTTTGAGTCTTGTTGCTTGTCATTTTAGTATCATTAACATGGAAGCAGGACTGGCTCTAGGAGCAGCGGGACCCAATGCAGGGCATTCCCAGGGCGTGCCCCCCCCCACTCACCAAGAAGAGTGCTTGTGGGGCCATGTGCAAAGTGGGGCACCTGGAAAAAGTTAGTGGTGATATGACACACCGCCACCTGCTTCCAAAAGGCCCACTTTGGGCCATTCAAAGGCAGGGGCAGGTGGAAGGGCCCAAGGTAAAGCTGCTCTGCTTGTCCCACTGACCTACATCCCATCGAGATCCTGGCTGCAGCAGGAGGCAATATGTTCACAAAGCATAGGGCCCAATGTGACAACACTGATCACATTGGCTTAAGGATGGCCTTGCCTGGAATTCGCTTGCACAAGCTGTGGTGATAGATAGGGTTACCAGATACAAACCGGGACAGAGTGGCTATATGTGTAACCATTGCATAGAAGAGGGAATTTGGACACGTGCAGCTCTGCTTGGAAGGGTTTGAAAAGCTGCACCTGCTAAAATTCCCTCTTCTGCACAATAGGTAAAGGTATATGCATGCTGTCCCAGTTTGGCAACACTAGTGATAGACAGCTTTGCTTGCTCTTTAAAAAAAATTCGATAAATTTATAGCAGACAAGTCCATCAGCAGCCACAGAGCTAAACATAACCTTCATGTTCCGGAGTTCTATATCTTTCCCTAGCAAATCCAAATGGGCATGGGCTATCGCTTTGGCCCTTCTTGTACACATGTCTGGCTGCATATGAAACAGGATGCTGGACACTGATGCAGTAGGTAGGTGATTCTCCTATGTGACTGTTGCTAGCAGCTTTTCAATTGCCTGACATTTCTTAAAAATTAGTTTAGCCCCTGGGTTTGCAATCCTCCTGTTTTGTACCATACGCAAAATCCTATGAGAGCATTAATTCAAATTCCTGTGTAGGGTTACCAGATACAAGGTAGAATGCCTTTAACCATTGTATAGAAGAGGGAATTTGGGCAGGTGCAGCTTTTGAGACCCTCCCATGATGATGGGACAGGGTGGCGCAATGGGTTAAACCACTGCTGCTGGGCTTTCCAACCGGAAAAGCTCCCCTTGAGCTCCTGTTGCTTGACCCAGCTCCTGCCAACCTAGCAGTTCGAAAGCACCTAAATGCAAGTAGATAAATAGGGACCACTTCGGTGGGAAGGTAACGGCGTTCCGTGCCCTACGGTGATGAGCACTGCCCGCTACAGTTGGGCACGACTAGACCATTCGGTCGTGGGGAAACCTTTACCTGATGACGAGCTGCACCCGCCCAAATTCCCTCCTTTGTACAATGGCTAAAGGTAGAGGCACGATCTAGTAACCCTACGTCTGCACCAATTCCTCCGTCCGAACCCTGAGGTCAAGGAGCCCAATCCTATTTATGTCTACTCAGAAATTTTCCCTCATACTCAATGGGTTTTACTCCCAGGTAAGGGCTGATAGGATAGTAGTCAAAGGCAGTCGCAGATCAAGCCCTGCGCGTAATCCAGAGCCCGATCCTGATCAGAATATGACACTCCCAAACGCAATGATCTCGAATAGGACAAGGACGCCTCGCTCAGCAAGGGGAGGGGGGTGGTGGGAGTGTTGATCGATGGTCGGGGGGCTCCAGCAGCATAGAAGAGGGAATACGAAGCCTACGAAGCTAGCCCGGCTCCAATTGGCGGAGGTCTTCGCGGGGAGAGCGATATAATACTACAACCTCCTTGGATACTACGCGCTGCCTTTCTAGCACTTCCCCTTTCTCGAGCAAGCCCCGCCTGTGGCTCAGGGCGCGCCGGGTTGTAAACCAGGCGTGGCCACTCCGCACATGAATTGATTTCCTGTCCTGCCAGGAGCAGCTCTCCACGCACGCTAAGGGGGAGCCGAGTTTAAATCGGCTTCCTCTAGTCGCCGAGGCAAGTCTTTATTTATGCACCGGGAGACCTCGAGCTCATGGCGGGGAAAGCGCCGAAAAGTCCTTTGTAAAAGCAACGGGGGGTTGCAAGTTGGTGGAAACTTCCTGACGAGACCGTTTGGTAAGCCTCCTCGCTTCCTGTACGCAGAGCAGCTCGTGTCGAGGTCTGATCGCTCTTTCGCCTCCCTCCGTTACTCCCCCCTCCGTGTTTCTTTCGTCGCCCACCCGGAGTATTCTCCTTTTTTTGTGGGGGTTCCATCTGACTTCTCTCTCTTTTCTAGTAAGGTCGATTGCCTCCTTTTGTTTTTGCTTTGTTGTGCTCTCGTGGTTGGTCGAAGCTTTCTATTGTGTGACTTTTTTTTTTTTTTTTTGCCTACTGGGAGTTAATTGCTTAGACTATGAAAGAAAAATCTGATTTCCTCCGTATTCTCCAGGGCCTTTCTAGACCCGAAGACGCATACGGACGGTGTAGACACGACAAGTTGACTGGCGTATGGAGTTCTATTTTCCGGGCTTTTGAATTCTGAAAATAAATGGAATGTTTTTTGTGCGTGCATTGTAGCATCTGTGAAAGGGAGCGCTTGTGAGCTGTGTCCTTTTGTTAACCTTTCTCGATTTCAGTCCAGAGTCGCTGCTGTTGTAATTGCCTGTATTATTGAAAACTTTTTTCTTCCCCCAAACATAAACTTAAGTGGCAGAATCTGACTTGCTGCTTCCAGGAAATGCTCGTTTATCAAATGTTTGCATGTCCTTCTATCTCTTGGTTGAGGTTCCCCTATGCTTGGCAATGAACACGCTTGGCCAAGTGAATCTTGGTTTATCGAAAGGTTTTTCTATGATAGCTCTTCTCTCCCAACTCCTCAATTTTAGGGGAAACTTAAATACAGTTTTCAGCTTCCCTCAGTATAATTTCCCAATGGTTAATCTCCTGTCTCCTTGTAAGGATCTCTGAGTAACTCCCTGGCTTAGAAAGTTTTTCCTTATCAGGCCCCACCTTCCAATCCCTTTGACCATCCGAATTGCTTACTCATCGGTTTGGTTTCAGCTGAAAGCTTTGGATAACCAGTGCGATCTTCCTGACACGTACCTGGCTGTATTAGTCTGTTGCTGCAAATTCTTGGCTATGAACCAGTGGAGATGGCCTAGCCAAGCAACCC
The DNA here is from genome assembly GCA_029204185.1 of Lerista edwardsae. Taxonomy (NCBI): domain Eukaryota; kingdom Metazoa; phylum Chordata; class Lepidosauria; order Squamata; family Scincidae; genus Lerista; species Lerista edwardsae. The sequence goes on along the minus strand of JAJKFI010000035.1, from coordinate 10,807,695 downwards.
TGAAGTGATCTTGGTTGTTTGTATGGTACTGTCAGGTGCCAAAGAGGGTGTGTTGGCCTGCCAAGTTCAGAGGTGGGATAGAATGTGTGCTATCAAAAGAAAATATATATCCACCAGTTATTCTCTCCTTCTCTGTTTCTGCTGGCATGTCAAATGTGTAGAGAAGATATGGTGGCAGCCCTTTTTGGATTTTACCACCAAGCTGTAAGTGAGGTGAGTGCTCCCCCATGTTGAAATATAAAAACTCATTCATGGAAAACTAGCTTTTCCCTGCTGTGCTAACTCTAAGTCACCTATCATGGTGTGAATGCAGCCATAGCGAAGAATGTTCCTGTGGACACTGCTGATGACGCCTTCCCTCCCACCCCATTAGTGGTCCTTTCCACCTGAAGAAGAGGTGGAGTGGACAGACTGTGGAATCTTTGTGCTGTCTTGGAACATTGTGGGTGCTCTGTGCACTGGAAAAATGCCATGCTTGGGCCTATTTCCACTTTCGGAGGATCTTCTAGAGCAGGGGTGTCAAACTTGTTTCATATGGTGGGCCAAATAGCATCCATGGCACCTGCTGAAAGTGACAACATGGAGCAGGAAGTGATGTCGTTAAGTAGATGTTGGCCAAAAATAGGCATTTGCTACTAATGAGTTTCTGTGCAAACACCAAACAATAGAAGAGAAAATCATAATTTCAAGATATGAGCGTGTCCAATTCCCACGCTAGCCCAATTATAGCAGGGGGCTGGAGAAATGGCTTCTGGGGATGGCATCTGTCCTGCGGGCTTTGACAACCCCTGTTCTAGAGGGCCCTGCTTGTGAATTTTCCAGACTGTGTAATTAATACTAGCGGAATAACTCATCTGGAGTTTCTGGCACCGATTTGCTTTTAAACAACCCCTCCCTGATTGGTGCTTCCCATTGAGTCACCATGCCTGGTTGTTTCCCAGTTAACTAGAGGCAACCTGCCCCTGTCTGCTTGACTTGGTTTTGGTTGATCCAGTTTGTTTCTTGTTGAAGCAGGATGAAACACTGTAATATCTGATAGGTTTGGTGAATCTTGGAGAGTGTGGTGATGAACCGATGGAAACTGTCATGACTTTGGAACTGCCTATGGCTGTCCTAGCTTGAAAGCTAGCCAAAGGTTAGAACTGTGTTGACATCACAATAAGGATACCACTGTAAATGACAAACTCCCCATCACAAACTATCGCCATGTTGTGTAAGGTCTGTGAATACTCACTGCCTGTTGCAAGTTTTCATGTTTGGCTCCCAAGTTTCCTACAATTGTTGTAGAGAAACTTGCAAAAAAAAGTTGCATATTAATGGGGTTCCAGTATTGTAGGTTAGTTTTACAGGTTATACTGTATCCACTGATTCACTACCCACAATACTATGGACACTGGGATGCCTATTAAATAGGGGAACATTAAACCAAATCTCCTTTTTTTAACGTTGTTGCAGCAAAACCATTGATGTTTCTCTCCTTAAAAAGACACCCCCCAGTATCCATGGTTTCAGGTATCCATGGAGGGGGGTCCAGAACAGAACCCCAGCAGATACTGGGGTATGCCTGTACACTGAAATCTGTACAAGCAAATGGGAGAGATAGGTAGCATCTCTCCCATTTACAAGTTTGTGTTGCTGCTCCACAGATGGCTGCTTTCAGTTGAATGTCAGAAGTGCCAGCACCCGAGTCTTTTCTTAGCTCTGTGGTTGTGGCTGAGTTGCATGGCATGTCCTTGCCAAGTTTGTTTCTGAGTGCAATGTTCAAGTTCTGCTTATTTAGCTTTTAAAGCTCCTTCTCCCATATAAGCCTAGCTAGTTTTAAGATCACAGGAAGAGGCCTTGTTGATGGTACCTCCTTTGCTGTACATCTGTTTTGAGCACCTGAGTATAACTGCGGTATTATGGGAATTATCTTGCCCAAGACCATCCAAATTGCTAATTATGATGTTTTGCCTAGCGGTGAGCTTTCTAGACAGTGTTTTCTGGCTTTTCCTCATTTCTTTGTTTGCTATGCAGTTTGGTTGTTAGGTATGTATTTTAAACCTGTTTGTGTGCACCGCTTGGGCATTGAGTGACAAACGAGTATTTGAATTTGAATTGCTTGTCATGGGAAGGCCATTTGGGAGGCATATCTGTGGTGAGCACAGGGTATGGATGTGGTCTCTGGCCTGGCCTATACAGTACTTGCATGCAATCACTGGCTCCTTGGAAGGAGAATGTTATACAATTCTGTGGCAGCTTTAAAAGTGTTAAAGTGGCAAATGAACCTTCCACTTCTAGTGTATGTGGGTGGGCTCCTTGTATCAAGAGCCTGCTACTCAGTGACCTGGGTTCAACATGTGTGGGCTGCTCAAATGTGAGACAAAGCGAGTGTTTCATATACAGCCCTCATTGGAGAGTCAAGAATGTTTCTTCCCACTAATTGTTTTTGGTGCTGCTTCTCTGTGTTTTATACTTTTTTCATGCAATACTTGGTATCTTCAAAAGAAGAACATGGTATCTTTGCTGGCATCTGTGAAGGATGCTTTTCTCATAAGCATTTTGTATATGTGAGTGGAAAGTGGAAGGGTTTAATTCAAAATGCTGGTTCACATGTAATCCTCCAGATCTCTATGACTCATCATTTTTTCTCCCCGGTGTAAATTACCATCTCCCTTCACTTGTTGACTTTTTAATGTGGCAATGCTAACCATGGTTAATGCTAACCAGAGTTAGCAACTTGCTTCTTGGCCTGGTTTCTAGTTAAGATAGGAATGCTGGTTAATTTTAATCATAGTGCAGATGCAGCACTAAACCATTGAAGTGGGCAGTGAAGATGGGAGGAATTTGCAACTTGCTTCAAGTCTGATAACTATTAGTGTTGCCTTGTTACCGGACCACAGAGATGTGCAAAGGTGGTTTCACTTGTATGATGATTGCTTTGTGGGACAGGTTTGTTTGCCACACTTGTGGTGGAAAAGCAGTAGAGGAGACTACTGCTCATCTCATGTATTCAGTTTTTCTGTACCTAGTCTTTTGAAGATGTGCTTTGAACTTGTTGGGTGGGGCATGTTTAAATCAAAACGGTGTAGGTTTTCCTCAATATTTGGGTGAGTTTCTTGCACTCCTGGGATCTCCCATTGATACCTTGCTTTGTGCACTGCTGCTTTTGGATGGTAAGCTAATGGTGGATATGATCAGGCATCTTATCTGTGCTGGCATCATGAAACTCCTTCCTAAGGAGAGTCTTGCATCATTGAGGATGGTTAGGAAAACAAGCAAGGCATGTCTGTTCTGCCAGGCCTCTGTAATAGACTGTATTTTGTTACTATTTGTGCATTGTGTCATGGCTATTAAACAGAATTTTAGAATGGCTGCCTGCTGGCTGGCTTGAAGACTAAGAAAGATGGGCTCTAAGAATCACAGGATAAATAACACCATTCTGTGATACTGACTTGCTAGTCAGAAACAGCAAGCTGGGGAGGGTACTGTTGCTGAGTGTTTGCTTTGCGTTTGTTTCAGTAATTTTATGTTCTGCTTTGTATTTTTTTACAACCTTGGGTCATGCAAATAGACTTTATAGTGAGGAGATCCATGAATAGCTCTTACGAAGAGAACTCTTTCCTTCTGCAATGTCAAAAAGTGTTTATTTTCACTATTTCTAAACTGCCTTTTTCTGTCAAGCAGTTGACGTTTTTGTTACACCTGCTTTTTATTATGCCATAGAAAAGCTGTCAAGGATGGAAATCTGTAACATCTTCCACTAAAATGGGATGTGGCTCAGTCACAGGGAATCTCTGCCAATGCTTAGTGGAAGAAATGGGCTTTTACTGGTGTTGGTGCACTCTACTATTTCATGGCCATGATTTATTTGTAGATTCCAATAGTACTGTTTGTTCTTGTTTGCGACTAAACTGCAGCAGAGCAGGTCAGAGGCAGCACTTGGTGATATGGTCACGGAAGCAGTTCGTACCCCTGAGTTGTAGCTAGCTCCAGAGCCTTCTTGCTCCCTCCTTCACGTGACTAGTGTACTTGTCTCACTGATTCTTCTTTGCTTCCCAGTTGAACTAGGCCTTCCTTTTACCCCCACCTCATTGTCGGCAGAACAAAGGTGGCATTGGGAAAGTCTCTTTCAACTGCTGTTGTGGCAAATGTTCTTCCAGGTTTTGGAGCTGCCTATGGTTGCTTAGTGGTGGAAGCATACCATCTTTGTCTACACACAGAAAAGCAAGAAAAAGGTGCAGTTCATCGGTGATGCTGGGAGATTCTGAACATTGGCCTCCTCCTTAGTAACATAAATTGCTATCGTGTTAGTAATCCATTGGGTTTTTTGATCATTTTGTTCACTATAGTAGAGTTCAGATGGGTCATGGCTGAGTTGTGATTTCATGGAAAGAACCTCCTGAAAGTATGTGATGGAAGCTAGTTGGGCACAAAATTGCTGCTCTTGACAAGAACCAGAGTTTGTGTGATAGTGTTAAACGTTGGAGAAAGGAGATCTGGGTTTGAATCCACAACTGTATCTCAATTTAATCCAGTCTCTCATCACCTCTTGGGCTAATTTCAGATCAAAGTGGCTTGGGCTGCAATTCTAAACGCAATTATAAGGAAGGAAGTCCTATTGAGTGAGACTCACTTTTGAGTGCTACATAGGATTGCACTTAACTGTTGGTTTCATCTACTTCTTGGGTCCTCTTGGCAGTAGGGAAAGATGAGATACAAATGTGATGGCTATTTCAGAATAGTGCGTAAAGGCAAACTGTTAGAGAGGCACCCAGGGTATGTTTAATTTTCACATAAAAAGTCTGTCTCTTTAAGGGTACAGCAGTCACATCCTGCTTTAGGGAGTGGGGCAGGTGCCAAAATGTGTAATGGGATTTTCTTGGACTGCAGAATGGACACCACTGAGGTGTGTTGCTGAAGCGTATGTTTCCTGGGCTGCTGCTGTGCTAGCCGGCTTGGTTTTGCTTTCTGTTGGTATGACATCTGCTGATTGAGTTGGAAGCTTTGTGCATAAACGTGGTAGTTGCATCCTTGTATTTTCAAAGCCCTCTTGTTTTGAACTTTCCCTCACTCATTTCAGGAGTAACTCTGCTTTTTGAATTGCTCAACAACTAGAGCACAAGTCCTTCACCAGTCTTGGCCTAGAGAGTGAGAATGCATGCTTGCCAGAAGACCACTCATGTGCATTCCTGCATTTTGGTGGGCACTGGCAAGGGAAGGAATAATTCTGAGGAAGTTCTGCAGTGCTGGAAGGCAAGCGCTCCGGCCATAAGACGCAGTGGGGTGAGCAGGAGAAGACTACAGACTCAGCTGCCCTTCTGGCATGGCTCTTGCCCAGTGGTGTCATCTAAATGATTTAAGAACAGGTACTCACTTTTGATTGGCACGTGTCGGGACCCGCCCACCGGAAGTGACGTCATAAGCCAGAAGTGATGTCGTGGCAGGAAGTGACATGAAAAAAGCCCTTTTTGAGGCCTCAGATGATTTTAAACTGACCCAACAGTTGCAACAGTATTCCACAGCACCCCCAGAACATGTTAAGGAGGCCTGGCATCATGTTAAAACCCCAGAGCAACTCATTTTTCAGTGGCAAGGAAAGGAAAGGCTCCGCTTGCTGCCTGCCTGCCTGCCTGCCTGGCTCTGAGAACATGCAGGCAACTCAAACATGCAGGAAATTCAAACGTTGCAGAGGGCGGAGTCGACGAGTGGGTGGGCGAATGGGCGGGGCCAGCTGTAATCCTAGAAACCGGTACTCGCGTACCCCCTGCATGACATCACTGCTCTTGCCTGCCAGAAGGGACCAGCGCCAACAAGGTGAGACCTTTACCACACAATGAAGATGGCCTCTAACATATAAAATCTGGACCCTGTTTATGCTTCCATTCTTCCCAGCTGTTAACTATAGCAGCAAGCTCCAAACCCTGGCCCATGGGCCAGATCTGGCACCTGCAAAAAACTTTCCCCCAGTGTGCATGGCTATGGTGCTCACCATTTCACTGCGCAGCATCTTACCTTCCACTGCCTGTTGCCCCAGCAGGCTCTGTTCTTGGATTGCTGGGCAGATGCGGTTGCTTGGAGCAACTTCCTACAGAGACTGACTGACACTGCGTGGGGGAATGGTAAGTGCCACGCTCAACGGGGAAACATTTTTTGGCATGCAGTGGTCCTACAGATTGGAAACTGCTGAACTATAGTAACACAGGAAAGTTATCAGTGGCAAATCCTCAACCTTTGGTCAACATACTCATCCCCATGAGATTTTTGTAAATGCATGTCTCCCTGGAAGCACGCCCATGGAGTTCAGTGGGTCTTACTCTGAGGTGTCATTAATTTTAAAAATGTCTGTATACAACTCCATCATTTTAGAATCAAAAATTTTGATTCTTTGCTGTGCTGACATTTGCCAAGTTTTCCTACAATTACAGGGGTTGAAACCTGTCTTGTTTCTATGTAAAATCTAATTTATTCACATCACTGGTGGCACATGGAATCCTAAATTTTGGAGCTGACCTCTTGACCCAAAGAAAACTTGTCAAACCCTGTACTACAACCTGTCTGAATGTCTTTCTCACATGCGTATCTCATCAAACAAATTTGATAGGTGGACTAATGGCCATTTAGAAACATGATGCTATCCCATTGAACGCAAAGGACAATTTCCTTTTCATTCATGCATTTCAATCCTTATTGGTCAGATGCAAAGCAGTGGTCAGTCTTGGACATATTAATGGCATTCTGTGACAAAAAATGTCAGAAGTGGTTGAAAGAGCATAAACTGTTTCTGAGCTGGATAGGAGTGTGATTCACCAAGAAGGGAAAAAATGTATGCTGGAAACTGATAACAAAAGGCCCTCCAATTGTAACGTGTTGCTTTTTGAAGTAACGCACACCCATGCAACTAGATACTTGTGCGATCTGCTATTGAGGAACCGGCTGCATATATTCATGGACTGACAAGTCTAGACTAAACAAATGGCTCTGTATAGAAGTCTGTAGAGCACTGTATGTATGCATTGAAATGCTATGTAAATAACAGCCACAACTTCAAAGCCACATCCTAGATTACGGTAGTTTTTATTTAATCACAAGGCTCACTAAATATTTTTACTTACGGTCCAGTCCTATCTAATGCTGTGCTGGCGAAAGATGCATTTCACCGTTGTGTGCTGTGCTATTGTAAAAGCACTGTAAAGTTATTTGCGATAGCGTTAGCAGCAGCCATGCTGATGGGAAGCCTGGAAAACTCTAGGGCAGTGGTTCCCAAACTGTGCATCGTGAGCCAATTTCAGGTGGGTTGCAAAGCACTTAGAGCAGCCATATTGAAAATATGGGAAGATAGGATGCTGGAAAGGGGGAGGGCTGTGTGGTTGGTTGTTTTACTTGTGTCAAGGTTGTCAATCGGCTTTTTTCTTTCTGATTCACTGTGCTGTTGGAAAATGGCTGAGAAAGAACCCAACTTATTGCTGCGTTCTTAGGAAAGCAGCTAGCCCTGATGTCACAATGATGGTACTTCCGGCCATGACACCACTTCCTGTGGGTCCTCAACAGATTGTCTAAAAAGTGGCTCCTGGTGCTAAAATGTAACCACCACTCTAGGGCATGCAGAGGCTTAGCATATGGGAAAAACTAGACAAGATTGACGTTGGGCAGAGACAGTAAATAGAAATAGAAATTTATTGTCATTGTACTCAAGGTATGAGAACAATGAAATGAGGTGCTCTTCCCATCATACAACTTCACATCATACAACTGGGCAACACCAAAAAAAAATGCAAATAACAATTAAAACAACACCAAAAACCACGAGGCTTACATTTGTTAAGACCACCAGATTCAAAGCTCTGCATTTAGCCTGATCACAGCACTTGGGTAAAAACTATATTTAAATCTGCTTGTCCTAGCTTTCAACACTCTATATCTTCTTCCCGACGGTAAGATTTCAAACATCGAATGTCCTGGATGTGAAGAATCTCTCAAGATCTTTTGTATCTTCCTACTACATCCCATGTTATACAAATCCTCCAATGAGGGAAGAGGGCAACCAATGATCTTTTGTGCCCTCTTTATCACTCTGGAGTGCCTTCTTCTCCACCCCTGTACAGCTCATGAACCACACACAGAGGCAATAAGATAAAATGCTCTCTATAGAGCTTCGATAGAAGGCAACCAACAGACTCTCTGACAGTTGTTGTGATCTTAAGAGTCTCAGAAAGTACAATCGTTGTTGGGCCTTTTTTTCTAGGGCTGTACAGCAAACCAAATGGAAAGTGAAGACATGCAGGCATTGGCTGAGGCATAGTCAAGGTCCTCCATACTAGCTGTTGGCCAGCCTACCAACAGCCCTTTCCTGCTTCCTATATGGGGAGTTGGAGCTCAAAAAATAAGGATGCTCAGATAATTGTAGCTGATTTACATTGCAAGGCATCTTAGGGCTGTGGAATGATTTCTGCTTGCTAAATCAGGAAATGCTGCTGTGGTCGTCCCTGATACTGCATTTCTTGTAGATAACTGATTTTTCCCCCTAAGATTGTGCATGCGTGGAGCACCTCTGCACATTGGTGAAGTAAGTAGGATTCCATGTTATGGGAAGTCTGTGTGCCCCAATTGCCTTTTGCAATCCTTACAAAAAGCACCTGCCTCAGAAGGATGGCAGCTAAGATAGGGTGGAGTTCATGTTCTTTTTTAAAAGCAGGTTCAAACCTGTCACTTTTGGGGCTGGAAGATTAGCATGTAGCATGCCAAGTTTGGGTTTTTGTGTGTGAGGCTTTTTCCTGTCCTTCTGGGTGTGGGTTGTGTGTATGTGAGCTGAGCAAAGAGTGTCAGTGACTCAGTGACATTTTGAACATGTGGGTTTGGTGGTAACATAGGGGAGTGCCGTGCTTCATGTGTTCTGCAGCTGCTCTGAGGGTCTGTGTGCTGTGCATATGCATTTTGGTTCCAAACTCTTCCTGACACTCAAAGCCTGGGTAGAAGTACATATTCTTCCCAGCTGAGCATCCAAATGTGATGCCATTTCCTTGTTTCAGTGATGGCTGATTTCTCCCCCCCCCCCCACAAAAAATGGTGGTGCTCAGCCCCTACTCCATTCTGCATTCCAATCAACTCTCTTCACCTGTCCCACATCCATCGTAATGTATCTAGACCCCTCCCACCATAACAGATGGTGGGAAAGTTGCCTTGTGGAAGCAAGTCTGACAGAAAATCCTTAAATACAATCAATCCATGATTTCCTGTTAATGCCCTGAGAGTGTGGGACTTGAGCTGTGTGAGGCAGAGCACTCTGCTGTAAATAGCTGTGTTGAAGGGAATGTTTTAGCAAGGGCAGTCTTGCTCAAGGGCTCCATTTTGCACAGGTGAGTACCACAAAGTGTCTTTGCTCACACAGCCAGTACACTTACCTAGCCGTTAAGCAGCCAGAATAAAGAGCCATTTAGCAAAGATTTAAGGGGGAAAAAATGTGTTTTAGCCTCTTACCTAGAAAAGTGCTGGGCAGCTAAATGGGCAGAGAGTAAGAATGTGTGAAGGCAGACTTGAGCCAGGCCTACACACGCTACAGGTCAAGGCGGTAGAGCAGGGGTCAGGGAACTTTTTTACCTTTTACCCCCAAATATCTTTAGATACGCCGACGTTACCCCCTTGACATTACCCCCCACCACCACCACCACCAGAACAAAAGAAAAAAAATTACATATTGGAACCCATTGCTTTTTATTTGATTAATTAATGAGCTTAATTAATGCTATGTAAATATGAAGTTGTAAAGAGTTTGGGTACACCTGTAGACCTTGAGATAATAGAATTCAACCCTTCTGGGTTACAACTAGCTTACCTTTTTGACAACAGGTTTAGGTGCTTGGACTTACGATTTCTCTCTAATGAATTCAGATTGGGGCTGGCTGGCTGGCACTCACTCACTCACTCACTCACACACACACACACACACACAGGCCAGCAACAGCAGTTCTGATTTTGTTTTTGTTTTCTGATGTTCGCCTTGCCTCATTGCCTCCCACCTCTCTTTGTGTCCCTGACTCCCTGCACAGGCGCAGGCACCCCAGCCCTCCCCCCGCTCGCTTGCCTGCCTGCCCCACTCCTTGGGTCAGCAAGACAAGGCAAACCCAGGGAGAGCCCTAGCTGCTCACAAGCAAAGAGGCACGTTCACAGAAGTCCTCTGAACACACACGCGCGCACACACACACACGCCAGCCAGGAACGGGTCTGCACCGGCCTCGCTGCCCAGAATAGGCTTGGCCTCGCCGGCTCACTCGGCACCGCCGCAGTTGCAGCCACGGCTGCCATTTTCTCTGCTGTTGCTTCCTTCTCCCTCTACCAGCAGCAGGATCGATAACCACGGCCTTCTTCACCACCTGGGAAAGGAGGGGAACGCTGCCTATTGGGGCCAAGTACCTTGCCGCTTCTAATCTCCTATTGGAAGCAAGGGAAATCCATCAAGCGGAGAGGAACTTCCCATTGGTCAGAAGAGAGAACGTTGGTCATGAAGGAAGGATGAGGGAAAAGGGGGCGGGGCATACTCCTATCTGTCCATTACCCCCAGGAATTTCATTTTTACCCCATTTGGGGTAATTTACCCCTGTTCCCTGACCACTGCGGTAGAGTGAACTGCATCCATTCAGACTGCAGTCAGGGGGATTTTATTCCTTCATGCCTCCCTATACTAAAATTCCCTGCAAATAGGGAACAAACATACATTGCAGAGAGTTCGGCTAGAATAGTGGTTCTAGTCCAGCGCACTTACCATATCAAATCAAAAGAATTCAAACGAAAGCCCTCTCAACTGGATTCGACAGTACTAGGTGTGCATATTGCCAGGATGAAACCCCGGGAAACTCCGAGTACCAGAAGTGGGCCATTTACAAGATGCCATTCTGAGAATGGGCCAAAATGCATTGAAAAGTCCTATACGTAAACTGCGCCAGTCCCAAGCTCGGACACAGTCCAACCACAGGTATGACTGCAGTTTTTCTCAGAGCTGGGTGTGCACATTGCAGGAAAGGCAGTCCGGGAACTTTGGAGTACCCGGGGTGGGCCATTTCCACCAGGTCCCAATCTGTAAATGGGCCAAAATGCATGCAAAATCCTAAAACCTCAGACTGGAACCTGGTGGAAATGGCCCACCCCGGGTACTCCAAAGTTCCCGGACTGCCTTTCCTGCAATGTGCACACCCAGCTCTGAGAAAAACTGCAGTCATACCTGTGGTTGGACTGTGTCCGAGCTTGGGACTGGCGCAGTTTACGTATAGGACTTTTCAATGCATTTTGGCCTATTCTCAGAATGGCATCTTGTAAATGGCCCACTTCTGGTACTCGGAGTTTCCCGGGGTTTCATCCTGGCAATATGCACACCTAGTACTGTCGAATCCAGTTGAGAGGGCTTTCGTTTGAATTCTTTTGATTTGATATGGTAAGTGCGCTGGTAAGGAACTGGACTATTCCCAAACTGGTGAGCCATGGAAACCAGCCAGAGGAGCTGCGGTATCCTCGTGAAAAACCTACTCCTCTATGCAGTGTATAGGATTGTAGCCCTAATGGCAGCCACAGTCAGCCCAGTTGGGCAAGGGAGCCACCAGTTGAATAAGTTTGGGAATCACTGGGTTAGAACAGTGGTTCTCAAACATTTTAGCCCCAGGACCCACTGTTTAGAATGACAATCTGTCCAGGACCCACCGGAAGTGATGTCATGGCCAGAAGTGCCGTCATTGTGACACCAGAGCCTGCACCTTTCCTGAGAATACAGCAACAAGTTAGGTTGTTTCTCAGCCGTTTTCCAATAGCAAAATGAATTGGAAAAGAGAGCCTATTTACAACCTTGACAGAAGCAAACCAACCACACAGCCCTCTCCCTTTCCAATGTCTCATCTTCCCATATTTTCAAGGATGGCTGCACTACGTGCTATGCAACTCACCTAAAATTGGCTCGCAACCCACCTAGTGGGACCTGACCCACAGTTTGAGAAACACTGGGCTAGAATATCTTCTGGTGTGGGTGGATGAGTTAATGTGAGGGAGTATTCAATAGTGATATTCCCTTTCCCTTGTATTCCAAAATGGTACAATCCATTTAACACCTGATTTTTATTATGTTCTGCAGAGTATAGACTCTGCCAAAGAGAAGGCAGGAGAACAGTAGAGACTGGGTGGTTTGGGGAATTTGAGAAGGTGAGGGAAGACGCCAAAGATATTAGGAATGGGTGGTTGGACAAACAAGGCAGAGGATGAAGAGAAGTGTGTTCCTATAGAAGTGTGTTTATTTACTATAAACAGAATTTAGTTTAAAAGGGTGTTTATGAAGATGCAACAAACTGGGGCATTGTGGGGTGGTGGTGGTGGAATATACAGGGGAGGGAACAATCAGTATTATGCAGGAGTCTCCCGCTCCACCCTGCTCTTGCCAGTCCTTTTGACCTTGCTGTGAGTAAAAATCCAATGGAACTATCCATACCTAAGTTTCCACTCTCATTTTGGTAGATGGCAGTGAAAAAGAAGCTGCCCTGCTGGCTAACCAATCTGCAGCCAGATGCCACCTCTATACTGTACCCCTGTCTCCCTATGAAGTTGGATCTCTACTGTTCGCTGCTCTTGGCAACTAAGGGCACCTATCCCAGTGTCTTTCTGGGAGGCTGAAAGGATTGCTGGGAGCACTAGCCAACCTAGTGAATTATTCCATTGTGTGCATTTGTAGTCTGAGCATATGCAAATTCCTATCAACTTCTTTTGCAGACACCCAGAGATTGAGGAAGAAGTGGTTTTGTGAGCTTGGTTTCACTGTTTTTTGTCAGGGCAGCAGGCATAAGTTCAGTGAACTTCATGAACTAGAAGCCTCCACAGCCTGTGTTAATACCACTCATGACTGGCTAAAAGAAGCAGCTTTCTGTAAATGATCAGGGGATAGAATTCATGCCTGTAATGAGTTATTTTTCCTGTGGTGTCATACACTCAGGTGGCGGTGGTGGGGAACTCTTGCTGGGAGCAGCTTGAAGAAGAGTGTTGGCTGTGTCAGTTGACTCTTCAGGAATGTTCCATCTGGACATGCCAGGTGGTACCGCCAACATCCTTGGGATTAAACTTCAGCACTGTGCATGGCTTTCTGTCCATCTATCTTCTAGTTGGCCTGCTTGACAACTTCCTACCTCTGATGTATTATTGTGATGCTGACTTTTGAAGACCATATTTCTATTTGACATGTAAGAGAACCGTATCTTAGGCCTTAGATTCCCTGTGCTTGTCTGGTATTTAGGCTTTGCTTTCACCTGATTGATAAATATACAGTATATAAGAAGCTGTTGCTAACATAATTGGACCACTTGTCCATCAAAACCAGTATTGTCTCATTTAAATGGCAAGTGCTCTTTGAGGTTTTTTCCAGTCTTGCTATCTTAAATCTTTTTTTAATCGGAAATGTCAGATTGAACTTTGGTGCGTAATCTGCTTGCATAGCTGTATTGCAAAGCTATGTGCTCTCCCTGAGGTGCATGCAGTAGGAATGACAACTGTCGGTGGATTCTGCCATCCTATAGACTGGAGCCGAGTCATTCATAAGAGAAGTTCTCGGAAAGCAGTCAGTTCACCCACCCACCCACCCACCCACTTACTCACTCACTCACTCACTCACACACGACTCATGTTTAAGAGAAAACGTTCCTTTAAAAAGTAGTTTTGTTTCCCCAAAATAGTAAATGTTCACCAAATTTCAGACCACTTAATGATTCTAAAGTGATAACCACAGATTGAATTCTCGTCATTTTTGTAAAGTATTTGACAGTTAAAAAATGTTTTTGTCGCAAAAAAATAGTAAGTTTTCATATTACCCTAACGCCGTGTTTGGGGTGTATAATTCTGCTAGCTAAATTATAGTATTGTCATGTAAATGTCATGTTATACATTTAGTGAACATAAATTTGGTGAGCATTTACTAAATTTGGTATAACCATGGTTTGTTTTTTGGACCACAGTGCTAGGGGCTCACAGTTTAATTTGGTAAGCATTTAATTTGTCCTCCCAAAAAATTGCCTTCAGTGGTCAGTCTTCTCCCCATTTTTGGAAGGGGTAGCATACCAAGCCAACATTTTCCCAGAAATTGTTGATGTGACCTGCTTTTCCTAACTAATGGACTAACTAATGCATGCATGAATCCTTTCACCTAATAATTTATCCTGGAGAAAATAATTGATTACATGAAATTAAATCTGGTTTTCAACTTGCTTCAGTGTTCCCTCGTTTCTCACCCTTTGACAATGAGCTGTTGAAAACCAGCATTTTTCATGTTCATCTTTCATGTTCGCTGCCTGAAGTTCTGTTCTCAGCACCGCCTTTCTCATGGACTTTTGGTGTCGGGGGGGGGGGTCTGGGATGGATCCCCTGCAGATGCCGAGGGCCCACTGTGCTATATAGTCCAGTTACTCGGCCTGTTCATGATGGGGTGGTGCTCCCCTGGGAGGCTGCTTTTCAGCTTAGGAATGCTCATGAATCCATTAAACTATCAGGTGGTGGATATCAGGTGAACCCCTGCTAACTGGGCAAGAGGCACTTTTTCAAGTGGTGTCCTCTTATATTTAGCAGGGGGAGAGCAATTGTCCCTCTTCACCCCAGCACAGTGTCTTTCTCGTGGCTGTTGCTGGTGGTGTTCTCCATTCCTTTAGATTGTGAGCCCTTTTGGGGCAGGGAGCCATTTAACTTTAATGTTATTTGCCTGTAAACCGCTTTGTGAACTTTATGTTGAAAAGCGGTATATAAATACTAGTGATTGATTGATTGGTTGGTTGATTGATTGATATGGCTGGGGTAGTTTAATAACACTTTGGTTGGTGTTCTCTGGACACCTGGCTGGCCTCCTCTCTGGTTTTCTTTCATCACTTGGTCAAAACTCTTATACTTGAAATGATAGCCCCTCGTGCTGTGTTGCTTTTCTGGTACTCTAATTTATATTCTCTCAGTGCAGTTATTCATTGTTGGGATGATTTTGTGTGTGATTTTTATTATTGTATTCATGTCTTTGATTGTTGTGGAGCATGTTGTGGGCCTCTTGGGAGGCAGAGAGAGGATCGAAATGCTTGGATGGCGAGATAAAGAAAAAGAGTTCAGGCCTGAGGTCTGTTTAGTCCAGTATCCTGTTTCCTGCCGTGGTCAACCATATAGAGTTTTTGTGAATCCTGTGCTAGCATCCTCCCCAGGAAGGCAGGATGCTTTGTGAAGTTGATCTTGGATGCCGGTGCTTGGTTCTAGGAAGGTGTGTGTGTGTGTGTGGGGGGGAGGGTGCTGTCAGACGTGTCCTGTTCTATTATGCTTTGCATGCTGGCATTTGCATTTTATGTTCCTTCTTTTAACAGTTCCGTGGTTGTGCAACTGAGCCTCTGTGCATTTACATGCTGAGTTTGGGGAAGGGGCAGAAAATAAACCAGAATTGCCCTCCCCAGTTCAAAATGTTGCAACTTGTTTTTTAACCTTTTCTGTTGCAAGCAGTCAAAGCTGGAAAAGACTCTTCGTGAAGCAAAAGACTAAAATATAAAGGAAAATGTTGATAGGTGGTTCTTTTTCTGAATAGAGAGAATTGTTGGTAAACTTTAAATTGTTGGTAAAACCCTGTAGAGTTGATGGGAGCCTCACAAAACCATGTTAGAAATTACTGGGGAGTTCATCCAACCTTGTCTTGGTGAAGGAAGTTAACCCTTTCAGTTGGTAATGGAAGCACTTCACCCACTTGCAGCAGGGAAGCTAGTCTCCCCCACTGAACAAACTCGTGACCAATTTCACAGGGCCGCTAGAGGAATTGATGTATGGGTCAGTTGCATCTCTTCAAAAATAGAAAAAAAAACCCTCAGTATACACATGTGTACACGTACCATATAGCACTCACAGGCAGAGAGGGGAGAGACATAGTTACTAAGCGTATGGTCAGCTTGACTTTGTGTGAGTCAAAAATAAGGTAAATAGTTGGTGCTTGATGGGGCTGCACTGCAGAGAAAGGTCACCCTTTCTTTTATGCAAGGCATTGTGGCAGAAAAAGGGATTCTTGTGAGAGTCTCCCCAGGACAAGAAGGGTCTCAAGAGCAGAAGGAAGGCTATGAAGCAAGCCCTTAACCTACTGGAGGCAGTTGTCTGGAACGGAGACAGGCAAGGGAAGCAAGCAGCCTTTCGTTTGAAAGAGAGAGAGGAATGGCTCCTTGGGGGGGGGGGAGGGGAGTCCCGAAAGCTTGGCTTCAGCACTCTAGTAGCACTCAGAGGAGGTAACGAAAAGTGTAGAAAGGAAAAAGGGGTTATGGGGTTTTACCCATCCTGGATGCTGGCTAGTGTGGTGGTTCTCGGTGGAGGCCAGAATGAGGGTGACCCTGCAGCAAGGTAGGTTATGGCTGGAGTTATAAAGCCAAGGAGTCATATGGATTTTTGCCCCATGCAATTCTATGTGATGTGTAGGTGGAATGACTCAATTGGGAGGTCATTTATTGCTAGTTAAGGACCTTTGATAGGCTCTGCCTTGCCTCTGTTGAGGGTGTGGTAGCTAGTTATCAGTGTCTTTTATGTTGGACTTTCAGAAGCTGCACATGCCTTAAGGGGGTGGAGGAGAGAATCCCTGGGACATTTGAACAGTGTTGGCACTTGTCCAGAAGCCTTTTGGAGGAATACCAGGAGATACACTGGCCATCTTTAACTTCTTGCCAATTTACGAAAGTGAATATCTCCACTCCTTGCTTCCTTAGACATATAATCGGTATCAATATGTGGCAAAATCTCAAACAACTGGACAGGACTTTCCAAATTGCCATCTTATCTTATGTTTACATGTGCAGCATGCTAAATTCCAACTTAGTAAATGATTGTGTTAGTTGCCTCCAAGCAACAAGGATGTGTTAATCTGGATTGCTAGAGCCTAAACATAGATAAAAATTCAGCAGCATTTCGCTTGTTAACCCGAAGTTGTTATTTAAATACGCGAGAGATTTGTTCTTACGGATTAGAATGTGCACATCCATAGCTAAAATCCAAGGTTGTTAGAATGATAGTGAAATGCATAAAAGCACTTGGTGTTGGCTTGTGCAGATAATGGTGGAATCCTGCCCAAGGTGGATGGCTTTGTTTCTTGCTGGTGTGTTTTGAGATGTTTGAAGACCATATTGCTATTCTTAGCTAAATGATGTACTCCAATAGTGGAGTTTATATGACAACATTATACATTGTTTCTTTTACTCGTAATACACATACTGTCCCTCTTTTGTTTTTGGTCTGTTATGATACAAAGTGCTTATTTCTAGCATAATATTGAATAGTCTGACTTTTCTTCTTCCTGCATAAGCAGTTTTTTTTAGAGGGGGAACCTTTTGCCTACTTCTTATTACATCAGCAGCACGGCTGGTTGTGCAGACATTTAAGGTGTAGTGGAGTAGGGGGCTAAGAGTATCACACAGACTTGAAAGCGGCACTTTGGTTGATCAGGATTGGAAGCGTTACAGAAATTGATCATGCAATGGTCACTATAGGTATGAGTGGTAAGAGGGGTTAACTGGGTTTGGCTTCTGTTTGACACAGTAGTTCTGCATTCTTCCAGACAGACTGGCTAGACTCAATGCCAGCCCACGGCTCTGGGTTTCTACAGCATTGAGCAACAATTGGGCCTTCTGTGTCAAAGTGGGAAATCAACAGCAGTTTTGCAAAAGCATATTGTTTAAAAGAAAAAGTCCCCCAAAGGGCATCTAGCCCTGCCTAGAAAAATGTAGATGATACTTTTGTTTTGCTTCATCCTTTGAAATTCCAGCTACATTTTTTTTCTTTGCAAAATGGTGGCAGGAGGGGCACAGTTTTCAGGGAAGGAATTTCAGGAGGGAATGGGAGTCTTTAATCTTTTCATAGGTCATTGCTTGCCCTGTAGCTTCCTCCCCTCCAGTTTCATGAGTTGGAAATCCGGCTGGAAGGGTGTAGCAAGGGAAAAGCAGGGAGTAGGGGCAGTGTTCTCTCCCATCCCCTTTGTTTGTGGCTTCTCCCCTGCAGATTGGCCCCTGTTGGCGGTCACTTTGCCAGGAGGTTGCAGAATTAAAGTGTGTCTCAACTTCTTGCAAGACAGTCTCCAGAAACATGTTGGTGTTAAAAAAAAAAAAAAGGAGGTAATTTAAATGCATCAGCAATACTTATTGACATCATGAATCGGATGAGTTGGAACCAGTTGGAACCACAAACAAGTGTTTTTTGTAAACAGGTGTTCATATTGTGTTCTGTAGTCCTGATTACTTACACACACACACACACACACACACACACACACACACACACACACACACACACACACAGTATTGTACTGTACACACACAGTATTGTACTGTACTGCTTTTTTAAATAATCCATTCACTATACCTTATGGATCTCGTTAGTTTTGTGGTCCCGCCTTGAAGAGAGAAGTGAGAACCATGAGACCCCTGCTAACTGGGCAGAGAAATAAAGTGGTGATCCTTTATATGTAACAGAGGGAGAGTAACTGTTCCTCTTCATGCCAGCATGGCATCTTTTATAGTGGCCATTGCTGGTGTGTGGAATTTTTTTTACATTGTGAGCCCTTTGGGGACAGTGAACCATTGATTGACCGCTTCGAACTACTGTGGGAAAAAATGTATACAAGTAAACAATGAGTAGTCCCTTGTGTGAGCACTGAGTTATTACTAACTCATGGGGATGATATCACATTGCAACATTTATTAAAGGTAAAGGTTTCCCCATGACCGAATGGTCTAGTCGTGACCGACTGTAGGGGGCGGTGCTCATCTCTGTTTCAAAGCCTGTAGAGGTGGCGTTTTGTCTGAGGACAAGCTTCCGTGGTCATGTGGCCGGCATGACTCTACGCCGTAGCGCACGGAACGCTGTTACCTTCCCACCAAAGTGGTCCCTATTTATCTACTTGCATTTAGGTGCTTTTGAACTGCTAGGTTGGCAGGAGCTGGGACAAGCAACGGGAGCTCACTCTGTCGCGCAGTCTTGAACTCCCAACTTTCCGGTCGGAAAGCCCAGCAGCAGCAGTTTACCCCGCTGCGCCACCACGTCCCTTTTATTATGCAGCCCTTTTATTATTTTATGCAGCAAAATTTATTAGGCAGACTTAATTGTATGGGATGGTTTGTCATTGCCTTCCCCAGTCACCTTTACCCTAGCTAGCTGCATACTCATTGTACTGACCTTGGAAGGTTTAGTGGACCTTGAGCCGGCTACTTGAGAACACCAACTTTTGCTAGGATCAATACAAACTGGGGTCCTGGGGAGAGCTTTGGACTGCAGTACTGCAGCCTTCCACTCTGCACCACCTGAGCCCCCTATTCTTAACAATAACAATATTAATAATAATGTGAAAAAATACACAATTGGTTAGCATTTCAGTTTGGATATAACTTAATATATTTGATCTTATTTGGGAACCTTGAAGAGAAGAAGAAATGACTAGAATCCATACTCTTTCCATCAAACTTTGTCTGCCTGGAAACATACAGTATAATTGCATGGCAGCTTGTGGAAAGTGCAAGACATGAATGTGTCTCTCTTGAAAGCTTGCATGTAATCTTAATGTCTAACTTACCCAGAAAAAGAAGATTCTAATGCAGCTTAGAGAATTAAGCCTTTATTACTGCATTTAAAAAATGAGAATTTTTTGGTTTGCTATGTTCAGAAGTGTACAATGTACCAAACATAACTCTATTTTATCATGTTACCTGCCCTGATCTGAGTTTGAATCAATTTTGTTTCCTGAAGACAGATTTATTGTATGACTTCCAGGAGCATTATCGTCTTGCATGAGTTAGTGAAACTACTGAGTGAGAGGAAGGGTGCAGCAAGCAACAAAACAAGCTTATATTGCAGGGGTGGTCAAACTCTCACCTGAGCCACCTTCCATTCTCTGACCATTTGCAGCTTGTGGAATACAGGGCGATTCAAAATTACTGTTGGTGTTTCTGTGGTCTACTGTATACATCTCAAACTAGAAACAGGACAAAACTGTTACAGAATGTGAAAGAGTAACGCAGTTTGTTACCTTGCAGTAGAATGCTAAACAACTTCAACATGCATTCCTGGCATGTAAGATGTCCAAGCGATACTCAATTTCCTGCCACGTGCTCTCCGTTTGTGTTGTAACTGTATCGCAGCAACAATTCTGGCCCAAAGTCCATTGCAGGAGGTCACATGGTCCAGTTCACAATATCCTTAACGTATCCCCACAGCTTGGTAACGATGCTGCGTTGAGATAACGGATTAAAAAACCACAGAGTGCACATTGCCTTCTCTTGCCCAGATGCCATTTTGATTTATGATGATGTACGTTTCCCAGGCACCACTGCGTGAGTACAGCGTTTTGCCAGATAAGACTTTTTCAGTTACTCTTTCACATTCTGTAAGCAATTTCATTGTGTTTTTAGTTTGAGATTTATAGACCATGGAAATCTTGGTCATAATTTTGACCATGCCCTGTATGTTGGCTGAGCTCCTTTTGGCATCACAATTATTATAAAAGATAAATAAAAGTTTTTGAGCTTTATAATAACTGGGTATAAATTGTCCACTGGACTAAAAAGTAAGTAATGTTCATGGTGAGTAAATACATTTAAGAGTTTAAAAAGGTAAAGGTTTCCCCACGACCGAATGGTCTAGTCGTGACCGACTGTAGGGGGCGGTGCTCATCTCCGTTTCAAAGCCTGTAGAGCCGGCGTTTTTGTCCGATCATGTGGCCAGCATGACTCTATGCCGTAGCGCACGGAACGCCGTTACCGTCCCACCGAAGTGGTCCCTATTTATCTACTTGCATTTTAGGTGCTTTCGAACTGCTAGGTTGGCAGGAGCTGGGACAAGCAACGGGAGCTCACTCCGTCGCGCAGTCTCGAACTCCCAACCTTGCGGTCGAAAGCCCAGCAACAGCGGATTAACTCGCTGCGCCACCACGTCCCTTCATTTAAGAGTTTAAATGCTGCTTAATTATGGCAGCTCTGCTTATGTGGCTCCTATGTTAAGCAAGTTTGGCTACCTCTGTTATATTGCTTTTAAACTATTTGCTTAAGGATTTTCCAACAATAGACCTTAGCAGGGTCCTCAATTAGGTGGACTCATCTCTCCTTTGGCGCAGCTGTACACATAGGCAACTTATTCAGGCATTCACTGAACACACAGAAAGAGCGTCTACAATTTAATATGTAACCTGAAAGCTGTAGCTGTTATCCAAACCAACTCATGAGCTAGGAATATGGAAAGTAGTTTCCTTTTATTATGTATCTGAAATCTGTGTATGTACTTGCCTAGTACACTGTTCTGAATTCTGGAGGCTGGATGAATTTGAGGGTTTTAATATCTGTGTACCTCTTGAAGTTTCTAGGAATGCAGTTCTAGGAATGCTTATTTGGGAGTTGGTTTCATTCCAACTCGGTGAGCCGTGGTTTCCAAAGAAATTGGCATTACATGGATCAGACTTCATTTGTCAAAACTGAATAGGTTCTAGGAAGAACACTTTGTCCACTAATCATATAGTATGGGAGCAGCTTGGTTAAGTTGGGTGCCATTGCAATCCTTTTGGTAACAGAGCCATCTTTCTTATTTCTTGCTTCTGAACAGACACAGCTCCATAAAAGATGCACTATTACCGATATTCTTCTGCTGAAGTCAGCTGCTGTTACAAATACCTGCTTTTCAGTTACAACATAGCCTTCTGGGTAAGTACAAAGTTCTCAGAAAGACTTCTCATTTCAACAAGAAACGTTCTTCATGTCTAGAACGTTTGTCAACCTGCTTTGCAGGTTGGTGGGTCTTCGGGCACCCATGCTTGGAGGTTGGTGGTGTTGGAATCAAAGAACTGCTTCTAAACAAACATGTTGAGGGAGGAACATGAGTGCAGAAAGAGGCTTCAAATTGACACACATCATGTTGAAAGGCAAGATAAAATTGAACACCATAAAATCTCGCTGATTCAAAATGCAATCAGGGGTTTGAAGCCTACATAATGTGGTACTGTGATTTCATTTGGGCTAATATAAACTTTGCTATTTTCTGGATAATGTCTTTGTTTGTTGATTTCCTGCACATTAGACCAAAAGTTTTGCCCCTTTCAGGAAGGAATTCAATCTTCTAAGTTGGCTATAAGAAACACATTTTTGGCAAATGCTTTGATTTTCTCACATTTCACAAACTTGCATATCTTACCATGATGGGCTGATTACATGTAATGTCTAGAGGTGGTTTTTTCAGTGACAAAAATAAAACACACAACAACACTTCCTGCACTTTCACTTTTGTCAAAAAAATAAAATACGCAAGAAAAATAAAAAGCACACTTTTAGTAATGTCACCACATTTTCTGTTTAAAACAGCAGATGGCATGTAGCAGACCCTTAATCATAGCCTGTACACTTAAAATAGTGGCTCTCAATCTTTAGGAGCCCACAGACCATTGAGGGCAAAATTAGAATTGTCAGGGACCAAATTCCATCCCCCATCCCATTGCACACAAAAAATACAGTTAAACTTGTAAAATTGAGAAGATTTATTAGACACTATTTATAGAGAAGGTTTGTGGGTTGCTGCTTTTCTTGCCAGCTCTGGCTGCAGATGGTCCGTTCTCCACCCTCTGGTTTGTTGG
Organism: Lerista edwardsae; assembly: GCA_029204185.1. Classification (NCBI taxonomy): domain Eukaryota; kingdom Metazoa; phylum Chordata; class Lepidosauria; order Squamata; family Scincidae; genus Lerista; species Lerista edwardsae. Next base: position 10,785,110 of record JAJKFI010000035.1, on the reverse strand, counting down.
GAAGCATTTTCTCAGTGAGCGCTTTCCCACAGACTACCAGAGAGAAGAGAACGGACTACTCAAAGCCACAGCTGGCACTTCACAACGTGACAATTCTAGGTGATTTTTTTTCCTGAGAACTTGAGGACTGTTTCTTGTGGTCTTGGGAACCACTGCCTTAAAGGGAACTCACGATGATCAACTTTCTAGGCTGTATTTTTACACTAAGATGCAGTCTAAAGTGAAGCCATGGCTGATAAAATGCACTGAATGTTTCCTTCAACTGGCTCTTGAATTCTAGTTTGGCCACAGACTTCTTGATTTGATCAAAAATATCTAAGAAACCATAGATGAGAATGTTTCTCTGGCCGGTATTTAGACTGACTGTTTTTAGTTATGCCATTCTTGGTATATAATTACAAAGATTGCGTAACAGAAAACTCTAGTGTACTGGGCTCAGTGATTTAGCAAAATGATCTGCTATAGCAGAGTGTTTTGTTTTGTTTTGAAAAAGTGTTTTCATTTAATGCTATGTCGCGATATAGAAAATTCAGCTGCTTAAGAGCTGTGTGTGCCACTCTGTTGCTTGAATGGGCAATTCCCCCTGTTCCCTCCTCCTTGGAGGCTCACTAATATCTCTAATTCACATCTCACATTAGCGATTAGTAGTTGGGCTTCTGCCAGGGACCCACAGTCTCTGCTTCTGTTCCACCACCTGCTTGCTCACTTGTACTCTTCCTCTGGGCCTAATCCCCACTTCTGCCTAGCAAGAGAAGCTGGCAAGCCAGGATGCAATGACTTGCTGCTGCTTCACCTCGGTGCTGCTCAGGTAGGCGCCATGCCATAGCAGCAGGTGGGGATGACGATGGCAAGGCCCAGCAGGAAGGGCTGCTCTATACATTATATTTACCCAGCCACTTTTAGAGCTTTCCAAGGGTATATGGATTCTAGATGAGGTTAATTTTAAAAAGGTGTAAATCAGTTCTGCTACTGGCACCCCCTTTGTCAAAATCCAAAACCCTGAGGAGAGCACCCTGTACCCCACTCACACCCATTCCCATCTGCACTTGGTGAAATAAGGTGGCCAGAAGAAAACATGCAAAGGGGGAGGGTGCTTGGATGACTGATGAATGATCCCTCCTCTACACACACATACGCACCCCTCTTCACTTTCCTTCCTTTCAGGCCTCACAGACATGGGGGCAGGTGGAAGAAGGGTAGGACGAGAGCTGTGATTAGTCTCTTCTGTCTTGCCTCTGGCCTCTTTGATCAATTCCAGCTTTGGTCTAGGAGCCATTCTCTTGACTATATTCATATTCACATTCACCTCAGTGGGGCAAGGAGGTTAGATGACTGGAGTTGGCATTCCTGTTGAATTGATAGGAATCGAGTGAAGCCGGGGGGGGGGGCATAGCGGCCATGTTTGTGTGCCCCAAACAATCTTTATTCCAAGCATTTCAGATTGCTTTTTGCGTGATGTTTACCACTTAATAATTTACTCCTGAAATAAAAACTTACCAAAATAAAAACGTGTGATCGTGTAGAAACATCATTGGTAACCATATTATGATTTAATATGCACTTACAAGGTTTAATTCCGCATAATTATATTACTGAACACACCGGACGAAATGCTACTTGCTGTCTATTTAAACTCGGATTACACTGTTTTGACAGACTTATTTTTTGAAATCTACACAACCAAAAATAAAGTGTGAACGGGAAGGAAAGAAAAAAAGGGGAGGGTGGGCAAAAATTAGATAAATATGTAGGAAAATTACATTAAAATCTCTTCATAACACAGATAGTTGTCAATATGAGAGTAATTCTTTTTTACTTCTAGGCTATTAAGAGTATTTTTTTAAACTTCTACACTCACCCCCCCCCCTTAAAACATATTCTGTTAATGTTCAGAATTTCAAAAATATTACAGTAGAAAATGGAAGGCGGGAAAAAACGTGTAAACGGGAAGGGGGGAAAAAGGAGGGGGGAAATATTACATACCGATGTAATGTGAATACATGAACCTTTCCGTGGAAATTAAATCCCATTTTTCGTAAAGCGATTTGCACACCCGTATGGAGAACACGCAGGCATGATTTAAAAAGTCGATATTAACTTTTACACACGTGCAGGAAGATTTTTATTTGTGAATTCGCGGCAATCCTCATTGGCGGGAAAGATCTGAGTCAGCCATATTTGTGTGCCCCGGAAGCTTCAAGAAAATCACAACATGCCGACTCCAGTCAATCTAACCTTTTTGCAGTGGAGAAGCTTGTGTAGCCCTAGCATTCCACACAGGGCCCTTGCAGAGGTTTTTTTGCCTGCAGTGAAAGCCTGCTTGCCATTGGGTAGGTAGATTTGCAGCACCCCACTGGCATCTGAAAGGGTCATTGCAAGTATAATGCTACTGACAAAACATTTGATTAACCTTGGGGACGTATTTTCTAAAACTAGTTGCCATGAATGTGAAAAATGTTGAGAAATGAAGTGCTTTGTGATCCTTATTGGCTTTTCCAAGAACAATGCCCAGTTCTCTGATCTTGTATTTTCAGTCTGAAAAGTTGTGAACTGAATTGCATACGAATGCCTCTCTTTCCATTCATAGCCCCTTCAGGTTCATATCTCTGCACCCCCACCCACCCTTATCAAAAATAGCACACTGCCATCATTTCCTGGCTGTTATGTTGTTGCATCCTACATAGCATTCCTGGTAGGAACCAGTTATAGTTTTGGCTTGCAGAAGTTCTTGTTCAGAAAGGAATGAAATACAGTGATGTACGTGGCTTTGTATTAGAATAAAGGTAGGATCCGCAACAGAACTTTGTATTGCTATAAACTGTCTTTGAGAGATCTTACAGGACAATTTGATGCCATGACAAGGAAGAAATAAATGGGAAATGTCAGTGGCTGGAATGTATACATAGTGTGCTTATACATGTGTGCAATCAGTTTGTCCACTGAAGCATTTGGACGATTAAAGGGTGTTTGAACACCAGGAAATGCCTGTGGAATGAAACTGGATGGAGAGAGTGCATATTGCAAAATTGCTGAAAAGGGGGAGCACTGATTCTCTGTCTGGTCCTTGGTAGGCAAATAGTAGCCCTTACAAAAGTGAAGGCTAGTCAGTGTCTGGAATAAATTTTTTGCCGTTTTGTTAGTATTATACAAGACAGCACGTTCTCTCATAGAAGTGAATGTCCTCTATTTGCTCCTGGGTGGAGAGTAAGGAAGTCCATGTGCGTGCGTGTGTGTGTGCGCACACGCACACCGTGGAAGTGGGACAAAGAAGCTGCCTAATCAGGCAATTCCAGTCATTGCAAATGAAGGCTGTTTTTATCTCAGTTGAGCCATCCTGGGACATGTTTCTTTGTTACGCTAAAGTGTGATGAAATGTATGCCCCTGTATACAGAAATGCGGTTTAGCCCTGGGGATCCTTTACTGGTAAGAGTTCATCCACCCCACAACAGATCAGTCATCTGGTGGTGGTGGTGGTGGTATTTTTAAATTTTTTAAAAATTCATTTACTAAGTTGATCTTATGCAGTTTAACAGAGCAGGTAATTAGTTGCTGTAGCTGCAGAGATGCATCATGACACCAGACTTTGCATCTCTTTATTTGCACCGTGAAACAGTGCCACCTTTTCTGTTTGGAGAAAAAAATATTCCCAAACAGGGTCATTCTAGCAACTTGCAACCATTGCAGGCTTTTGTTGTCAGATCCAGATCTGCCATATGCTTGAAGATGCTTCCACTGTTCTTTCTGTTTTAGTCTGCCCTTCTTCTTTTATTGCGCAGCTGCCCCCCTCCCTAGGAGTTAAAGTTATTCTTTGACTGGTAGGTCAGTAGAGCCATAACTATAATGAGAGGGACCTGCCACAAAACTTTGCATCTATCTAACTCTAACAGTTGGCTCAAGCAGTCTCGTCTCCCTGCCCAACCCTGTGTTTTAAGTTTGGCTGTTTTCCCCCCTCCCCCAATGGATACCTTGAAATTCTGTGATTTCTGGAAGCGACAAAGTAGTCTGATCAAACCAGGTCTTTTTGGAGAGGGGCTGGGACGTTTACAACATGCCTCCTTCAGTAGAGTTGGAGTCCCCCAAATGTATAGAAATATACCAGTTGCATGCCAGATGATAGGCATTCAGTGTTTGGTTCTTAGAATCATGGTAGTAATTCTCCGCTGGCTGAGAGATCAAGTGATTACCGGACACACTAAAATAAGATGAATGCCACCTGTGCTGGCAAAGATGGTCCCCCCCATGCAGTTTTGTTCTTTACGTTTCCTAAATGTAAAGTGTCTAAACCTGGAACTTAAAGACCTTAGAAGAGAGACCTACAACAAAGTATTACATCTATAGCAATAGTCTATCTCAAATAGCTATTTAGATGATGTTAAACATTACAAGTTGTGGTGTACAAATAGGAATGATCATGTATGGTAGAAGATGGGTGATGCTTGTTCTGAAGATGGTTTTTGCTAGGAAGGCCATACATTGCAGTTACACTGGCTTAATAACCTTTTTAGTTGTCAGAAGGTCTAGGGGTGCCCTACACCGAGACTGCTGCCTGTTCTTATGCATTTGCAGTTGAGGTTAATGTTAAACAGTGGTTATGGTTAATGAAATAGTGAGGACTGTTCCTTTCCTGCTGAAAAGATCCTTTTAGTGCAATGGTTCTCACAACGTGGTAGCACTGGGACCCACTTTTTAGAATGACACTTTTTCCACAACCCATTAGAAGTGATATCATGGCCGGAAGTGCTGTCATTGTGACGCCAGAGCCTGCTGCTCTCCTGAGAATTCAGCCATAAGTTTTGTTCTTTCTCAGCCATTTTCCAATAGCAAAATGAATCAGAAAGAAAAAAGCCTATTTACAACCTTTACACAAGCAAAACAACCACACAGCCCTCTGTCTTTCCAGCATCCCATCTTCCCATAGTTTTAATAAGGCTGCTCTAGGTGCTTCGCAACCCACCTGAAATTGACTTGTGACCCACAGTTTGGGAACTACCGTTTTAGTGGGCTTGGAAGATGGAATGTTCTCTTCCCCCCCCTTTCATAATTTCCCAACTGACGCATGTGGATATTGTATGTGAAAACTGGGGCTACAACATGAACTCAAAAGTACTTGTATTTTCTATGAGCATTCAAGGCCTCCCTTCAAATCCAGTTTAAAAATATAAGCATTGTCTCTTGTTTCTACAGGGAAACACATTTTTTTCAGAGCTGACAAATGTATAGAGGCAGGAATGGATGAACCAAAGCTGTTAAAGGGCAGTGAAAGGTCACCTGGTCACGCTTAGATCAAAGAGGCCTGTGGGAACTAAACTGGAATCTAATCTATGCTGAGGAAGGAATTAGTTCACCACGTCCTCTTCCGGTTTCACAGTGACATTTCAGCTGAAATGGCATATTGTGTCCTGCCTGCCATCCAGAGCCCTGCATGGCTTGGAACATTAGAGTGTGTTTGTTTTGTTGGGAGCACACTAAAGCCTTTCTCCTGTGGAGATGGTTGAATGTTTGCCCTTTGGCCTCATGCTGGGTAATGGTAAACAAGCTGAAATGGCACCCAGCCGTGTTTAATTGTTGGGAGCTCAGAACCGCTTTTGAGAGGCAGGGGGTAAAACACAACACTTGTGGGAGAGGAAACCTAGATGAATATTGTTTCAATTAAGGAATTCATATCTGTTTTTGTTAGGAGAGCAAAACATGGATCAATTCTAATGTGCATACAAACAACTCCCAGAAATTCAATGTGCAGTTAACTGTGTCATCTCCCCCCCCCCCCAGTTTTTCTAATTTAGTTCATCCCCATTTCACCTTGATCTTACCACCTCCATAGAAACACTTTGGGATGTTTAAACATTCAGGATGAAACCCAACCTGTTCCACAGAGCACTCGGTATGCATGTGCACCACTTTATATTTCGTATTCTTTCATATATGAGGGCAGCCACAATTGTAACAATGCCAACCACTATGAAACTTGTATGCCCATCAGTGTGCCAAGATCCTGTCCTGCTTTTATGGCTGTCTCTCTTCCTAATGGGAGGGGACAGAATATGTGTATTGCATCATAGAGATGACCACCCAATGCTTTTCAGTGAGTAATAGATTTCATCTTTTTATCCTCCCTTAGTTAGCTGGCGTTGCCTTTCTTGGAGTTGGTCTCTGGGCCTGGAGTGAAAAGGTGAGAAAATAGACTGTGTTGACTGTCATTCTGAATCTGTTTTTTTTTCTTAAAAAAAAGAAATTGGGTCATCTCTCACTATGGACTTCATATGCGAGGGGGTGGCACTTGCGCAAAATTCCTCTACTGTGAAATGCCAAAGAATGAGATTCTGAGCACTGTTTCTGCCTCCGTGTGTAAAGATTGGTTCTTTCTAGACTGAAGGAGCCTTAAATGCTGTAGCCTTTCCTCGTAAGGGAGGTACCCCTGCTAAGTAATCATTTCGGTAGCTCTCTTCTGCACCTTTTCCTGTTCCACTATGTCCTTTTTGAGATATGGAGACCAGAACTGTATGCAGTGCTCCAGATGTGGCCTTACCATCTATTTGTACAGTGTCTGTTTCATTCTCAATCCCTTTTCTAATGATCCTGAGCATGAAATTGGTCATCTTCACCGCTGCCACACAATGGGTTGACACTTTCATCGAGCTGTTCACCAGCACCCCAAGATCTCGTTTCTGTTCTGTCAGACAGCTCAGAACCCATTAGCCTATATGTAAATTTTTGATTTTTTTTGCCCCACTTACATTGAAATCCATCTGCCATTTTGCTGCCCATTCTCCCAGTTGTGAGAGAGCCTTCTGGAGCTCTTCACAATCCCTTCTGGTTCTTATCACTTAGAAAAGTTTAGTATCGCCCACAAACATGGCCACCTCACTGCTCATGCCTGTCTCTAGATCATTTATGAACAAACTGAAAAGCACTGGTCCCAGAACAGATCCTTGGGGCGCTCTTGTTTTAAAACAATAGTTTAAACATTTTAGATGTCCTTCTTGGACTTGTTAAATGATAAATCAGTTTTGTTAGTGATTGCTTATGAAAGTCTGATCTTTTTAAAAAAAATTCCCAGACAAATCTCATTCATTTTTTTAAATAAAAGCTTCTAGCATTTTTTTGGTTGAAGAAACCCCTCGGTGATTATTACAACACTCACCTGGGGAAACACTGTCAATGAAGTCTTACAATGCTTTCCCTGCTGTCCCAGATTTCCTGTTAAAGCATTTCTGATGATAATCCCAAATTCTAATATTGCATGAAAGAGAATTTTCTCATTTCATGGCTGTTTGCACTGTATATAATTGTATAAATCTCTTGCTACAGTGGTTCTTAAACTTTTTAGCACCAGGACCCACTTTTTAGAATGACAATCTGGCCAGGAGCCACCAGAAGGGATGCCATTGCCAGAAGTGCTGTCATTGTGACTCCAGAGCCTGCTGCTTTCCTGAAAATTCAGCAATAAGTTTGGTTATTTCTCAGCCATTTTCCAGTAGCAAAATGAATTGGAAATAAAAAAAGCCTATTTACAACTTTAACACAAGCAAAACAATCACATAGCCCCTGCTAACTGGGCAAGAGGCACTTTTTCAAGTGGTGTCCTCTTATATTTAGCAGGGGGAGAGCAATTGTCCCTCTTCACCCCAGCACAGTGTCTTTCTCGTGGCTGTTGCTGGTGGTGTTCTCCATTCTTTTAGATTGTGAGCCTTTTTGGGACAGGGAGCCATTTAACTTTAATGTTATTTGCCTGTAAACCGCTTTGTGAACTTTGTGTTGAAAAGCGGTATATAAATACTAGTGATTGATTGATATCCCTCCCCCTTTCCAGCATCCGATCTTCCCATATTTTCAAATTGGCTGCTTTAGGTGCTTTGCATCCCGCCTGAAATTGGCTCGTGACCCACAGTTTGGTAACCACTGCTCTATCATATTGCCCTCTGTTGCTTTATTTCTAAGTTGAAGAGCCCAAATTGGCTCCCCTCTTCTGCACCTTTTTTTAGGCCTACAGTGTCTTTGATATGTGTGACCACATAGCCAAATCATAACTGAAATACAGTCTTCCTAAATTTCAATTTTTCCTAAAAACACCTAGTATGGAATTTAGATACGTTGGAGTAGCCTCATCTATGTACACTAGCCTGAACTTCTTGGTGGAAACCAAATGTGAAGGATAAATAAAATGAAGGATAAATAAAATGAAGTAGCTTTGACTGCGCGGTGTCAAAAGTGCCTCTTTCTGCTGTCTCTACCCCCATCCTTGTTCTATGGCAGCTGTCACAGCCACGCAAGTCCTGTGCCTCATTTGTTTCTCTGACTTGCCTCCGAGAGCGTCAGATGCATTCTGCATAATTACATCTTAGTAATAAATGATGTGTTGGAGGCAAAGGTGACATCTGCATAAGGAAGTGTGCTATAAACCTCACACTAGAGGTTGCTTGGAACAAGTGTAGCTAAAGCCAAATATGGTTGTCTGCACAAGCAGTTGCCCAAGAACTGTGATAGAATCTACTAATTCTTGCACTGCACAGACTTCTTTGCTAGTGTTTGTGTGCGTTCCTTCAGCTCACCACACTTTTAGATCCAACTGTGTGTGTTGAAAAAATTATTCCGGCTTTGACACCAACTTCAGGAGCAAGACAGAGTTTCATTTTGGATGGATAAGGCCCCTTCCCTTTCTGTTTTTGTTAGCTGGCAATATGATTTAAAAGCAAATCTCTTTATGCCCAAAGAGAGCTCCTTGATAAATAATGGGAGCAATTCATCTCTAGGAGTGTCTGAGGATTGCTGAGTGCGCCATCCCACTGGCCTTTCTTTTCAGTTTCTCCCATCGCACATAGATGCTGTTAATTTAGTTTTCCCCTTAATGTTCTGAAGGATGTTTGAGGTACACATCTGTATGGCGCCACCTGAACACTTAGAACAGCTCTAGAAACCTTCGGGTATCTAAAAGCAAGAAAAACCATTCCGGCTGGCTTTATTGGCCGATTTTTTTACTTGTTTGCTAACAGTGCGATGGCTGTGGTAGCTACTTCATCAGCTGCAAGATTGTTTACGCTGTGTAGCTCCCCATATGTTGAAATTGCTTCTTACAGTCCTGCTTACAAATGTTTTCTGTTTTCAAGCTGGGAAAAAAAAGCCATGTCACACTTCTCAGCTTATTAGAGCCATCTAGTGGAGGCCTGTTTTGGCTGGAAGGTCCTTGAAGACTGGCTGGCAGAACTGAGAATACATGTGGGGCCGTTTCACACATTACAGAATAGCAAACTTGGGTTTGTCAGTTGTCTCTCAGCTTGTGGTGGACACTATTCCCTGCATCCCAGCAGATACGGAAACCACAGATATAAGGGAACCTATTCAAAGGGTTCAAAAATTTCCCCATCATGCAAATGCCTTACCTACTTTTGATTCAAACCTTCATTTTCTAAATGAAAGCTGAACTTTCCAGGAAACTGTATTATGAACATTGCTGCATCCTAAACTTTTGCACTGCTTTTCTGGAAATTTATCATACGTGCCTCTGCTTTTGAGAGAAAAGAGATTGCTTAGCAGTAGGAGGATATGGAGAATTCAGAGTTAACTAATCAATGCAAGTGGGGCATCCTGTAATGCTGTCCTCTTTGTTCTGTTTCAGGGTGTGTTGTCCGACTTATCCAAAATGACCCGTTTCCATGGCTTTGACCCTGTGTTCCTTGTCTTGTTTGTTGGAGGGGTGATGTTCATTCTGGGTTTTGCCGGCTGTGTAGGAGCCCTGCGTGAGAACATCTGCCTTCTGAAATTTGTAAGTAGCCAGCTTATGGGCTCTTAAGCATCTTACTGCTTTGGGACATGGATAGATGGAACTCCATGATACCAGTCAACAAGCTAGCAGAAGATTAACTGGCCAAATAAACTCTTGCAGTTTGGGATGCTTTCTTAGACTCATGTTCAACAAGTGGAGGCTGGTTGTGCTGCTGGGTGGCAAGTTGGGGGTGCACTTGTTCATTTCATGTAGTATGTTGAGGTGTGAGGGAAATGAAAAAGAACACTAGGCTTTTATTTCCTTTCTAACAGTGAATGCTAAAATCCTAACTATTGTACATCTCTATTGTCCATTGTATAGTTAACTGCAAGGCAAGTATGTTGAGACATTGGTTATATATAGGTTTTGAAATTGTTTTATATGTGGAATTTATCCCAGAGTAAATGGCTGCAGGGCCATTGCCCTAAATAAAGTCATCACCCACATATAAGAAAAGGACCAAGGCAACATAAACTAAATTCACCTATTCTGGTTTTTACTGTATTTGAATGATCTATCAATAGAGGTGTGTTGCCAGTGAGTACGATTGGATTAGAGCCTCTTACTGAATACAGTGGGGTAACTTCTGAGTAAAATAACTGTTTTTAAAAACATCTCTACCTATCAGTTAAGGAAATGGATCAAATAAGAAATATTAGTCAGCCCTTAAGCAGTTTGTGAAATAAGCCCCTCAACTTTGTATTGTGCTTCTTGAAGGGTAAGAGCCCATGAATAAAGTCCCTTATAGGTGAGATCTTGCATTTTACTTGGTATTTGCTTGTGCATTGGGCTAGCCCAGAGGTTCCTAAACTGGGATGTCACAGCACTCCAGCCTGAGGAGCCCTGCCTCTGGCCCCTTAAGCGGTGGGGGAAAAGCAGTGACGCGATCCACAGGATCATGCCATTGCTGGGGCTGATTGGAATTTTTCCACTTTGTGCAGCACCAGCCTCCTGGGGGTGCTGGGAGCCCCACAGAGCCCTCCACAGCGTTCTCCAAGCCTCTATAGAAATAAACAAAGTGATCGGAAATAACTTCTGGTTTTTGATTGCAAAACTGGAAGTGGTTTCCAATCGCTGTATTCTATAGAGGCTTGGGGAGCCCGGCGGAGGGTTCCACAGCCCCAGGAGGCCAATGCTGCACAAGGTAAGTGGGGAAAACCCCTGCTCAGCCCCAGCAGCAGTGCGATCCTGGGAATTGTGTCATTGCCTTCTCCCTCCCCAGTTTCTAAACTCCCGAAGAGCATGGAACCACTGCTCCAACATGCCTGCTGGAAACATGTTTAAATGCAGTTTTTCTGCACATATAACAGTTGTGCCAAGCTATTACGGAGTACTGGAAAGGATTTCTTAAGCTGGTTCTTGAAATGACAGGATGTGGATTTATTGTGGCCCAGACAACACAGGATTGGATCCAGAATAAAATACAGGTCTTTGAAGGAAGAATCATTTATTTTAAAGAATGGTAGAAGTACAGTAGCTTTTGCTATTTTGTTGATGGGTATGAGTTACATATCTTCTGACATATTAAAAAAATGCAAAACAAATCTTGCCAATAACAAATTGGGCATTAGATAGCCACACTTACAGTAGAGTTACCAAGAGGAAGACAAGCAGCTCTAAGATCTTGTGTATACATTTTTTTAAATGCTTAATTTTTTTTGAATCTGTTTCTCTCCTGCTTTATTTTGATATATGGGTTATAACCAAAATGTGCTACCTCTATTTTCAAAGTCTCGTGCCCTGGAAGATCCAATTTTCTCTGCCCGGCTTGCTTGTTTCTTTGTGAAGTACAGTGAATTACGGCACTGTGTTCTAATATATTTCACAAATTGCTACAACCAAGCAGGTCTTTTTTTGGACATTGCAATTTTTTTTGGACTGTTTTAGTTTTTTTTTGTCTTGACCCAGATTTATGTTCAAACTATCTAAATGAAAAGCTTTCACACTTGCTACCTTTATTCCACCTTAGCTTGCCTGTTGAACTATAATTTGTTGTGGAGCATTCTGGGGTATCGTCTAAAATTCACACTGGGAATCGGCTAGGTCTGTTGTCCTGAACGAATGTTGACCTTGTGCTTTAGAGTGCACCCAGTGGTCCCTCTGTTCCAGAGGGAAAGGTCAGTAATGGGAGGGGGCAGACTACAAACCAGTTTCCCTGCAAGATGATTCCTGATCTTCTCATTGATGAACTACTTTGAGCACCTCAATAGCTTACCCGATTATCTGGGACACAGTTTGAAAGCCACTGACCGAGCACTCTTGAATGTGCGCATTCCTCTTCTCAAACTTGTATGCCTTGCTTCTCTGTCTTGCAGTTCTGCGGCACAATTGTGCTTATCTTCATCCTGGAGATGGCAGCAGCTGTTCTGGCTTTCTTGTTCCAGGATTGGGTGAGGGACCGGGTGGAGACCTTCTTCAAGAACAACATTAGGTCTTACAGGGATGATATTGACCTACAGAACCTCATAGATTCACTGCAGAAAATGGTATGTAGTTTGGGTGCAAGCCTTTTTCTCCTGTTGTGAGAACCACTAGTGAAGGCAAGAGAGGCTTGGGCAGGGGTGAACTGGCCGTATGACCGATGGCTACTGAGATGAATGGTCAAAGAGGGCGAAGAAGGCTAGAAATTCCTGCTCTTCTATTCTGAACTGTCAGCCGTTTCTGTGGAGTGTCTTGTACATGTGGTTGCAGGATGTGAATGAATTTGACCTGATCATCCTTTCCAGAGCCTCAGTCACTCTTGAATACTATGGTAGCTGGCTCGAATCTTATTGTAGCACATCCCACAGATGTGAGAGATGCCGTACATTGTTTAAAATCCAGCTTTGAAAGCCAGTGTGGAGTAGCAGTTAGAGGAAGTTCACACTTTGCCGTGAATCTCTCTGGGTGATCTTGAGTTGAAAGGTAGTGACTAGCCCAGCTAGCTGATCTTGTGGGGTTGTAGTAAGAGGAACAATGGATAAGCCACCTGAAGGAAGGGTGGAATACAAGTGCAATGAAATATTTTATGAGCATTCTGTTTTTAAACAGAATGTTTCTGGCACTAATCACTACATGATTAACAGCCTCCCATGATGACGTTTATAGTTGTGCTGCTTGATTGTTTACACATTCAAAAAACTAGCATGATGAGGAGGAAATTGTAAACTAGAAGCTTATCCCTGGTGTGCTTGTTTGTATGCACAGGAAATACTTGTGTACAAGGTAGTCAAACACCTGATTTCCTACCTGTAGCCCAGAAACAGGTAGGGAGGCTGATGACTATGTACTTGTCTCTTGTTCTCTAGATCGTTCCTTCAACAGCTGAACCAAATGAACTAGAAAATCAGAGTATGCTTGTGGTGCTAGGAATGCTAGACATCTAACCTATCGATCCTGGTGTTACTCGTTGAGCCACTCTTGGGCCTGTGTTTTCCTTGTGTTTCCAGGTCTGCTAGTTGAGATGCCCATCTGGGGATGCTGCTGGTAGTACTGAACGCCTGGCTATAATGGAGCAATTTATCTCTTCCAGAACCATTGCTGTGGTGCTCAATATCCAAGCGACTGGGACCTGAATGTATACTTCAACTGCAATAGCAGCAGCAAAAGCCGTGAGAGGTGTGGAGTCCCGTTTTCCTGCTGCATCGCAGATCCTGCTGTGAGCCATTTCCTGGTTCTTTAGTTCTCTATTAATACAGTGGGATGAGAAGGGAAGTGCTTCCTGCAGTGTGTGTTGTGTGCCTCTTAAAGTTCTTTTCAAGTCTTGAATGAATACTACTTCTGACAAAAGACTTTTCATACAGTATTAGAATTCTGTGTTGATAGGAAATGCGTATAAATCCTGTTGTAGTTCATAAGGCTTTCTAAAGCTTTCATTGTTTTTATTTCTCTGTTCAGCAAAAGGTTGTGAACACACAGTGTGGCTATGATGTCCGAAATATGGTGAGTACTTTCAGCCCTAATACTGTCCACTTATGACTTCCCTGGCTTATGACTTCTGGCTTTAGTGGCTTAGTAGCCGGGGCCAGCTGAATAGCAAAAAAGGAATCACTGGGCAATGCCACATCCAGGTGTTCAACTGGAATTGGAGGCAAGGACTGTCCAATTGTATCTGCTGCCATATTAATGGTCCTTATCAAACCTCTTCCAGAATCACATCCCCCAATGGGCCTACTGATAAATGACCCGCCCCCAAACTGCCACGACACATCTGCAGGTTGTTTGTGGCACACCAATGTGCCATGCGACACAGGTTGAAAATGGCTGAACTAGTTGATACCTGACTGGCCTTTTGCTCTATGCTTACTGTAGTGGCTGACGAATTCAGCAGGCTGTTCTGTGGCTGATTCTTGCTGCCTGGAAGTAGTTTGAAGTGGCCGAAAGTAGGAACCCTGGATGATGTTTTGATGTCATCATCACAAAAGGGTATTTGTGGCGCAAATGGACAAGAGTGTGACTTTCAGCACAGTGGTGCACCTGCTTTGCACACAGAAGGCCGCAGTTTAGTCCCTGGCATCTCCAGGTAGCTCTAGGCTTGAAAAACCTAGAGATCTGCTGCCAGTTGGCATATTGCGTATTTGATTTTATTCTTTCACATTTTTTTGCAAAAGCAAGTCAAGGTGGCTTATATCAAAGGATAACACTTTCGACAAAAAAATAGCAGTGAGTACAAAAAAGCACTGAACACATAGAGCAAAAAAAGAAAATGCCACCCCAAAACACCACCCACAAAATGCATTTTACCGAAAAGGAAGATCAAGTCCCAAAGGTTTTTGAAATGGCTGTGTGCTTACTTGGTCTCTGAAGGAATACAATGTTGAGCTAAGCAGGCCTCTGCAGGGAGGGCATTCCAGAAGGTTGGCACCACAACTTAAGACCCTGCTCCTCGAGGCTACCCACAACAGCAGAGGTACAAAGGCTCCTGAAGCAGGGCCTCATATGTAGAATGGAGCATCTGGGAAGGCAAGTGGGATAAGTCCCAAACATCTCAGCTCTTTAAAGAGAGTGATCTGTATCTTTAAAGCACTAAATGGTTTGCCACCTGGATAGCTGAATGTTGTGGTACCATTAGTAGCCAACATGTATTGAATACAGCTAGGGTAGTATGTTTCTAACTAGCAGTCCCAACTGATAGCCAGGCTGTAGCATACTACTTGATATTGTCTCATTACATTGTTCAGCTCCTGAGGATTAACGGCTTGATGTGCGAACTGATGGCCTCAAAGTCGTATTTGTTGGATCTGTGGCAGCTGTTTTGCCCACATAGATCATCTGCAGTTTGAGACTGCAGTTTATCCAGTGAGTGAGTGTGTGAACTTGCTCATAGCCCGAGTTCTCCGTGTTGAATTCCATGGGGATTGACAAAAAGGGCACACAAGAGCAATGGATGCGAAGTTCAGATTTCTGAGAATCTTGGTGTTCATTTGAGAAATTGTTTGCATTATTGTCCTTTTGCTTGATTTGCAGAATTCATTCAAGTTGCAGAATCCAACTAATTCTACACTAAGAGAAGTTGGATTCTGCAACTTGAATGAATTCTGCAAATCAAGCAAAAGGACAATAATGCAAACGGGGTATTCACGGGGAGATACAGCAAATACAGGGGCATGCCTGTAGTTTAATTCTAAACTACAGGCATGCCCCTGTATTTGCTGGGGTTCCGTTCCGGATCTCCCCGTGAATACCAAAAACTGTGGATACTGGGAACACCTTTTAAAAGATAGGGGAACATCAGTGATTTTGCTGCAACATAGATTTGTTTAAAGTTCCCTTATCTTAATAGGAGTCCTAGTATCCATGGTATCTATGGATAACTAAAACAGTGGATACTGGGGCATGCCTATATTCCTGAAAAGCATGTGTAACTTCTCCCCATTTTCCTGTTGTAGACAAAATCACGTTGGGACGAGCGGATCTACACCAGGGGCTGCATCCCAGCATTAGAAGCCTGGCTGCCCCGAAATATTTACATTGTGGCAGGAGTGTTCGTTGCAATTGCATTATTGCAGGTGAGTGGTTTCTGGCCCAGTGAAATAGTACATGTTTTTTTTTCCTAACCTGCTTGTGATTGTCACCTTGTTCCTTCTGCACTGAACCTAGGATAGCACACAGTTGGGCAGGGTGGTTAAAAAAAATCTGGCAAACGCATCAATCATCAATAAAACTATATTGATATGCCCCTTTCACCCCAAATAAAAGATTACAGAACTGGAGGTGTTTGTAAAACAATCTCCATAGAATGCTGCCTGGCACAAAACTCACTGACTCACCTCATCACCACCCCTGGCTAGACTTAGTAAAAGTTGTTAACTTGCTTAGATCATTTGTGTTAAAAATTGCATTGGGGGGGATGAGGCTATGCCTCCTAAATGTTTCTTCCAGTGCTGACTAGATGATAGGGATGAGATTTATGTACATTGTTTTGATAAGAGTTGGAACCACATAACTATACTGCTAGTTCCTTACCCCTGCTAGGTTTGTGCCGGTTGCCAGTGTCCCCTGAAAGGAAGCAGAAGAATAAATTCATGCTGAAGGCAGGAAAATGCTTCTCGTATAGCTAAGCACTAAATCTCCCTCAATCTCACCCTGAGAAGTTGTGTGCATGGCTTTTCATGGGATTTAACAAGACAAACCTCACTGAATCCTAGCCACTTGAGCCTGAAAATTCCTAATAACTTTGTTTTCACAAGTGCTAAATAGTTTCTGCAGCTGGCTTCTATAATATTCCAGCACAATTCCAAAGGGTTTTGGTTCCTCCCTGGCCCCACAGAGCTATTTGAACTTGGGGAAAGCAAAGGGTAGCAGATTCTGTCCCTTTTGATTGTTCCTGTGAGAAATCCAAAGGGTGAAACAATTTCTTGCTCCTAAATGCTGCTTGTTTTTCTTTCTTTGTTAGATATTTGGGATTTTCTTGGCCAGGACACTGATTTCTGACATTGAAGCTGTGAAGGCAGGCTACCATTTCTGAAGGAAAAAGCAGAGAGATCCTCTGTAAAAGCAAATTGATTTTCACTGTGGCTTACCTTGACAGCAAAGAGCCCGGAAGAAGGCTTGCTACATGTACAGCTTAAAGCCATACTGTTTCTCTTCCAAGTGTATAGCTGGATGCTGCCCTGCTTAGCTAGAAGAAGCAGAGCAACTTGGCTCCTCTTCGCCCACTTCATGAATATTTTGATGACTCCGATCTTGTGAAGGGAAGAATGTTTATCTTCAACCTTCTGTACACTGATGTGAAGAGCAGGCGGCAGTGACAGCTACACATTCCGACTTTGAAGCTATTTTCTGTCCGAAGAATACTGTCTTGGTTCTCCGCCAGAGGATTCTGAACATAGAATTGTTGCATTCCAAATGTTTGATGCCTAGAAGAAAGCCCCATTAGGCCCAAATGGTTGCATCCTAGGGAAGAGCGGGGAGGGGGCTCGAAGGAGATGTACATTAATTGCCTTTAAGAATATTGGAAACCTCTGCAGGGAATATTGTGCGTGTTGACAAATTCAATCATACACTGTTTGAGCTTTTTAAGTGAGAGCCATATTTGTACAGATGTAGAGACTTCTGAAGCTGCATAAATTCATAAGGGGAACCTCAACTCTCCAGAAGTAGAGTTCTCTGTTTTGGGGACCCAATCTAATTTATAAACCTCATGTGCAAGAGATCTGGGCACTGGAGATATTTTAAAAAGGATTTGCATAGCCCTGAAAATTGTTGCCTACATGGAAGTAGCAGTAACTTGTATGTTCAAATGTATTGGGCCAGAGATCTCCTTGGGGAAAGTTAAGGTTGGGTTCTCGTGCAGTTTTCCTTTGTAGTCTCTTGTAATATGGCACTATTTATAGATGTTTGAACAAAAAAAATGTGTTTTACAATTTTGCTAACATTGTTTTACATAGTACTAGTTTCTAAAACCATTTATCTGTTGGACTGAAGTGGCTTGGCTTGCTAGATATATTAAAGTGTACCACTTGGGAAATGCCCTGTCCGTTTGCTTCCCTCTGAACAGGGTGTTGCCTACCTCTTTTGTTGCAGTGGGTCCAAGTGAACTCTGAAACTACCTTGGCCCCACCCTGTTAGGCCAGAAACAAATCCCAAATCTCCTTGAGAGATGCAAGCTCTCACACACTTCAGTGGTATTAGAATGATGTACGTTCTTGTCAGACTTTTAAAAAGAAAAAATGATTATCACTTTCATTCAGTGTATGTGCTCTGGCAAGTGGATAAACATAGACCTGTCATATTGTAGCCTTTGTCAGAAAACAAGTCTGCTGACTTGTCCTTGCCTTGTTGCTCACCCTTACTTCTTGTCCCCAAAATCAAATTAAGACTTTTGAATGTTCATCTCCATCACTTGGCCTTTTGGGGCCTTCACAGTGTTCTGTGTGGACCAAAATCCCAGTTTAGTCCCCACTACTTCTTACTCAAGCCAAAAAATAACTACTGGGCAAAAGAAAGGTGTAACAGGCAGCCCAAGGGTTCATTCACATCACTGCAAACATTGTGGAGATTCTCCTTGGTGGCAGGTATATGATGAGTTCTTCTGTCTGATCATGTAGCTTAACCACAAGCCCTGTGATCCTCAGCAGGAAATGACCCCTATGCATTACTTAAAACCAATAAGGGACCTTGCAAGGCCTGTTCCTACTGACGGAACTGCCCATGTCTTCCTTTCCCCCACTTCCCCAAGATAAGGCCTTATTAGGGAGGGGAATAGGCAAGAAATGATGGTGGTATGGCACAAGGCCTGATTCAAGTTTGATCTGGCTCAAAGAGGGGCTGTGCATGAATCAAATGCTTTATTTGAGAAGCTTGCATTTTAGGCACTCCCCTTTTGTATACTTGTCACATTTCTACACAGTTCTAAAGCAACCCACCTGCTATATGTATATTTTTTGCCAGCACCTTGATACATCTTTTGCTGTTGTGCCTTCATTCTGGAACTGTAAAAATGGGAAGACTTCAGCCCCTAGGAGGTCATGGCACAAGAATGGTGGGCTTCATTCTGCTTGTTGAATCATACGTTATGCGGGCCTGCCCTGGTGTATGCATTTCACTATAAAGTATTTTATTTCCCCTCATAACAAAAGTTGAATTTGCCTTGTGGGTCATGTAATCCTTCATTCATGCCGGATCATTTAATGTGACTCTCACTGAAAAATGGATGTCGTGTGTCTTCTGAGGCTTGGGTCATCCTTCTGCCATTCCAGTTAAATGCTTCTGTGGAGCACAGTTTTGGACAATAGAATCAAAGGGGTGTTTTCAGGGATCCCCTGCTGCCATAACAGTTCTACTTTGTGCACCTTTCCTAAAAAGGGAGCACTTGTGTGTTAAAACACATGGGAGAGAGGCTTGACCCATGCTTAACTCGCTCAAGAAAATGAACACAACTGTAAAGTAACTGAACATACCGGAAAAGCTGGATTGTGGCCAAGCTGTTTACTGCTTTTTGTATTACCCTATTTTTCAGGGACTGCAGGATTGTCTGCACTGCCTAACACGTGTTATGAGTCTGTATTTTTGTAAATCTGTGAGTTTTATACTGCATGTAAAAGAAGCAGCAAAAAACAACCCTGTGTTTGTGTGATTCTCTTATTTATCGGGACATTCTTTCCAAACCGCAAAACACTAGTCTAGACAATTCTAGAAAGCTAGGTTTAAAACCAATGTTACTTTAAAGATTTGTACAAAACCTAGCCTGTGGAGATCAGAAATGGAGCCTTTAGCAATTTTGACAATTCAAAAGAAACTGTTTCTGCAATGTGTAAGACGTACATCCCATAGAATTTTAGTGAGCTGCTGAATCATGGTAGTTGTGTTTTTTGACCAAGGACGAGGATGTAACAGGAGCCTTGTCTGCCAGAGGGCTGATCCCCTTCTAGAGAGACAGTGGACAGTGGGTCTGCTGGAGGTGGTTCATCTGCATGATCTGGTGAAATCTCTCCAGGCACATGTAAGGACTTATCTCAGATAGTTCAGGTAATTGTAGCTCCTTCCACGAAGTGGTTAATGAGACTTAGCACCATGTATTTACTGTGTGTTCTGTTGCTGCAACTAGAAAAATTCCCATGTGCTGATTTTTTTTTAAAAAGAAACAGCAGGATTCCTGGTTGCTGATTTGTTTTTTTGTTCTGCACTCATCAGTTTGCCCCAGGTAATAAACTAACATCAACAAACTGCATAACTTGCGGCCTCTTAATAATCCATTTGGTGGCATGAAATTTGAAAAAAAAAGGATGCAAGAGCCTTGTAAATGATGAGGCCTCAGAAGTCATCTGGAGGCTAATTTCCATATTCCAATCTGGCAAATAAGCAGCAGCAACAGCCTGTTGGAATAAAAAAGTCAGCAGGCAATTCCTTGACTGATGAATATCAAGTAGGGCTGTGGCTTTAGCAGCAAAGAGCCAGTGCTGCTGAGGAGGCCTCCTGCTATCATTAGTGATCCTTTTGCTTGCTTAAAGGACACGATTCAGAGGAAGCTGCTTCTGGACAAGGCTCATTGCACAAGAGTAGTGTTTAATAGGTTGTGCACTTACATTTCTGCTTCTTCTCTTTTGCTCTTGTCTCAAAACAGCATTTATTTGCCAAGCTTCTGATTGCAGAGGAGCACCTATTTTTTCTTGAATTAAAATTAGAAGTGCTCTTCCTTTGTACAGCCAAAACAGTTTTCGTTTAAGTATGTTATTGAATTTACTGGTCCCTGGAAGAGCTGGTCCTCTTAGGTTTCTTCCTGGGTTCTGGGTATGTTCCTTGCCTTGGCCTCCAGTGTGTACCACTTAGGGCCTTGCAGGAGTGGCAGACTGGAATGCAGGCCTGATTTGGCTCTATCTGCTGTTTCTCCTGTCCAGGTGCCCCCCATGCACCCTATGGTCAGTCGTAAGTTGCCCTTTTGGGACTTCATGCCGCAGTGAAGTGGCCAGAGGATAAATTGCAGCATGTCCTATAAATTATTTGCCAGAATACCATGTAAGTTAAAGCTGAAACTTTCACTAGTAGGAAAAAACCTTCCACAGCCAGCAGTAGTTGTATACTTGGACAAAGAGATCAAACCCAGAATGCGCCTTGTTTGCCAAGGAAATACTTTAATTGTGGTAGTGCGGATTGTGCAGAAAGCTACAAAGAAAAAGCATTCTGATGCCACCAATTATGGTTCACAGAGGCTGTGCTCCTCATTCAGTACCTGAAGAGCCATTAGAGCCTGTTTTGCTACATTACCATTGATGTGGGTGCAGAGTTTTTCCAGGGTTTCTTTCATCTCGTTCTCTTGAGCTTCTTGTCTCAGGTCGCCTAAAAGATCAAATGCATTTGAACTAGGAGGGTCTGGCTGACGGCCGTAAGGACTCTGCTAGTGAGCAACTTGGCCCTTCTGGTATTAAACTGACAGCACACTCCTATATAGGTCTACACAGAAGTAGTCCCCACTGGAATGACTCCCAGAGAGGTGTGCCTTGGATTGCAACTTTCATCATCATGTTTGACTTTTATGCATATGAAGCACATTGGCTTCTGATAGGAGCCACATAGACCCCTTGCTAGATCTATACATGGGCCAAGGCTTTTGTATCCAATCCTCTTTCCCCCAATGAATTCAGAAAGGCTGTTTTGCTATTCAGGAAGAGGTGTGTGTAGTTGCTTGAGTGTAGTCGGCCTGAATGGCTAGATCACACACACCAGGAGGGATATTTGTGACCGGTGCAAGTTTTGACATCGACAGCATTAGTTTGAACCTCAGAATGCAAGAATACGCTGTGCCATCTGCCTGCCTTGATGGCCAGTTGGTTTCTCTTCTCCTGGAATGGTCTTTTGCATGCCACACCACCTGCTGCTGCTACCTGAATCTGCTCATATTCCCCCTCTTTTATATTGTTTTATTTTTCTTCTTAGGTAATACGGTGGCAGTTTTGACTGAAAGGTAGTATTTAAACAGATATAAAATACCCATTATTGAAATGTTGCAAAGGTGGGGGGAGAGAATCAATTTTAGGCAATATGGTGGCTGATTCCAGTTCTGAGAAGTCAGCTTTACTAAAGGCTTTACTCTTTTCATACAGTGGTTGATTTTTTCTCTCTCCACCTTGTGGCATTTTCCTTTATCTTGGGTCAGTTTCTTGTCTTGATCTACAAAGCTCCTTGGAAACTGATTTGCACTTTATAAGCTTTCTCCTGGAAGCTACTGCAAAATGTCTTTCTGATGGCATTTTACCCATTATGTTGGGTAAAATGTTGGAAAATGGCTCTCCATGCCCCAGTGTCATGGAGTCTCTGCACCAGCAGTGTGCATAATATGTGCCTCTTGCCACAGGAGCTTATCCATGTGAGCTGGAATATTTTGTACCCATCATAGCCTCTATATTTAAACCACTCCATAGGCTCCCCATTTACTTTTCTACTTGCATATCCCAGCATGCCTCTGCCAGTAACCTTTGCCCCTCCAACGCTATTGTTCTGTGCTCCATGTACTCATTTAAAAACAATTCTGCCTAGTCTGTGCTCCCACTTACATCTCGACCTCCCCGACTGTCTTGCTGCTATCATTTCTCATCCTGTCCTTCCCATCTCCTTGAAGCCTTTTGTTTAGCATCAGGCAATGCAATCCTATGTTTACTCAGAAGTAAGTCTTACTATGCTCAGTGAGGCTCACGCCTTTGTAACCACATTTAGGATTGCAGCCTAGCCTTCATTGAATTGTGGGGCAGAGGCTAAGACAAAATCCAGACAGCTGTATTTGCCAGGTTATTTGTGTTTCTTCCCTCAATGTTCTTCTACACAGTCAAACTGTAATTTCTTTGGGGTGGGAACTGTTGGTTTTTACCCCATATGTTACTCTGTAACTCACCAGCACAGGGATGACTGTAGTGTCTATGCAAGATACTACTTGTTCTGCATTACATCCCTTGTGGGGGAGGCACTGCCGTATATAAGAATTTGGCGTACTGGGGGGCTGTAGTGCTTGCTCTGTAGCAGCATGGTGGTGGCAGTGGTACAAGAACAAATTTTTTAAGTTTGTCTAGGCCATCACAGGAAGAGAAATACAAAATCTGCCACATGTTATAAAATGTGGAAAAATCTGTAGGACAAGTACATAGATACGAATACAACAATTACTTAGCACAGTTGTAGGCTAAATTGTAAGGTGTTCCAGGCTCTTGATGTACTTTGTTTTGGTTTGGGGAATTTGGAAAATATCTTGCTATGTGATCCCTGCCTCCCTGAGTACAAACATCTGAAAATAAACATTGCTTACATCTTGTAATGATGAAGTCTAATCTATGTCCATTGAAATGTACCTGCGTTAAGAAGGCTGCACAGCAATCCCATTGAGTTATATTTCACCTCTGGACCTGTGCTTTCATCTTGGAGAAGTTGATGGATCTTGTGCACTAGCTTAGCCTCTTTAAATTCCTCTTTGATTATTTCTGTAGAGAAAAGGTTGAGTAGAAGTCACCAATTTCAGTGGAGCAGGGGATGAAAGATGTTTCTAGAGATGCAGATCCTTACATTTTAGTTTATACTGTCTGGAAACTGGATTATTGTGTGATGGCTGTGGTGTTTTCCAGGGCTAGTAAGGTAGGGTATTTTGGTAGTTCTCATACTAAGGCTAAAGGTATTATGACAAATGCTTGCCAGGAGTCTTAGGTTAAATCCTTCAAGGAGCTGGACTGGAGCCACCTTCTTTGTGTCACCACTTTTTCCCTTTGGAAACCGAGAGCCATCTGGACCCTGGATCCAGGTAGCCAATCACTTTTCCCATGTGATTTTATTGCTGCCTTTGCTGCACTATAAACTTCCTGCCATTAGGAATGAAATGAAGTACTGTAGATACCCATCTATAAGACGGAAAATTTTTGCTAATAAGTGAGCTGTAAATTGCCTCCTCACCTTATCAAAGGATCGGTCAGGGCAGTTCAGGGGTTTCAACTGATCATGCCTGTTGATCCTCTGCAAAGCGGTTCTGCAGCGAGCTCTTCTCATTAACACCCAAGATGGCAGAGCATCTTGAAATCTTAAACTGCTGCAAACAGTATAAACTTAAATGCTTGTATTGCAGGGTTTTTTGAGGTGGTTTACATTGTTTCGTCATGTTTTTAAAGTGCTAATCATTACTGCTTCCTGAAGTTACTATGCTTTTTAATGCAAGGTAAAAACCTGGTTTTTCCCTAGAGTTTGAATGTCCTTTCCCCCCCCCAGCAATTCAATGCTATCTGTGTCATTCTTCTGGCGTGTGTGTGTGTGTGTGTGTGTGTCTGGCTCCTCACAAGCACCATTCCCCTCACTGCAGTCATCTCAGAGTGGGAGAAACAAAGGGCGGGTAAAACAAGACACAGTTATAGTCAAGACACACACCCCTAAGTTTTACCCCCGACTTAACCGAGGGTCATATAAAATTCTGTGATATTTCTCAAAACGTGCTCTTGCCATATCTGTGAGATTAACTTATACTTGAGTATCTATGGTATCTCCTGTAAAAAGTCCAGACACAATAGCACATGTGTTTGTTACATCTGTCCTTGGGCTTTCTAGGAATCAACCTTTGTTTTCTAACTACAGTTCCACCTCATCATCACTTAATGTGCCCTGGCCTGCTTTTCTCATTTAGGAAGATCCAGCCATGCTACTTTATCACAAGAGACCTTGATTTTGCATAGGGAGACATTGGGCCCCTCAGACACACATTGCACAGAGCAGAGTTTTAGCCAGAGAGGTCTATTTTATCTGTAAAAGTCAGTATAGAAGAAATGGCTGTTGAACAGAATGCAGACCATTTGAATGCTCAATGAACAAAACTGGAGCATATAAATACCTAAATTGATGGCAGAAGCTATGGCCAAGGCAATCAAAGCTTCATTCTGCATTATGACATGTTCACAGGTTGCCATAGAAACAAGGTGCTTCATTCCCTGGGCTTCTTGAATGGCTTTGACAACTTCCTGTTTACAAAACAAGAGGGATGGGTTGTATCATTCAGAACATCACAGAATGAACGCGGCTGTTATGGGTGATAGTGGGATGGCAGGTCTCTCCTGGCAGATTGTGAATGTTAGTTATGCACCCAAGAGGAGGTCTGATTTCTTCTTTTGCCCAGAAATGTTTAATGTTTTGCTAGAGGCAAAAGGTGCTTCTGAATTGCATTCTTTGAAATAGGTTAAGATGTATGCCATGTAACCTGTCTCATTTTTCCCCTCTGATTTTTCCATTTAAGCACATGTACTATTTGCTTTGTCCAAAATATCAGTCTCTTCTATTGCCTGAGAAGACTGGGACATGCAAATGCCATAGACTATGGAGAGAGTTTCTCTTGACATCCCTTGATTAACAAGGAGAAAGTATTCTTCTCATCAACTCAATCACAATCTGGAAAGCCATGTGCTTAAGCTAGAATTGCCAACTGACTTGAAAAAAAATCTGAACTGCTCCTGTACCCTTAATAGCAGGTTGCTCTGCAGAAATAAGCAGGTGAAGTTTTTCGTGACTCAAAAGTTATGCATTAAGATGTACTAGTGTCTGCAAATTGAGCTGCTGTTAAAAACACAGCAGCTATTCAGCAACCATAGCCTGCCCCTCACTTGAACATCACAGAATGTATCCCATTCTGTGTTTCCCAGAATGTTTCCCATTATGTCTTCAGAATTTTCAGATGCTTATGAATGGCTGGATGATAGGATGGAAAGGATAGGCCCTTGTACCACAGAAGGCTTAGCTTACTTGAAATTGGTATGGTTTGATATTGCCATGGGATGGCATCCAATATTTATAACTGCAATCACGTATCTCGGAGGAATTGACAGAAACCTCAATTGGTGCCATATTACAGAAAAACAAATGCAGGTTTTTTGTGCACCTTTTGACAATCTGGTGCAAAAGGAGTGGTTTTGGGGGCTGTCTTGTACAGCGAACAGCAGCAGATGGTCTCAGAGGCAAATCTGGGAGGGTTGAGGCTTGGATCGAGCCCCCTTCGCCTCTTCAAAATTGACTACCAACAAAATTCTCCACTGCTCATGGAGCACTGAAGAACAGTTGTTCCACAGCAGAAACATTAAACTCGCTGCCAGTCATGCGAACGTGATGTGAAATCATGTTCCCAAAAATGCTTTAACCAAAATGTGAAACTGACCTGTAAAGCAGCTTGGAATTAGTGCTGCAGCCATGTTTGCAAAGTGGAACATGGCATATAAGTAATGAGGTTGAAAAGCTGATTGCACCCACCTGGGATCGGCTATGACGTACAAGTGATGCCAACAGTCGGTTTGCTTCTCCACAGACCCCAGCATGGTCTTTGGAATCGCACCATTGCACCAGCCTGCTGAGCAGGATAGGATCTTGGCCCAGTTCCTCTGCTGCCTCTACTGAGAAAAAGACCAAAAGACTGGAATACCCCAAGCCACCTTTTTGAGAAATCCTCCTTTTAAGTACATGCAGTAATTCATCCAACTCTTGCAGTTAAAAGGTACTACCCTTGCTTCCCTGTCCTGCGCTAGACATGGCCTACCTGGCTACCCTGAGCATAGTCCCAGGTAGGTGAAAAAACTCCATTCCCAGGCCAATCTGCAGTAAAGCCCCAAATTCCTACCCAGCCCCCCAAAGGCATCCAGCTATTCTCAAACTATGTTAGAAGTAGGTGGGTTGTATCCACCAGGCCTGAATGTGGCGGGGAGGTAGTTGCACTGCAAAGGAGCACAACTCCCACATACATGGGTTGCTGAGAGGCAATCTCAGATATATGTTGTCAGCTAAATGCAAACAGAAGCTTCCTTCATGCACAGAAGGAGCATTATGTTCACGAAGGAAGTTTCCATTTGTGAACCTCAGATATCAGAAACGTTATAGTTGGGATGCTATCCATTACTTTTGCAGTGGAGGAAATGTACACATTTGGGAAAGGAGGATGAAATGTGCACTACACTATCTTCAGGAATCTCAAAAATAGACCTAAATATTGCACAGGCATGCAATACAGAATATAAAACACAGCCCAACACACATTTTGATGCCTTACGTTAGACCTATTTTTGGATATATTGGAAATAAATTGTATCTATATATATAAAAATGAATGTGGGTGTGTGTGGGGGTGGGTATGCGTGTGGGTGTGTATGTATGTTCTGAATAGGCTCCTCAACGCCTGCACCGATCGGCACGAAACTCGGCATGCACATACCTTGCAGCCTGGCGACAAACACTGCAGGGGTCAGACCCCCCTACAGCCCCCGGGTTTTCGGGGAGGGGGGCCAGCGTGTCAAGAACCCAGGGATTGCATTGGAGTGGAAGTCTGCTGCCACCCTGTGGTCACAAACAATTCTGCAGGTCATGTGTTAGGATTGCAGTAACTGAGCCGATACACAGGCAGTACTCAAAACCGAAAGTGAAACTTCTTCCCAGTCCCTGAGTTGCCCAGGCTTGAAAGAGCATGTTCCAAGCAATTCCAGCACCCAGTCGGATCTTAGATGGACATATTTACACAGAGCTCACTGGCCAGCTGTTCCCGTTTCTCATACTTCACTGCTATCCCACCACAGTATCTGCAGACAGTGTTCAGTAAGTGTGACAGTTTCATTTCGCTCTCTTAGCTGATTGTGTACCTGCTTCCTAAGTAATGTCACAGTGATAGTGTGCATTTTGGATTCAAGTTCATCAATACTTCAATATTTCAGTGAGGAGTGTTATATTTCTAGCTGGATCTAACTATGTCATACTGTTTATGGATATTTCCATATTTCCGTGTCTGTTCCACCATCACTCTGGAACGCTGTGCGCCACACTTGGTGCACATATTCCTGACGATCTGGACAGACATGCTGTGCGGGGACGACCCCCCTAATTCATTCCTTCTCCTACTAGAACCTCGGGATACTTTGTCCCCCGGGCAACGCCGGGTCACAACCAGCTAGTCTCCAATAAATGGAGAACTGTATATGCTGGTTCAAGCGGTCGTCTGCACATCAACGTACAAGATGGCTATGCTGTGTCACCAAAGCTAGAGCTGATACAGCTGACCCAATTTTTGGAATTCAGCATCCTAAGTGTCGCCAAGGTCTAACTTCCAAAGCACCAGACAGTGTTTTTTTTCCTGTTGGGCAGTGTAATAGATGGACTGGGAGCCAATTCACATACGTCACCTGATAACTCACAGCTTGGTGACTTGCCACTGATTTATCGTGAATCACTGAAAAGCACTGTATCATGTGAGAACATGTGGCATTTCTGTCTGTGGTGTTGGATTGACATAACATTGACATGTGCCGATTTCCATGACACCATCATCAAGTTACAAATGTGCCTGTGTGAGCAAGCCCTTGATAAGCTGATGTGTGAATGGCTTCTATTGGAAAAAAAACATTTCAGGATGAGGCAAGGTGAAAGTTCTATTTGTGGCATCATATAGAGCAGCTTATTCCCATGTGCAAGTCACCACTTTTGATGCTGGAATCCTCCAGCAGGTGAGTTCCCACCCCCCCAGTTTTATGAAGGACTGTATCTAGAGTCCAAAAAGTAGTGTTATTCTTGATGTACAGAAAGTTGTCCCTGAGAGATTCTAACAGTAAGCTTTTCAAAAAGTGTTCATGACTATGCATGCATGCATTGAGGGTGGCTCGGTTATGGAGGGTATGGGGATGAGAGATCTCCTGTTAAACAACTTTTCTCTTTCTGGTGCTACTGAAAAGCTATAAACACTGCAGGTTCAGATCTCTATAATTAAAAAAGAAAGAAAGAACCTGCTTTTCTAAGGCAGCAACACACCTAGCGATTGTCACGGTAATGAATTTACACTAGATAATGCAATCAACTAATTTAGTAGACACTTGTTAGTAGACACTTGTTCACAGGAGTGTATTGTGCTGAGTTAATTAAGGTCAATGTTGGCTTATGGGTAAATGGAATAGACAGCAATTAAGATGAGAGGCTTTTGCCCGCTCCTTGCTTTCAAAGGGGAAATCTTAATTAAAAAGTTGGGCTTTTCTTGCTAGGTAGAATACTTTATATTGCTTTGATTCCAAAAATAAATTCTGACGGGCTAGAATCCAGATCTAATGCACTCAAAACAAACATTTAGTTAAGGCCAATAATCACTGCATGTTGGAAGTATTGCCAACATCTGCAAAAGCAAAAAAGAGGTATTGATTTATCGTGGATGGGCACTTAAGGACGCGTGGGACTATGGTCTCCATAGCAATGTACTATTCAGATTTGAAGTACCCCTGAATCAGGAGTATAGTATAGTACAAACAGGGTCCAATCCTATCCAACTTTTCAGTGCTGATTACATTGAGGAGGCTTCCATGACTGTCCCCCCACCACAGGCTGTCCCATTGGCACAGCTGCATCGGCACTGGATAGTTAGATAGATTAGGCAGACATTCTATTTTCTTCCTTGGGGCCATGTGCACCTTCTCTTAATTTTGAACACATGCAGACTAGTGAAGGGCTGTTAGACTTTGGGATGAATTTATCCAGTAATTCTTGCAAGCCAGGAATCAGTATTGTATATCAATTGTGGCCTTTTTACACATGCCCACAACCAAAGCCTGGATCACTGTTTGTTAGCTGGAAAATGGTTGTGGTGCTTTTATAGCTCTTAGCCAGATTTTATATGATGATAAGCCCTGAATCAATTCAAAGATAGATTTGAAGATTTGCCACTCTGTTTCATGGAAGGTGAGAGATTTCACCTGGCACCCTGAGGCCTCAAAAAATGAAATTCTGGAGTTTTCTAGAAACCCTTGACTGGAATCCCAGATTTTGTTTCCTGTGTACCTAGAGCATAGTGCTGCTCCCTCTCAGTAAGTATGC
This sequence comes from Lerista edwardsae, assembly GCA_029204185.1. Taxonomy (NCBI): domain Eukaryota; kingdom Metazoa; phylum Chordata; class Lepidosauria; order Squamata; family Scincidae; genus Lerista; species Lerista edwardsae. The sequence goes on along the minus strand of JAJKFI010000035.1, from coordinate 10,755,594 downwards.
ATGCGGAAGCATGATGCTGGGCAGCTTCTTTTAGGAGGCGAAAAGAAGCAGGAGTTGGGACTGTGAGATACAAAAAGCCACTGGGCTACAGGGAGGTATAGGAAGCTAGCCTGGATGGACCCTTGACTGGATCCAGCAAGGCTTTTCTAATGTCATGCGCACAGGGGCATACCAGGGCGAAACCGCGCCCATGGCATGCAAAGTCATGATGTTACAAAGTCATGACATCATGAGTTGCGGCTTCTCTCCGCCATGGTTTGGCCAACTTTGGCCAAGCCATGGCAGAAGAAGCCGCCCTGCACCCCCCCCCTCGGTGAGCCAGGAGAAGCCGCACATCTCCCTGCTCAGCGAGCGGGGGATGCACGACTTCCTTCCGTCATCGCTTGGGCAATTTTGCACGAGTGGCAGCCAGGAGAAGCCGCACGTCCCCCTGTTCGGTGAGTGGGGGTGCGCGTAGCTCCCCTCTGCTGCTGCTCAGGCATCTTCTTGGGCACTGTGCTGGTGCCCCCATTGCAAATGGCGCCCATTGCTCTTGCCCCCCTAGATATGCCACTGCATGTGCATAGGGTTGGAGGGAGGATCAGGCTTCTGGAGAGCTCTATGTGAGGTGCCAGAAGACCTCTGCTTGAGGTCAACTGCTTGCCCACATTGGAGCGTACAGGCCCAGTGTGGCTCATGCAATGGTGATGAGGGGGGATCTCCTTGGTGTCTGTAATGACCTGCTCTGTAGCCGCCACTCTTGGCATGCACTTTCCCAAGAGACTGGGAGTCCAATCCTATCCAATTTTTCAGCATTGGTGCAGCCACAATGCAGCCCTAAGATAAGGAAACAAATGTTTCCATAACTTGAGGAGGCATGGTATGCTCCCCCACTGCAGGATGCAGCACCCCCCCCCCCACTGGCACAGCTCCACCAGCACTGGAAAATTGGATAGGATTGGGCCTTAGGACTGTGCCAAATTCTGAGCTCTCCTTTCCGTCCAATCAGTTTTATCACAAATCTTTACCTTGGCATGTGTAGCATCTGCCTGAGAGTTTGAAATTGCTTTTATCTCTGAAGAAAAGGCCCTTGAGTAGTTGGTCCATCATGCTGCACTTGAGCCAGTCGTACTGGTCAGAGAATTTCCATTATCCCACATCATTCCCCTCCTTTTGTAGTTTACAAGTACATCCTAAAAAGCAACGCTCTTAGCAGCTGTTGGTATTTTCCTACCTTGACCATCCATCAACATGCGTAGCGTTCCAAGCAGTTTAAACTGAACAGGAGGCATCTCTGATCTCAAGAGCATCTGGATCCGCTTGCCAACACCTTCTTCCAGCATCTGTACTTTGTTAGCCACTGCAAAATGGAATAAGAGGGAAAGTGTTACAGTTGGTGATTTTAACTTAGCGCTAGAAATTACCAGGAGGCATCCTGAAATCTCAACATGGAGCAGCTGTTTGAGCACGATGTTCTCGATTGCCTTCCCAAGCAATATAAAAACACCACTGGCTTAATCAATATGGTTTCAATAGTTACATCAGTTCATTAGTATGGAAGTTGTTCAGTAAATACCTGAAGTGCAAATGAAAATGTGTTATTTTAATCAATGGTTTAAACAAGTTGCATATAGAGGTTTTTAGAGGGGACAAAGCACTTTACATACTTTCAAGCCCCATAGACTGTTGTCATTCCCACCCTGTTGATCCAGCCGCTCACAAGAACCTGGAATTCATCCTCTTATCTCCCCTGTGGAATGCTGTCCCTCAGTATACAGAGAACAGCTGATATTCCCCAATTTGGAGGTACTGACACTCTGCCCACGTTTAAACACATTCTGTCCTTGCTGTCGTCCAGGTGTAGGGGCAAGGAGCAGAGTTTAAAAATTGTGGCTCCATCAATGCAAGAAAATGCAATAAATAATAATAATAATAATAATAATAATAAAAGCCATAAGCCACAATGGTGGAAATGATGGACTGGCAACCATGCAGATTGAAAAATTAACTTCTGTTTTTATATCCTGTTAATGAGCATTGATGGGTGGTTTCCTTAATTTACACAAAAAAGATCCGGTCAAAGATCAATTGGGAAATAACCTAATGACTGTCATCTTTGCTCTTGAACATGTTCTCCTTCCCTTTCCTTGCACCAGACTCTTTTGGTGGGGCAGATAATAATTGAGAGCAAATTTCCCTGGGACAGACATATGCTACCTACAAAGCAATTTCCTGATGTTCTTTGTGCTTCCATTCTTGCCTAGGGCAATTGCAGTGGGCAGGTGTCCCTTGCTGGCATCTTGATCATACTGAGATGCTGACAATTAATTAACGTGTTTGTAATTTCCTTGAGTTTCGGTAGCAGAAAGTTCAAACCGTAGGCCCTCGTGTGTGGTAGAATTTTCAAAGAGAACTCCCTGGGCAGGACTCTGAGGATTTAATCAATTAATAACACCCCTTGTGTCTATCCATACATTTTTAAAAGACGGTATCTAATTGATTTCATTTCATGTTCAGCTTGACTTTCTCATCTGTGGCTGTGTTTTTGCTTATTGCTGTTTTAAAAGGCTATCCAGTGAATCAGTGGGGAATACAGTTTCCACACAAGGCCCAGTAATTTGCATTGTACTAAGAGATGGCTTTAGGCAGTGTGGGTTTGACGACAGCTACTCAGACGAGAAATAGAATTTACTTGTGTATCCTTCTCTGCTAGGTAAACTAGTCCTAGTGCTTCGCTGACTGCTTCATTTTCATTGTTTCTTTTCAACATTCCTAGGGTAATTAACTGAATGTGAGTGAAGCATAAATTTGACTTGTACCTTGCCAGATGTCAATATAGAAACGCTAATTGCTACAAAAAGCTTTTTTTTGGTTCGCTGCGTTCCTGCACATAAACCTTTATCAGCTAACTGTTAACGGATAAGAAGAGGGATGTGTGTTTTGCAGTACTGACTTTCACAATTAGGCTGCAATCCTATTCACACTTTCCTGGGAGTAAGCCCCATTAAACTCAGTGGGATTTATGTCTGAGTAGATATGCATAGGATTGCACTGTTTGGATCACTTTCAGTCCCTAACCCCTGCTACACAGTGCTGGATGTTCTTCTGTGCTATTTTACACTATGGTCCTTGTACTGCAGAGTAAAACAATTCTATTTTTTCAAGTGAAGACTAAGTACATGCTCACAAAAGAGATGGGTACATTCATTGTTAAATAGCTGCAGGTCAAATCATAAGCAAATGTATTGTCTGAAATTATTGGTGGTTAGGGATGGGAGAGAACAAGAAAGTGCCAAAATCAAGAAAAACCTTCTTTGATTTAATATCCACAGACCTGAGAGGGAAAGAACTGAACCTGTAGAGCTCTATTACACATGGATGCAATTATTTCTAAGGCATCCTTAATCTATCCTAAAGGCAAATAGAAACAATGTCTTTACCAGGGAACAGAAAACGACCCTAAAATTATAGGGACAATTGGAGCATATTTAACTCATACCACCACATTTAAGGATTCAGACATCATGCTGGCAATTGTTTAACTATAGATTGCAGAACTGCACACTTCCCCACCCCCTTCCTCTTTGATTCGGATCATGAATTTCTTCCACCAGGCCTTAAATTGCCCACCCCAAATGCAGGGTACCTAATTGTGCACGTATAAGTTCTCTCTACATAAGTGCTATGCAGGTAGGTTTCTTTGCATAGAAAACCAACTAATGCCTGGAAATTGGGGTGAGGAATGTGGGCATGCCCTCCCTCCACATGTTGATTTTACACCGAATCTGGTGGTTTGAAAAGGACTAGTGTGTAATTGGTGTCAGAAGGTTAGGTTCTGGTCTTGAGGCAGGCAGGTATTCAGATCCAACACGATCCAAGCATCTTGTAGTTTCATGCCTCCCTGGGGCACCTGATGGGGCTGCTGTGAGATACAGGAAGCTGGACTAGATGGGCCTTTGGCCTGATCCAGCAGGGCTCTTCTTATGTTCTTATGTAGCTATTCATGTGGCTTCAGTTTAATTTTTTCTCCAATTAAATAATTTTTCCATGGCCTTTGCTGTACCTGGAATAGCAAGGTTTCGGAGAGCACTAAGTGCAGCGTGTTGAACGGAGACATCGCCGTTTTCCACGTGTTGCTCTAAAAGATCCAGAAGCTGATGAACCACTCCCAGCTGCACCATCCGGACGCAGTTGCTGTCTTGAACAAGCAGAAGTGAAAGAAAAAAGTCAGAGGACTTAAATCAGTGGTGCTATGCGCTGGCAATATAAACCCTGATTTGGGCAACAATGCTTCCGCTAGAATATGAAGGAAGCAAAGCTCTGTTTCATAGTTGCCCACCTTTTTTTGTCTTTCTTCAACCTTCCCAAGGATTTTGTTCCCAAATCCCATGAATTTGTAGTGCAAGTACAGGCATGCCCCGGTATCCACTGATTCGATATCCATTATTTCAGTTATCCACACTTACCATGGATACTGAGATGCCTATTAAAAAGATAGGGGAACATTGAACAATTCTCTTTTTTTACCATGTTGCCACAAAACCACTGATGTTCCCCTGTCTTTAAAAAGGCATCCCCAGTGTCCACTGTTTCAGGTACCCACAGTGAGATCCCGAACGGAACCCCAGCAGATACTGGGCCATGCCTGTACTTGCAAATTATGTGTGTGCTTCATATCTTGATAGCTGCCCTTAAAATTAAAGAATTTTTACCTGCATGTTAACCAATTTAATTTTAGTTATTTAAAAGCAAAACATATTATTAAATGCCTTTTTGAAGTACTGAAGGGAAGTGTGAGATCACTTACTTTAACAAATTACTGTTCCTAGTTGGAAATAAGACCTTTTTTTAAAAATAACAACCACCCAAAACTATTTTTATATAGTAATATGAAAAGACGATACTATTAGATGATGTTGATTCTGTAATGGTGCACTGGTCTTCTCACTGCTCTGACATCCATTAGGAAGACAACTGATCCACAAATTATGCATGGTATGTTGTGGCTGACATGCAATGGAACATTCAAAAGAATATCACACCTAGTTTTATCAACTTGTGGTCTCCATATAAAAATGGCTCCATATAAAAATGAATTTGACAAGAAATGTGGCCCCAAGAAATGTGCTTAGGCCACAAGAAATGTGCTAGTACTCAAAGTCCAAGACACTTCTTTAGTTCTTTGCTGAGTCTCTCAGAATAAAACACAAAATATCTTTAAGGTAGTCTGTTCTCAATGGGTGGGGCAGGACTGGACAGAACTCATTCATTCCTCCTGTGGCAAATGTTCACATCTCCTTTTGCAAGCCCACTTCACACTAAAAGAACCAATATTATTTATTTATTTATTTATTTATTTATTTATTTATTAAATTTATACCCCGCCTTTCTGCCCGAAGGCACCCAAGGCGGCATTACAAAGTTAAAACACAATAATTACATAATAATTAAAAGACAATAATTAAAAACAATATTAAAAAGATAAAATGTAAAACAACCAATCCCATGGATCATAAAATATACAAAAGTATAAAATATTTTAGGAACTTTTTAAAATAATCCTCATGGAGAGTTCAAAATGATAGGCTTCCATAATTTTAGGGTAAATGTTTTATCATGCTAAATTTGGATATGAAAAAATTGATTGGGAAGGGGCTACAGCACTATTCCCAGGTGGTCTCCCACCCAAGTACTAATCAGGCCTGACTCTGTTTAGCTTCTGATCAGGCACATGCTGACCATATTAAGGAGGATCAACAAAGATATGTTGGCACCTCCTGCCAGTTTGCTGTCTTGAGGTGATCACATCAGATGGCCTCATAAATGTATCAGTCTTGGACAGCCATGAAATCTATTTAAAGAATTGACAGATGATAGTACCATGTCCCTTAAATACATTTACGCATAAGTTCCATTGTGTTCCAATTGAATGGAAAAGTGCTTTGAGACTCACAGCCTTGGCTGTTGCGATGGGAAGTGAGTAGACCTTCTTACCATTCCTGGCAAAGTTGGCAATGGCCAGAGCTCCTGTCAGCTGTAGCTGGGTATGCTTGGATGCAAGCCAGGTACCAATGCTCTGGTAGATAACGCCATGCCCTTCTGCAAAGAGCTGCTGCATGGATTCATCTGTAGTACAACCAATGGAAGAGAAGTGATAACATTGTTTTGGCCTTGTTTGCTTGCCTCTCTTCATGTCTCCTTCGGCTTTTATATGTCTTGATAGCCAAAAGGAACCTGTGAGTAGCCTCAGCTGTTCCTAGAACCCTGGAATGCAGGTCATACCTTCCTGTTAAGTAGGGGCAAAAGAAATATAGCAAGGAAGACTGACACATTTTTCCAGTTTTAAATTGGGTCAGTCCTTTAAATTGGGACTGTTCCTCTAAACTGGAACAGGCCTCTTAAGTTTGCCTCTTCATTGGGCCCTGGGTAACTGAGGGGGGTCTGTTCCAGGATTTATGTGGATACCAAATTCCATGGACAATGAAGTCTACCACCTGAAGGCCTTGGAACCCCTCCAGATGTGACTGGAAGGCACAGGCACAAACTGGAACTGTGTCTGGGAGGTCCTCTGAAGTCCTCCAGCCATAAGCTTGGCATCCGCAGATACTGAAATCTACAGATGCCGAACCCACAGGTAAGGAGGCCCCACTGTATATGTATATACACAATGTGTGGAGCCAGTGCAAAATGTGCCAGGCATTCATGGTTTCACTGGAACACTGTAAAATAAAAATTCTTTTCAGCACTTTGTTGCTTCCCCTCCCCATCAGCCAGCAAAATGAGTCCCACTTTCCCTTCCATGCACTGCATGTTTGATTGATGCATGTGCAAGAAGTGGATTTGGGTCTTGAAGCTGGTTAGTGTGAAGGAGCTGAGGTGTGCTGCCATGGTGTATGACTGCTTTGATGACACTGATGCTGCTTTAAGGCTGGAGCTGCATCTCTGTATGCCTGTTTTGCTCATCTCTACTCAGTATTTGTTATGCAGTACCACAAGACTCTAGTACACTCTCCTCCCAAGGAAACTGACCCTGCCCTGAAATGTCCCATCATTTGTGAAGATGGGAGTGCAAATTAGTAAGTACAAAGTTTGTGTTCCACCTGTGTGCCTTTTAACAGATTACACTGCTGAAAGTCAAAGTTTTATATAGCCGTTTCCTGCTCAAGGCCATATGGATGCCTCAGTTTGTGAGAGTGCAAGCAAAAGTGTAACATGGGCTTCTGGGTACAGAATTTAGCTTCCTGGTTCAGAGCACAATCCTAATCTGGAGTTAGGCTGACGCAGCTGGGCCAGCAAATTTTGGCCAGCACAAGGGACACTGTAAAGTATGTTTGGACCACTCTCGGAGTCAGAGGCCAGCACACAGACGTGCGCCATCCTCCCTGACTCCAACAGTAGTTCAAAGGCACTTTATGGTGTGCCTTGTGCTGGCCAAACTTTGCTAGCCTAACTGTGCCGGACTAACTTCAGGCTAGGCTTGCACCCTCAGTCATCTTGTGGGTGGCTGTTTTCTCATCCAGATGGTATTTGACTCATGGCAAATACCACTGGAAATATTTGCTATAAGCACAAATGGTGCTTGCAGAATTTGCAGTGATGTGAACATTGATGGTTCACGTTAATGACAAATGAACTATTCAAACCCTTTTTCTGTGGGCGTGGCATAGTCCCTGAGGGCTCATGTGGTCTCAGCTCAGATGAATGCAGAGAAATGCCTTTGAACCCTAATTCTACCATAGTACATCATCTGCGACTGGTACAACAAAAAGAGCCCATTGTTAGGGCCCACCTGCATATTACTTTCATCACATAGAAGAAGCATCTTCATGTGACCACCATAATATACTATAACTTCTTATTTTTTCATCACATAGAGTGCTTGTATGCTAGTGCCATGTACAACCAAGTGGCCTGACTCTTGGCCATCCTATACTATGCCAATCAACAGTGGTGTGGAAAACTTCCTCTATGTGTTGAAGGTAGACCAACTCTGAGTTGATAGGTAAGTAGGCATTGTGGCTATATGCTACCATCAGATTCACTCAATACCAACCTCAGAGAAAGACTATTGACTTCATATCATGCTTGTGTGGGAAATGGATGCTGGACTAAGGGATTTTCCAGGAGGGTTCCTCTTATAAGAATAGCACAATAATGTTATGGAATTATGTAATAATTATTTGGAATAAACAAAAATCAACAGTATTATCCCTTCACAAGGGATGTGTTGTCAGAAACCAGCATCCCTGCTGGTGAAGAGTAAGTGAACAACTGGATGACTAATAGGATTCCTGTTTTACATGAATTGCTTTCTGTTTATAGTAATTGCTACAATTCTATAACCATAAAAAGAATTAACTGCAGTTCCCCAGTGTTTATATTTGGAACAGCCGTCAAGTCTCATCTCTTTATCTAGTTAGACAAAACAATAAAATGCAAATGAATTCCTTTCTTATGATGAAAACATTTTAGATCAGTAATCTTTAACCTATTGATGCTAAGCCAAAAATAACATTAAAAAGCTTGCTAAAACCTGGCTGTATTTTGAGCCTACTTATATGCCATTCCAAAAGGACAGGAAATAGGATGTCTGGTCCTACTAGACATAGGAAGTCTTGTGCCCATTTCTGTAATACGTGGACACTGGTCTCTAGGTTCTTGTAAGGTAGTGTTTCTCAAACTGTGCATCAGGACCCACCTAGTGAGCCAATTTCAGGTGGGTTGCATAGCACCTAGCACAGCAGTAATTGAAAATATGGGAAGATGGGACACTGGAAAGGGGGAGGGCTGTGTGCTTATTTTGCTTGTGTCAAGGTAGTAAATAGGCTTCTTTCTTTTCTGATTCACTTTGCTATTGGAAAATGGCTGATAAATAACCCATGATTGCTGCATTCTCAGGAAAGGAGCAGGCTCTGGTGTTTCAGTGACATCACTTCCAGGTCATGACATAATTTCCAGGCTAATTACATCACTTCTGGTGGGTCCTGGACAGATTGTCATTCTAAAAAGCGGGTCCCGGAGCTAAAACGTTTGAGAACCACTGTGGTAAGGAATGGTCATGTTCAAATATTTATTGTTGCTTTGAGGAACTGCAAAGCCAGAAATGGAAGTGAGGTATTACAGTGGGTGTAATGTAATGTGTAGTGTAGCCAGGTGGTTGCCGCAGCATGGTAATCCATGTGCTGCTTCTCTGGGCCTCAGAACACAGCGGAGACCCAGTATTCAGAATACCTGTTTTTTATTATTTTCAGTTGTACATTGGTAGATAAGCTAGCATGAAAAACTGAGTATGGTCTTGCCCAGGATTTCAGGAACAAAAACAAAATGGGAATGGCAAAGGCTGTGCTTGTGGTCACCTATGGAAGAGGACAGAAGAATAAAGCATCAACTCTGTAGGTCTGTTCTATATGTTTACTTGGGAGTAGATATCATTGACTTCAGTGAGCCAGGCCAAAGTAAGTGTGCTCAGGATTGCACACTGTGGGTAGGATGGGACTCAAGCTGTGGCCCAATGCATTTCTTTCTCAACTAGCATGAGGGATATGAGGTGTAATGGGGGGATTGTACAGCAGTGTAGAGTCAATCCCTGGCATTTTGAGATTGGGCCGGGAAAGACCCTTCTCTGAAACCCCGAGGAGCTGCTGTCAGTCAAAGCAGATGTACAGGCATGACTCGGGATCTGCTGGGGTTCCGTTCTGAAACCCCCCAGCCTGTGAATACCTGAAACTATGAATTTCAGGGGATGATTTTTTAAAGATAGGGGGACATCAGTGGTTTTGCAGCAACAAGGAAAAAAAAAAGGAGATTTGTTTAATGTTTATCTTTTAAATAGGCATCCTGGTATCCTTGGTATCCTTAGATAACTGAAACAGTGGATACCGAATCAGTGGCTATCAGGGCACACCTGTACTAAGCTGAATAGACCAAGGACCTGATTAAGGATAAGGCAGCTGCAGAGATTCCAACCAGGTGGAATGGTCTTGCCCAGGATCCGTCTCATTGTGCACTATTAAATATAGTTTTAAATTAAATTCATACAGGTTTTGGATTTCCCCGGGTAAATGACTATATCTCAGTCAAGCCTAACTCAGAAGGGTAAGTGGTTGTGAGTTAAATGTGGGACAATCTAATGAGGCACTGAGTTTCTTCAAAAAGGCCAGGATTCAAATATGTTGATGCTGGGGATGTACCTGCAGGGCAACAGCTCAGTGACAGAGCATGTGCCTTATATAGAGAAGAATCCAGGGCTCAGACCTTGACACTCCCAATGGAAACAATTGCAAGGATTTGGGCTGGAAGAGACCCTGGAAATCTGCTACCACCCAGACTGGAAAACACTGGACAAGCTGGACCAATGGCTTTACTCAGCAGGTTGGCTTCGTATGCTTATGCATGCAAGGTATGTCTGCATTCCTATCATGAGGTCTAGCAGCATGTTACTACAGGCAAGTGTATTACTACTACCAGTCTTGGCGTAGAGTTGATATTGTTTCATCATCTACTACAGGAGAGCAAACAAGATTATTGAAAAAGTCGTGTGAACTTGGCTCTGTGTTGATTCGACAACCTCTGTTATTCTCCTGCAACCAGTGGTTAAAAATTGACCTCATAGCATTTCTTGCCTGAGGCAAACTGTTATGCACTTGGAGGACTTTACACTCGCGCTACAGCGGCATGATCGCTTTTAAAACGACATCTGTGGAGGAGAATTCCCTCTAGAAATCTTGAAACAGACTGCAGATGTGTTGGTGGCAAAGGAAGGCTGAAGGCAGATGGTCCTATTTCAGCTTTCTCGCTTCATGCATCTAGATTCCCTCCCTGGGTGTGCTTATTCTTACCTCCAAGGAGCAATGCCACAATTAGATCTGAAGCCGCTTTCAAGCTGCACATGTCTTCTGGCTTGGAGCTGGCTTGGAGCCTCAGCAGGATCTCCACCACGGCCTCGTGGATCCCAGCTTCTGCCAGCTGCAGTTTCAGAGCATCTGCAGAAGTCACCATAAATGTGAATGTTGCAGTTTTCTTGCTGGAACTTGAAACTAGATGGGCCCAATCCTGAGGTGCCTGGGTGCTGCGGTAGCCAAATGGCTACCCAGTGTCAGCCAGGCAGCTGCCGGAGGCACCTAGGAAGAAAGGGGCATTTGCATTCTTCTCATGTGTAAACCTGGAGACTTGCCAATGGGTTGGTGCAGAAGCAAGGGCCTCTGCTTCGGGCCGCATAGAGGATAGGATCAGTGGTGTCATCTAAATGATTTAAGAACAGGTACTCACTTTTGATTGGCACGTGTCGGGACCCGCCCACCGGAAGTGACGTCATAAGCCAGAAGTGATGTCGTGGCAGGAAGTGACATGAAAAAAGCCCTTGTTGAGGCCTCAGATGATTTTAAACTGACCCAACAGTTGCAGCAGTATTCCACAGCACCCCCAGAACATGTTAAGGAGGCCTGGCATCATGTTAAAACCCCAGAGCAACTCATTTTTCAGTGGCAAGGAAAGGAAAGGCTCCGCTCGCTGCCTGCCTGCCTCTGAGAACATGCTGGCAACTCAAACATGCAGGAAATTCAAACGTTGCAGAGGGCGGAGTCGACGAGTGGGCAGGCGAATGGGCGGGGCCAGCTGTAATCCTAGAAACCGGTACTCACGTACCCCCTGCATGACATCACTGGATAGGATCCAGCAGCAAAGGTTGAGATTTCCCAAGTCACACTAAAAATGCTGCTAACTGAAGTTCTTAAAGCCAGTGTTAACTGTCCAGGCAGTGAGCTAAATGTTTCTATAAATCAGAGGTCTCCTGATTTATGGAGACCACTGCACCGCCAAAAATCATCCCTGGCGCAAACGACACCTGCCGTTCCACACAGGATGATTGCAAAGACCCCGACTACAGCCCCCAGGGGTCTATGTGGTGAACTGCTTCTGGGGTCAGCCACCCCAGCCTGCCTCGTGAGCAGCATTCCTGCAAAGATCCCTGGGGGCTGTAGTTGGGGACTTTGCCTTCTCCCTGAGTGAAAGCACTGTTCACTCAGGGGAAGAATCCAGAGGGGACCGGATTTGACCCGCTGGCTGGAGTTTGGAGACCCTTGCTATAAATAGTTGAATTTGAGCCACTGAAAAGAAGAAAACAGTTGCTTTTAAGCTCAAGGACCAGAGCTCTGAAAAGATCTGCTTGAAGTGTACATTTGAAGCTTTAAAAAAATCAGGACCACCCTACCTATGAGGCTGACTGTAGTAGTATAGTAGCTTCAAGCAGAGGGCTGGAGGAGGCAAGCAAAGTGATGAGGGATGCCCTGTGACAGCTTATCTCTTCCTCCAGAGCGGATGGCTATGAGCAATCACAACAGCAGGACTGCAAGGTGAAGCAGCAGGTTGATTCTATTCTGATCACTCGCTGCTTCTGCCTCCTCCTCTCCCCCCCCCACCCGTAAAACTGTCAGGTGGACAAGAAAAAGGAGGCAGATCTCCTGTTTCTTCTTCCTTACGTCTGCTTCTTCCTGTGGCTTGTTCCTTCCTTCCCACCTACCTATGCACTAAGGCTATGCACAAACAAAATGGCTGGGTGGAAATGCTGGGAACTCCCAGCATGCTCTGCCCAGCTGGAAGGGTGGGAACAAGCAGGAGGAGATGGTAGACACAAAAGTGAGAAGGGGGGCTCTGGAATCTCTCTGCTGCACTTCCCTCTGCTCGCATGCCCAATGGGTCATTTCAACAGTCAGGTAGGCGGGAAGGAGGCAGCAATACCTTCAATTGTGGTGGGGTGCAGGAAAGTCCAAAAATAGGAGTGAGGATTTATTGGACGGCACACTGGCAGGGGTGGTGGATCTTTCCCAATTCAAGCAGCAGATCTGCTTGAACTGCCTCAAACATAAAAATCCTTTCTGTCCTTCAACAAGCAAAACACTGCTAGCCTGGATAATGGTGTGGATACATGTGGGGGGAAAGAAACCCCACTGTTATCTATCCCATTGAGGTAGCCAAATTCTTACCATTCTCTGCTAGTGTCTGCAGAACCTCCAGGATGATTTCAACTTTCTCGTGGTGGTTTGCCCTTCGCAGTTGATGTACCAGATGTTCGGCAATCCTGGTTTTGCTGAGGGCCTCTTTAGCTGTGTCTGAATAAAACATTACATTTTGTGTGAATCGCTTAATTTAAATATAAACAATTTCAAACAAATTTCCCATCAGACCCATGGTGAGAAATTGTACCCTACTTAACTTTTTGATTCTGGGTATCTTCTGAAAGGTTCCTGTATGAACTGGTGTGAACTCTAGATGGGCAAGAGAGGCTCTGGTGGATGTGTCGAGGCAATGAGGGAAAGACCCTCCACTGGAGCTGGTGAAGAAGAGGGTCTGTTCCTACAAGGGCCCAATCCTATCCAGCATAGGAACAGCAGCTCCAAACGGCTACTACTGTACCCTATGCTGGTTGTGAGTAGGCTAGAGGTCTCCTCAGAGTAAGGGGATCTTACCCAAGTAAAGCCTAGACGGCTCAATGGGGCTTATTGGGTCTGCACCGGTTAAATCACCTGGTGCAGACTCAAGAAGCCCATGTCAATTTTCCGAGCTCAACAAGGGATAGGATCTAGCAGAGGAGGCCTTCGCTGGTTCCAGCCCTTCTCAGACTTGACCCTCTCCCATTCTGCCTCCCCCACCAGCAATGCCTCCTCTGCCACCCTCACCCCCCTGCGCTGCTTGGCACTTGCCTGTGCTCCTCCATTGACTGGGGATCCATCTGCAGTGTTGACAGGGCAGTGCAGGCCTCTCTGATGGCACTGCGTGCTCTCAGGATGGCCTAATAGGGCCCCATTGGATTGGGCCACCCAACTCCTTTTGGGTTTAGGAGATCCTGCATGAAACGCAAATTTTGCTCTTTCCCCTTGATAGCTCTATTTGCAAAACTTTGCCTCATGCTAGGCGCTAACCTTTCACCAGGAGTCTATGTCAATGCTTGAAAGGCACTTTTGATAAGTTGTTATCAAGCGTGGTAAATTTAGTGGTTCTTCATTTAACTATTTGATCAAAGTCTGGCTCAGAAATTGAGAGCAGCGTTTGTAATCAAAGTCCATTTTTGGCCATTTGCTGTATTATGAAAAATTATAATAATTTATTTCAGCTCTAGTTTGATCCACTTGAGATCCACTAGCAGAACCTGGGAGTACTCCTGTTTGAAGCTAATGAGTCAATAACATTGAGAAAGTCCATGAAGATTAAAGGGATGGATTAACTATTAAGCTAAGTACAGAACATGGAACACCTTGTTGAAACATAATTATTTGAAACCATATACAAGTGAAGAATAGATTCCCCACTCTCCGCCCCTCCCCGTGTTCACGTACTTTAACACAGGGGTCTCCAAATGTATCAGTATGAGGGCCACAATGTATATTTTATAGGCTAAAAAAAGGTTTCATTTATGAATGAATAAGTTTTACATTGACCTTTTTTTGTAACTAGCATCTTATGATTTAGAACAAAAGAGAAATGTGACATTTACAAAGGAACAACGCCATGCTTAAACTGAGAAATGCTATATAATTAGTAAAAATATCAAGTATTTTAAGTTGCTGCAGGCCGGATAAAATCTTGTGGTGGGCCGGATTTGGCCCCTGGGCCGTAGTTTGGAGACCCCTGCTTTAGCATGTCCCACATATTATGAGCTGATTCCTTGTCATATGTCAGAAGAGCAGGTGCCCTGCTTCCAATTGTGAGATACTGGAGACTGCAAAGCATATCTGGCAGAATAGCCCGACATGTAGAATGTGATGTGCAATGAGCCGGAAAAGGGAAGGACCATTTTGTGCCTGTCGGGGTACCTCTGGGTGCTCATTAACTATAGGCAGAGAGTTTGGAATATGGTTTGGATGAATAACTCAGAATGTCCCTCAACGTTCCAAGATATAGCCATTTTGAACCAAGGGGACATAGAATCTTCTTTCCATATCTTAGTTTGCAAGACATGGATGCAGTTGGGGATATGCATCTACAGGACTTCCTTATATCTAATACATTATGTGACAACACTCTTCACCTCTCCACCCCAAATTGTAGGTGACTTTGTTAAGCCCCAATATATTTTGGTTATGGTAGTTTTATGTTTCTCTCTGTGTTGAAAGCTGTTCCCATTTTAAACAGAAGTGCAGTGCAACTGCAAGCAAATTGGAATTCTAGGTACCAAGATCTGCAAGGTTGGATAAAGCCAGCAGGTTGACACGGACAAGTGGTTCATTGTCAGGATAATCTGACAGTATCCTGACCAGTGATGTGATCACTTCTGCTCCCACTAGCTGCTCCTGAAGATCATCTAGAAAAGGAAAATGCAGAAATTAGGATCCAGGGTGAGATGGTCCATTAGAATATTAGTTAGACCAGGGGTGGCCAAACTGCAGCTGGCAAGCCACATGCCGCATTCTGATATCTAATGTGTGGCTTTTGGAAATATGTTGGCTGAGCTCCTTCTTACATCACAATATACAAGGTAAAGAAATTTTCAAGCTTTGTAATTATTACCGGGTATAAACTGAGAGCCCACGGGATTAAGACTGCAGCCTGAAAAGCTTAGCCTTCAAGATGGAACCTTTTAGCATTCAAAGATGGAACCTCATAGCAATCGCTGCTCTAACAAATGCCTTTTTTCCCCATTGATTGCGCCCTCTATGCCTTACTGTGGCTACTTACTGTTGTCATAACAGATACGGCCAATGGCCCGGCCTACATGAAGCAACATCTCCTGGTCTGTGCTGTCCAGCAGTGGTATCAAAGTAGGCACCAAGTCAGCGTCTATACAGGGGCTCTTCATTTCCTCTGCAAGAACAGAAGAGAGAAGTGACATTCCCCTAATGTTCTGATAAGGCAGGTTGGCATTTTAAAATCCAAAGAAATTGGCTCCCATGACTGGGTTGAAAGGAACGTTGTCAAAACTAGGGCAGGTGTTCTACATGTTTGGATGGCATTGCTGGAACATGATAAAAGCAAACCCCGCACAGTTCAGTTTGCCATGTTTTAAAGGGAAAAGCAGATCCTACTTTTGTGTGCTATTAAGCTTGTGAAACTTGCCTTATGCTCACTAATAAGTGCCCTCAACAACAGTCCAATTTAAAAAAATGATGACTACATGAATTCATTTCCCCCTCAGGTTCAGATGCAAGGTGACGAGATGCCTGTACATATCCAACAAAATGGTTGGGCATTCAAAGGAGTGCAAAGGGTCCCTGCTTCATATGCCATCTCTACTGCCTCATGGATTGCTAGCAGACCAAAACAGCCTCCTTCTCTCTCTCTCTCTTTTTACTGTTTTCTCAGACATGTGGCAAAAGTTGATCTCAAGAAATCTTGGGCACCAAATTCCCCACCCCCATTTTTCAAGGGTTGGCAGTCTTGTGACATCACTAAGTTCTACCTCAGAAACCAAAGCTTTTTTGAACAAGTGACCCTACTGCCCTATAAAGAGGTGGCCTTTGAGAAGCCCCCATTTAGGTAAGAGGGATGCAAAGTGTATAAACCTGCCACTTTATGAAGAAACCTTACATATGCGAAGGGGCCTTATGGAAGACAAAGTTATTTCTGTCCTCTGTGCCTATTTCAAAATCTGGACATTTCACTTCCAACTCCAAAAGGGATTTTTAAAAAAATGCCAGCAGACTCCATTTCCAGTAACTAACTAGGCTTGCTAACTATAGAATTTGGTACCATTTCCAGGGTTAAATTAATGGGGAAACTCTCCCTCTACTCTATGGGACATGGTGGTGATGCGGGTTAAACCGCTGTCGCTGGGCTTTCTGACTGGAAGGTTGGCAGTTCAAGACTGCGACAGAATGAACTCCCATTGCTTGGCCCAGCTCCTGCCAAACTAGCAGTTCAAAAGCACATACAAAATGCAAGTAGATTAATAGGTACCACCTCAGTGGGAAGGTAACGGCATTCCCTGTGCTACGGCATATTGTCAAGCCGGCCACATGACCGCAGAACCTTGTCCTAGGATAAATGCCCGCTCTTTGGCTTAGAAACGGAGATGAGCACCGCCCCCTACAGTCGGTCATGACTAAACCACTCGGTCATGGGGAAACCTTTACCTTTTTACCTCCCTCTACTGCAGGGGTCTCCAAACATTTCAGTATGAGGGACACAGTGCAGTGATGTCATGCAGGGGATACACGGGGGTACGCGAGTACCGGTTTCTAGGATTACAGATGGCCCCGCCCATTCGCCTGCCCACTCATCGACTCCGCCCTCTGCAACGTTTGAATTTCCTGCATGTTTGAGTTGCCTGCATGTTCTCAGAGCCAGGCAGGCAGGCAGGCAGGCAGCGAGCGGAGCCTTTCCTTTCCTTGCCACTGAAAAATGAGTTGCTCTGGGGTTTTAACATGATGCCAGGCCTCCTTAACATGTTCTGGGGGTGCTGTGGAATACTGTTGCAACTGTTGGGTCAGTTTAAAATCATCTGAGGCCTCAACAAGGGCTTTTTTCATGTCACTTCCTGCCACGACATCACTTCTGGCTTATGACGTCACTTCCGGTGGGCGGGTCCCGACACGTGCCAATCAAAAGTGAGTACCTGTTCTTAAATCATTTAGATGACACCACTGACACAGTGTATATTTTACACATTTCCGTGGTCCAAAAAGATAGGTTTGATAAATGAATGACAGTCTAATCCAACCCCCCTTTGGCCGTCGCAAGCCATTTGCACTAGCTGAGTGATGTCATGAACATGCCGTAAAGTGTCAGTGCAGCAGCGCCGGAGCAGGTGCCCGGTAAATTGTTCCTGTGCTGGCCAATTCAGGCCGCCGCTGCCACATGCTCAGACTTGTGCCTGCTAGAAAGCTGGTGCAGATCCGAGCAGCCCCACTGGGGTGGCTGGCACCTACCCTGGGGTAAGGGGATGAATGGTCCCTGGCCCCGGGGAGGCTCCAGCCTGCTCCCAACCTGAATTGGTTACAGTGCAGACCAGCCTGCCTGCTCCATCACAGGTTAGGATTGTGTTCTGAATGAAATGTAAGTGAATGAATAAGTTTTTCTATATATGTGTTGATTGGTGCCCTTTAGTGGCAGGTCTCTTATGAGAAACAAGCAGGTCTTAAATAAAAATCAAGGTGCAATCCTAACCTGGAGTTAGGCCGGCACAGTTAGGCCAATAGAAGGGACACTGTAAAGTATGTTTGGACCACACTCGGAATCAGAGAGGCCAGCACACAGACATGTGCCATCCTCCCTGACTCAGAGAGTGGTCCAAACACACTTTATAGTGGCCCTTGTGCCAGCCAAACTTTGCTGGCCTAACTGTGCTGGCCTAACTCCAGGTTAGGATTGTGTCTCAGTGTTGTTAATGAATGGATTCATACATTATAGAGCAATCAATTCTTTTCTTAAAATGACATGCTACATACCATTTTTGGCTATCTCTGCAAGCACCTGGGCTGCCTTCACTGCAGAAAGGGAGTTGCTTTGCAGAAGTCGGGCTAAAGCTGGCAGCACCTCACTTTCTGAGAGAAGACTGGAGGTTCTGTGCTCTGCAATGAGAAAGAATATGGCTGGCTTAAAGGGCATAGCAAAGCGAGTCTCAGAAACGAAGGCTGCTGGATCATAACCTGAAGGGAAGAAGCGTCAGTTGTTGTGACCCAGCCATTTGGAGTTATGGCTTGAAAAATGCTGGCTGACATGCTGGGGAAGACTCTGTTAGTGAGCTCTCCTCTAGTACCAATCATTTTAGCATTGCCACCTGGGTCAACTCCATGGCTGCTGCCCCAATGGAAAAGCACCCAGGACCTTGGCTGTAAGGATCAAACCTTGGATCACACTGTGAAAAGCACTTGGTTTAGTTGGAAGAGCACTTTATTGTTGCATATACTGGACCTTCAAGATGGGGCATTAAGGACCGGGGCATCAGTTTCAGCTTGTGTTTATCACACAGGATATACATTCATATCCTGGCAAACAGCTTGCCCAGGACATGGAAGCTGCATTTCTAAGGGGGAAAGTCAGAAGAGCTGTTTGGCGCACACAAGCCCTTTGATGCACCTCAAGTCGCTCTTGGAACTGTAGCCCATAATTATAAGTAGTTATGGAAATTGAGGCCAGTAGCATCCCTACAGGGGGGCAGAGTGCTAAGTTTTGCAAGGCGCCTTACCTTGTAGTGTAAACCGCTCCTCTCCCTCGCCTTTGCAACGCCTCAAAACGTAGCACCACCATCCCATAGGAATGTTACTGATTGAAGCCATGCGATGCCTCAAAGGCATAACAACTTCTTGCACCTACATCGTGGCCACCAGCAAGGCAGCAGCGTGGAATGATAAAGTCGTCACTTTAAATTTTGAGAACTGCCTTGGAATGATGTATCTTAAAAGGTGGGGTATAAATGTGTAAAATAAGTATGACCTGGCTCTTGGTCTTGTTGGCGGAATCCACTGTGGAGATGTGACACTGCAGCCTGACCCCCATTCTTTGGGCAGTGGTATATATAATAATAATAATAATACTTGGATTTATATACCGCCTTTCTTAGGTCACCAGATTTCTCTAATGACTATAACTCAAGGCGGTTTACATAGGCAGACTTTATTCAGAAACCCGAAGGTTTTTACAATTTATACAGAAATGTTCTATCTTGCAAGAACTACACACATACAGATGGATCTTTCTGGATTTAGTCCTTCTTTCTGGCCACCCGTTTGTCTTCTTGCTGGCTGATAAGCGGCTTCCCTGCTCCCACTAGCGAAGCGGCTGAACTTCGGCACAACTCCCCCTCACACAAGGCAGCCAAAGCTCAGCTGTTAATCAGCCGCAATTAACGAGGTCTGCTGCTCACAGAGACTTCCGGCTGTCCCGAACTGGCGACCTTCAGATCTTCAGCTCTTATCTTCAGGCAAACGGAGGCATTAACCCGCTCGACTAAATCTATAGCAAGAATCTCTGCAAAGGGCTTTTCAATGCTGGCTGAGGAGGCCACCTCATCTCACCTACTCAGGGCCCCTGGCTTCTAGCCTACAGTAGGTGCAAAATTAATGATATAATCATTTTGTTTTGGCCATTGGAAGCCACAGCCTGGGTGCGGAACAACCTTTGTGAGTCTCTGGCCATGGCTATAGAAAAGAAGGCTCCCTTCCGAAGAGAATGGTGTGATCACCATGTGTGGTATGGTAGCAGTAGAGTTAAAGTTGGGCCTGTGGTAAATGCTACTTTCTTATCTGGAAGTTGTCAAATGTTACTCTTGTGGTGTGCAAGGCAACTTTGTAGCCTTCAAGCCCAGGTTATGTTGCTATGGCAACCACACACAGGCCTCCATCCTCTGAAGAGCGGATGACAGCTGCCTCGCGAGGGCTGACAGGTAAAATAACCTGCTGCCACCCCAATGAGGCATATAAGTAGAGCTGCAGCTAACAATAAGTAATTGAACTGCTTCAATTGAATTCCCTACCAACTCTCTACTGAGGTGTATGGCTCTGTTCTATTGTGTGTTCCAAGGAACAGTGGCAAACAAGGGCAGGCTATTGGTGAGCATTTCCACACTGAAAAGTAACTTAATTCTTAGTGATTGTAGCTTTCTGATAGGTTGCCATGATTAAGTGCCTATGAGCCTCCAGTTAAGGGCTTGTGGGATAATAGCATCTTTATTTCTTTGCAGGATGATTGATGGAGGACAGGTACCAACCCTACCATTAGGCAAGTGGCTTTCATACTTTCAAGCTAGTAGAACCTCTCTTTCCACACCCATTTGTCTGTACATTGTAGAGAATTATGGGGCATGTTCTATAATGCACGGTCAGTTCGTGCAGGGCTTGGATATGTAACTAAAGACCTGTGGAAGAGGCTAAAAGGCACCTGCCAACATCCCTTCCAAGGTGAAATTGAGACAGTGCTTTGCTAGGAACAGACATTAGAAAATAGGGTCTGTTCTTAGTAATTAAGAATTGTTGGGAGTTTATGCTCTAGGGGTGATTGGGTGATAATGTTTTAGTTTTGATATTGATTTTAGCTTTAGCGTTTAAGAACTTGATTTCAAAATTAGTTTTTCATTGTTCTCTGTGGGAATATTCCAGCCTTTCCTAAACTGATTCTCTGATGTATTTCACCTGTGAACTCTTCAGTGACTCCCATTCATTAAAAAAGTAATGTAATGGCAGCAAGCAGGACATAGCCTAGAGAAACACTGTCTCTGCAGCTAGCCAAACTTACAGCCCAATCCTAGACATGCCTACACAGAAGTAAGTGCCTTTGAGTTCTATGGGATGTACTCCCAATAAGGTGTGCATAGGACTGCAGCCTTAGGGAGCAGGCACCCCTGTCCTAAAAATTCATTGAGGGGTGCTGGAGCCTGCCTGGAGAGGTGAGTCCTTCCATTTGAGAAGATGAAAGAGTAAGAAATAAAGGCACCCATTTGAATCAGAAGGCTAAGGGAGTCTTTCCCATGAAACTGCTTGGCAGTGTGTGAGCTCAAGGGCCAGTGGATGTTTCTTGTCTGTGAGTGAATGCAATCCACTAGGCACATGGGACAGTATGTTCACTGGCAGGCAGCATCAGCCTGAGGACACAATGGCCATTATGCGGGCAGAGAAGCGGCAGGCTGTGACAAGAGGAAAGCTGGCAGGCAAGGCACTCAGCTATTACAGGGCTTCTGCTAACAGCGAGTACCATCGGTGGCCCTGCCAACTTCCTCATACTTGAGACCTACTTTTAGCCCAAAAATGCACTCTTGTCACGGTCTCCTAATTTGTTTTACGATTTTTACTTTCCAAGTGACTCATCTTAGAGTTAGAATTTTTCCATAATTGTACTCATCCAGATTTTCACAATAAGGGCTGTTTTCAGGAATAGATTAGGTACATTTAGAGTGCAACCCTAACTTGGAGTTAGGCTGGTACAGTTAGGCCAGCAAAGTTTGGCTGGCACAAGGGCCACTGTAACGTATGTTTGGACTACTCTCGGAGTCAAAGAGGCCAGCAAGCAGGCATGAACCATCCTCCATGACTCCGAGAGCAGTCGAAATGCGCTTTACAGTGGCCGTTGTGCCAGCCAAACTTTGCTGGCCTATCTGTGTGGGCCTAACTCTGGGTTAGGATAGCGCTCTTAAAGAAGGAGCCAGTGTAGTAGGTCCCAACTTACTAACTGGATCCTGACCTGTTGAAGATCTACGACTTAAATTGGGTATGTTGGAAGGTAAATAGGGTAAATGTTATACTAATGCCTTTATAGGAAAAGGATATATCTAAAAGATGATTGTATGGACCAACATTTGAAAAATGAAAGCCTTTTTAAACTATATTGTGAAAAGTTACTGTGAATCATATTTTGGTGGCAGAAATTATATTTAAATAATACTCAACTATCTTCTGCCAGAGCCTGAAGAATTCCATTTAGACTTCCAAGAATCTGGTCGTCACTTTCAGTGTCTCCTCCTCCAAATCTGAGATGTTCTAGGCATAGATCCAGTGACTCTGTTCAGAAGGCAACAGAGAATGAGGATAATACAAAAGAATGAGGATAATACATGTGTTTAGAAAATTAGCCCTATATTAAAAGAACAGGAAAATGTTCCTGTAGGTGGATCCTTGAAAAAAGCATATTTCTAGGACGATTTATGGATCCATCACTTACAAAGCTTATTACAAGTTCAATCTCCTTCCTAGACACATCCTGTTCACCAGTTACTAAAAAATGCAAATCTGTATGTGAAATATGGGCATGCATGTGATCACCATTTTTTAAAATAGCAAAAATTTCTGCAAAAAGTAACAGAATCTTTGCAAATGTAGTTGATTTGCATAGTTGATGCTTCTTCTGAGATCCAAACTCACTCCAGTCCAAACTCCAGTGCAAACTGACATAAGAAGAGCCCTGCTGGCCAGGTCTATGGCCCATCTAGTCCAGCTTCCTGTGTCTCACAGTAACCCACCAGATGCCTCCAGGAGTACACGAGACAAGATACCTGCTTTTTGTTGCTACTCCCTTGCACCTGGCGTTCTGAGGTAACCTGTTTCTAGAACCAGGAGGTTGCACACACTCATCACGGCCTGTAATGTGTTATGGACTTTCAGAAATCTGTCTAATCCCTTTTTAAAGGTGTCTAGGGCAGATGCCATCACCACGTCCTGTGGAAAGGAGTTCCACAGACTAATTCACCTGGGATTGTGTGGCACAGACACACGTGAATGAAGCATGAGATATGCAATCATGCCTTATTCTGCTATTGCCTGCATGGGCCTCCACAAGAAGGACCCATACTGCACATTAGTTTAGGAGCATGGTGACGGTGTGAGGTTAATGTCTGTCTCTCAAAATGGCTTATCTCTCCACTTGTCAAATACGTAATATTTCTTTTTTTTCTGGCAAGGAATAGGAAGATGTGGTAATGGAGCAAGGGGAAGGATTGGTTGTGATGCTTCTGGGAGGGGGAATCAGACCCTCCAAGAAGGAGCATGAACCTGATGATGGTTGTGGTTGGGGCAATTGTTACTGGTTTCATCTAGAGATTGGATGATACCTTTCCCTCTGGCGTATAGAGTTGGACCCTGGTATCCACACATTGATAATGTACAAATCTCATAAACACACACACACGAGGCACTTACAAACACTTTAAAAAAGCAACTGGCTAACCTATAGCATGTGGCACGGGTGAGACTGATGGCTGAACCAGTTTGCTGGTCTGTATGTGTACAAGATACGTTGTGAATCCAGGATCGTGCCCTGGATGAAGAACGCACAGTGGCCACAATTCAAATGTAGCCTCTTTCTTCACTTTTATTAGCAACTCACTGTATTGAGAGAAACATGAGCCAGGAATAAAAGGTAACTGTGGCACGTAAAGATCATCACCCAGAACTGCTTGGCCCAGCTTACAAAGAAGTAGTGAGCATTCCTGTTGGCAATTGATGCAGGTGCAAAACATTCTGGAAGACCCTCACCTGTTTTGTCTTCTATTGCCTTCAGGATGGAAAGCTTTGCAGAGGAAAAAAGACTGTAGTGTCTTTATGTGGGCCAGTCATTGAGATCTTAGTGGGAGAATTTTGGACCGAATTCCAGAGTTGGTGGTGGGTGGGTGAACAAGGGGCTGAAGGAATTTGAAGGGGCTGAAGGAATAACGGTCTCAAAGATTAGGCATAATTTTCTGGTGATCAGAGCCAGGCCTAATGTGATGATGTATGCTTCAGGTCATCAACTACAGTTGAACCTTCACCCAGTTTGTCAAAGTGTAAATGTGTCCTCTTTGTAGCTACTAGGACCATGACTGCTACAGTTATGCAAGGCTTAATAATATGTAGAGATGTGAAGGCCCAGAAAAAACCCAAATTTTTTTGGGAAAAACACATTTTTTTCCGTCTTTTTTCCTGAAGCATTTTTGTTTTCTTCCAAAAAAAATTGGAAAAATTGAAAAAAAAATGGAATTATGGAATATTTTATCTTAACATGATGAATAAACTATTTTAAGACAAGGTGTTCAACTATTTTCCAAATAATTTCTAAAAATATGTATGGTATCATTCTAATTTCTGTGCACTGAAGACAAGCATGTCCTAGATTACAAACTGAACCTTCCAATGTAAAAAAACTGGGGTTTTTTCCGAGCTTCAAAAATTCCGGAAATTTTACATCTCTAACACAGCCTCTGACTCCTCTTGCTTCTCGCCTTCTTCAGACTCCTCCATCCTCTGCAGCATGTGAAAGAATCTAGTCTATGTTTGGAAACACACTAAATCAAGAAATAAACTGCCATGTGAAAGGGTAGAGAAGCTTGTTTCAGTCTGGGCAAATCTTCAGTCCATTATAACTGTGATAATGACAGACACAACAGAGTAGCTGCAGAAGCAGAGACTGAAACTGATACTGATAATTACAGCTCAGAAAATGATTCTGATTAAATTTCATGCCCATTCATTGAAACTTAGTCCCACTCCCTTCTATACACTCCCCCCTTCAATTCTTTTTATGAGAATGGGCTTTATTTTCATTTTTATTTAATACTGTGGAGAGGAAATATGAATAATTGTTACTTCTGGATTTGTAAAAAATTGTTTTGTGGAGGTTTTTTTGTCTGTTCCACATAAACTAGTAAACAGTTCAGGAGATTGTTGCTCCATTTGTTACAATTATAAATAAATATTATTTAAAAAAGTAAATTCTGTTTGTAATAATTGTTTGGATACACTATATTTTTAATATGCTAGTTGTGATAATTTTATGCCAAGTCAAATTGTCAATAGCCATATTTTATGTTCCTAAAGTAACAGAATGACTTTCAATCTGGAAAAGGGGAAAAAAAGTGCTAATGTAGCATTTTTTCCCCAATTTTTCCAAAAAAATTCTGTGTTTTTTCCCCCCAAAAAACCTGGAAAAAACAGGGTTTTTTTCCAAGCTTCAAAATTTCCAGAAATTTTACATCTCTAATAATACGTTGATCCTATTAGGAATTTTCACCTACTGTACATTTCTTGTTTTAGGAAAAGGCAAGACAGTGAAATCTTTCTGGCTCAAGGGAGGTTGTTTAACAAATGGAAAAGTACAAAAGAACAGCATGGCAGGTTAGTCACTAGAATCATACAGCATTAATTTAAAACAAAAATCCAGGTGCCTTGTTATTTCCCGAGAGACTGGATCGCTTGAATAACACCATATGCACAGTGACTTTCAGACTCCATAAAGGACATTGACCAGATGGAAGACTAACTTGTTATGCTACAAAAACCAAGAGATACCAGAGAGAATAGAACGATCAGTGAAGTGGTGGCTTACTAAATAAAGATTTGTCTGCAATAGGTGAACACTTCCAGACATATTCCAGATTTTAAGCCCCTTCTGCTGCAGAGCTTGTGTTTATGACTACTGAATGTTGGTAGGAAATTGGGGTGGGATTTCGAAGAGTGAAGTAGGAGGAAATCTTTTTCTCCTGAAATGTAGAATTCTTTGTAGAAAATGTAGGATTTCTTCCTTCTGTGCTTCCAGACAGTATTATGCAAATTCCTCTTCAAAATTGCTGTTAAGAATCTTATGCCCTTCACTGTGCAGATAATCCTTCCCACTTCAGAAATGCTGAGAAACGCTCCCTCTTTCCCCAACTCTTCCAGAATTTTTTTAACCAGGTAAGGTTCTTATAATGTCAGAGAGCAAAAATCTTTTTCTCCTCCTCCCCCCCTGGGAATTACTCATTGCTTGGCTGAAAATAAGGGCCTACACATGGAACTTGTTGAATACTACAGGATTGCTTTCAGTGGACATCAGCTTGAACTCGAGGGAGAGAGAGAGCATACAATATGTAGTGTTCACCTAAGATGGTGGCTGTTTGAACCATAGGGAGAAGCTATCATGCAAATGGTTGAAGGTAAGAGAGTGCCCTCTTATTATGAATTATTTAGAGAAACACCAATAGCTCTAGAGACAACTAGAGCCAAGGCCAGTACCAGTAGCAGGTTGCCACAAGTCCTGGGAGGAAGTCCTGCTCTGAGCTTCCCATGGTGCATTGGGGCTTCCACTGGCACTGGTTCTGAGTGTTCGGGGGGGGGGTTGTCACCCTGGTCAAGTGGTCATTGATCAACATGGCAGACCTCACATAGATCTTCCTGGGATGAGCAATGTTGAATTCTGCTTTGAGTGTACAAACAGCACTTCCCTAGATTTACAACTGAATTGTGAAAATATAATGAGAATAGGTAGCCGGTGGAACTATTTCAAAGTACTGTGGAAGTGGAAGGCCACATGTAGTACACACACAAAAAACAGAAATATGTGACAGTTTCCATGTAACTGGTATAATGAGGCAAAAAAACGTGTCCCTTGAGCAATAATGGCTTTTCAACAGTCCTTGCACAATGGAGCAGTTCAGCAGTTCAACTTGCAAATACAGAATCGTTGATCCAAGGTGGACCCCCTTATGTGAAATTACCTCCTTTTCAGGAGCTTCATAACAGAAATCAACACCTATTCATATATACCTGTCACCTGAGCTTCAGACAAATGAATTTTCTTCTAACTCACTATTAATTAAGGGTTGGATTTTCAGCTCCAGGCTTTTGGAGAAAGTGGAGGAAGAGGCTGTTTAAAATATGCCTACTGTTGTTTTATCTGAAATGCTAATTTATCTGATATGTATCTGATAGGCTCCAATCCTATCCTCTCACCACTAGGGCCAATGCACCCATGCCAAAAAGGCACATCCTTCATCCAACGGTGGGTGTATGTCCAAGGAGATAAAACAGGAAGGGAAGTTAAAAATGGAGGGGATAAAATCTGGCATGCACCATAGTCACCGGGATTCATCCCTTCCCGCTTCCTTCCTGTCCCAGGTTCCTTCCCTCTCCACACCCAGTCACACCCCTAGTCCTTCCACTCCCTAGCCCTCCCTGCCCCCAGCATACCTACACTGCTGACTTACTAGCATTAGGGGCTCCAGGTTGGCCACAAGTGTACTGGAAGCACAGCCTAACCTGCGGCATTGCAAAATGCGACACCATATAGCATACGACTGAGTGGCAATCATAGGATTGGTCTGTCAGGGCGCAATCTAACCTAGTGTTAGGCTGGCACAGTTAGGTCAGCAAAATTTGGCTGGCACAAGGGACACCATAAATGACGTTTGGACCACTCTTGGGTCTGGGAGGATGGTGCATGTCTGTGCAGTGGCCTTTCTGACTCAGAGGCAGGTCCAAACATACTTTACCCTTACAACTCTGAATAAAGACTCTGGACACAGGCTTGGGATAATGAGTCACTTTATTAAAATTAACATGGGAAAAAACCTACAGCAGGGGATCTCAAACCGCCCTCTAACGTGCGGGCTACTCTTTGGAGGAAATGGCACTAGCCGTAACTTCCGCTGGGCTACACAGGCATGACAGCCTGGCTCCAAGCCCCCCTGGTCCTGAGCCCAGGAGAGCCCATCTCCACCAACCCTGGAGGGTCAAGGAGCAGAGTCTGACCGAGCCCATCAAGGCTACGCTCCAGCAATGGATTCTGCCTGAGTCAGCCAGGGGACACGCCAGCCAAGCTCACCGACCAGGTCAAGCGTTGTCTGACTGGTCCTGACCCATCCCCTAATCTTACTGTCGTGGAACTGCATGTCAGGATCCTGCCAACCCAACCCACAGGTAACTTGCCGAAGTGACCAAAGGCAACCACTCATAAAAAACAATATCCAACCCAAAGAACCCAACCCATTCTGGGGTAAATGAAAAAATTACCAGCCAAGGTCAATAAGGCTGGTAACAAAAAATTTCTGCCCGGTCCTCAACAAAGCGACCAGCTAATCTCAGACTGCAAGAGGGAGGGAGGGAGGGTGGGGCTCAAAAACCAAAGCGGACTAACAGCCAAGGACACGTAACCCTCGGATGACAGCCTGCCCAGCCCCCACCGTGCAGCAGCCAATCAGCTGCCCCCATTTTCCCGCCTTTGCTCGTCGCTGCAGAGTGTCGGGTAAAGGGAGGGGTGAAGCTCAAAGGGAGCTTCACCTTCATTATGGTGTTCCTTGTGCCAGCCAAACTGTGCTGGCCTAACTCTAGGTTAGGATTGTGCTTTTGGTCTGTTTGAATGTTGTGTTTTTTTATTGTTTTTAATTGTATTTTTAGCCACCTTATAACAATTTACTAAAAAGTCACGAAATAAATATTTGTATATATGTAATGTAGAAGCAGAGTATTTAACACAGTTTCTTTTGGAAATTCAATCAGAAGTAACAAATAAAATGCAGTATGCATGCATCCAGTTCAAATTATTTAAATTGCCACTTTAGACCTAGGACATCCCCAAATGAGTGACTGCATTCATCTGTGTCTGACTGCTTTATTTTGGAGGTAATTAAGATGAAGTACACACAGAACGGTTGGCACATTTACGATAGCAGAGACATTGGAGAAAAATGCTCCTTTGGTGGTGTGCTGAGCAAGTTGATTTTTTGCTTCTGACCTTTCCGCACAGGAGACCTGAAAACAGCATCCCTATGAAATGATCTGAAATGACAGGTCTGCATAATGCTGGAATTTCATGCCATCTTGCAATCCATATCACTGCCTGATTGAAATGCAGCCAATAGTTTTGCGACTGAGTTTCAGTGACCGGCTACATTCTGTGCTTGTTGGCGATTACAACTGAGATAACGAACATGGCCAGCATTTCAAACTTCCATAATCGTGCATTCCAAACTTCCACATGGATTCTTGTGAAAGGACACACACACACACACACACACACACACAGAGAGAGAGAGAGAGAGAGAGAGAGAGAGAGAGAGAGAGAGAGAGA
>JAJKFI010000035.1:10697504-10717611 GCA_029204185.1 Lerista edwardsae | reverse complement strand
TTCTTTCTTTCTTTCTTTCTTTCTTTCTTTCTTTCTTTCTTTCTTTCTTTCTTTCTTTCTTATCTTGCTTTATTAGAAAGAGGGAATTAAAAAAATCTAGAACAGTCTTCTATTTATATACCTTAGAGTGGTGATTAAATTCTTACTGTTTGTTTTTGAAAGAGGAATGTTCTGCAGGTACAGTACATATTGATCTTCTGTTATGAAAACTAAAATTAGGAGCAGAAAAGCAGACAATGTTGCATAATCACCCATCTGAATGTTGTCTGGTGTCCCCCATTCTCCTAAAATACTTATGTAAAGGTGTTTGGTGGCTTCTTTACTCTGGAGCTATAGCAAGAAAAAAGAGAGAGGGGACATGTTGGTGCATTCTGAATGGTACATTCTGCACATGTGCATGTCCATTGACTTAAATCTATTCAGTCACTGTCCTACCATTAAAGGGGTGGGGGCAGATGCCCCAGGCACAGCACTGTTGGGCGGGAGGAGGGCAGCGACAAGGTGCTCGCCTCTTGGAGAGGCAAGCGGTGTTTAGCCTGCCCTTCCTCCCTCCCTGGTTCCGAAATGGTGCTTGGTGTGTGGCATGGGGGCATGGCAGAGTGGCACATAGGGACAGCGAAGGGGGAGTTCCACCCCCTCTGCTACTTACAAGGGGGTTGAACTCCCCCTTCTCTGTCCTTGGACAGCCCATTAGCTGGGTCTGCCACTGAATCGATTTAAATTTAATGGACTTGCAGCATTACAGACATCCCTTCCCCATTAGTCTGTTAAATTGTGGGCTCACTGTACGCAGTATGTACATACTGTACACTGTAGGCTGAATCATACTGTATATAGGATTCACTATAAGCTGTATCATATAATATCATATGCTGTATCATATCATACACTGTAGAAAGCAAACATTGGCTCCATTTTTTCTATTTGTGCATGTAGTACTGTATACGTACTGTCTGGGGTCAGACTCACACGGTTCCAACAGGTGAGTCACCTGCAAGATCCATCTTCATGTGGTGCAGGCTGTGGCTGGAGTTTCAGGTCCTGCATGGCCTATGGGAGACAGCATGCCACTCTCCGTGGCACCAATTTGTGCAGAGTGGCCACGAATGCAATCCTTGAGAGCAGCCTTGGCAGCTGCCGCAACAGTACCAGAACTATCCCGGAGAAACAGTAAATAGCCCAGCATGGGAGAGGACCAGGGAGCCCTCTAACCCCCTCCCCTGCTAGACTCTGAGCCCAATTCTCCACCCTGTCCCAATCCCAGGAACGTGAGTAGCCCAGCTGATGGGAGGCAACTGCAGAGGCTGAAGCGGTGGCGGACGATACCCCACTACACATACTGTACGTTGTCCACAAATGGCAAAATTTATCAATGGCCTATGATCCACAGCACACCCGCTATATTTTGTTATGAGTCCTAAGAGGTGGAAGGAAATCAGAGCAGAAATGGAGATTTGACAAATATTCTAAATTCACTGACATTTTCAGTTTGGGATACCAATTTGCATTTTGAACATGACACCGAATGTGAGATTTTACTTCAGCATTTAAATTGACTGTTGGGCAGGTTCCTCATAAGCTGCTGTCCTTAAAATACTGAGCACTATTGCATGTTGGCTACTGTCAAATACTGACGTTCATAGAATGTCACAGAAATGCCAAATATTGGTTCTTTCAAGTTCATAGGCTATGTGCTCCTTATCGGTTGTTGGGCCTTCCTGTTCTGCTAGTGACTGGCCAGCCACTATTGGAAACAGGAAACTGGCCTAGATGGTCACATGGTCTGAGCTGCCAGCAGGGCTGCTCTTGTATTCCTGTAGAAAATATTCCACATTAAAATTCACAGAGGAGAACTTTGGCGAGATTGTCTGGGAGCAAATTCATTTCAGCTCTACAGAAAATGAAGGGTTTTGTGCAACCATCTATTGCAAGCTCATTTGCTGAGCGTGATGTTTCTTCTACGTAGTCTTAAAAAATAGCAAAACAGGAGGCAAAGTGTAGGAGTGGGAGCAGAGGGTAACCGTTAAAGAGGTTGGAACTAGAGCTCATGATCACACTTCCAACACATGCATTTAGAAGGAATTAGTATTCTGGGAGCCCTCCTCAAATATTTTTGCCCCTTGCTGTCATGTGGCAGGGAATGCGAGCAGGCAGAATGCAGAAGTGTACTACAATTGGCAGTTGGCAAGAATCACACCTTGATCATGTTTGCTGTCTAAATTTTGTGAGTCTGTGGATGGTGTAATAGCCCAGCACTGTTCTCTTCCTGAGAATTTTGATTAAGCACGATGAAATAATCGAGCTGGAAAATCAGCAGGGAAATAAGATTGGTTCAATGTCAATTTATTTGTACACAGTAAAATCAACTAATAGGTTAAAGTAAAATCATATACAGTGGCCCTCCAGTATCTGCAGGGGATCTGTTTCAGGACCTCCCACGGATACTGAATTTTGCAGATAATTAAATCTATTTGAATATACCTAAAAAGTACCTGTGAATAGCTACTGATGATCAGTTGCTGTTCCTAGAACTCAGGAATGCAGGTCATACCCTCCTGTTAGGTAGGGGCTAAAGAAGTGTAGCAAGGAAGGCTGACACATTTATGCCAATTTAAGTTTGGCCAGAGAAGTGCAAGTCCTCTTCTAATGTTTGCCTCTACAGTGGGCCCTCAGTATCCACAGGGGATCTGTTGCATGTTGCTTTTTACTGTAGAGAGTAAAATGAAATTTGACGCCCTGGCAGGTCCAACCCAAATAAAAGGGAAATGGTGTGCAAAGCTGCCCCCCCCCGTTGTTGTTGCTGTCCCTGCCCAGGAGGGTATGTGAGCACATCCTCACTTCCTCTGGAGGGTGTTGATGATGAAGACAGTGGTCACTACTGCCTTAACCCATCCACCACCTCCTCCTTGAGCAAGGAGGAAAAGCGTGTAGTAGTCTTCTTGATCAAGGATAACTGCTTCTGCTCTAACCTTTTCTAGCTTGCCCAGTCTACTGGTTTCCTCTTCCCGGCTCCGTTATGTCAGTAGTTCCCAAATCTTTTCAACTGGTGGCTCTGTTGCCCTACTGAGCCATTGGCCGTGGCTCCCCATTAGGGCTACAATCCTATATATAGTATAGCGTGGCAGGTTATTTGCGAGCATTCAGCAGCTCCCCTGGCTGGCTTCTGTGGCTCTTTGGGGAGGCACGGCTCACAGTTTGGGAACGACTGTGTTTAGCTGTTTTGAAATGGTGTGGCAGAGCAGGGCCGAACAAGGAAGCCAGGGGAAGCGCTACCCCACCCCATCTTCTCCTGGCTTCCTTAGTGCATCATGCTCTGCTGCTTCATTTCACCCCATAGTGCAGCAGAGGGTGGGGGAAGATCAGAGGCCATTAGGTGAGGCAGCAATGGCCATTGGGTGCAACTGTGCCCAACTGCTATTGAAGGCATCTCATCTCATTCTAGCCCAATCCTGGCCCCTGAGATATAATGATACTCAGAGGCAAAGTTCTTTGGATTGCAAGATGGTAAGGGCAGTAGCAGATGGCCTCCCCTTCATGGCTCATCTTGTGAGAGGCCAGAGGCAATGGGTTGACTCAATTAAGCTGCAGGCTCCAGTCCTTGGAATGCCCTTCCTTTTGAAGGTCTTCATACTGGCTCTTTTTTTAAAAGAGTTTTTTAAAAAGAGTTGCCACAACGTTATTCTTAGCCTGACTTGCTGATGTGCTGACGCTGTCAGTGACAATGCTCAGAGCATCTCTATCAAAGGCAGAAGCCTTGTTAGTGTGTTGAACAAATGCCTATTTTGAGAACTGTCATGCACTTTTCCAGCTGTTTTAAACCTGGAGGTCTTATTTTCTCCCATCTTTAAAACTTGGCAGAAGCTTTCTCTCTCCCAAGTTTCTTTTCTTTTCTTTTCTTTTCTTTTCTTTTCTTTTCTTTTCTGGGACAGCCTATTACCTGCCTACCAGTAGTCTACTGCTTGCATCTGACTATTTTTCATTGCTCCTCGCAGCAGTACTGGCAGTGCCTTTGTACTGTTATCAGTGGGCCAGAACCAGAGCAATGGTTCTAGGGATGGAAATGCACTTTCGGAGCAGAACCTCTGAGAATGACAGGAACATTCCACTTGCACAAAGGGCTGCTCTGCATGAGTAGAATGCTCCTTCTGTTCTTGGAGTGTCCATGGATGTGCTTCATGGAAGCATGATTCTGAATGGGCTCCAGTGATTCCAGCATGACGCTGCCTTTGTTCTGATCTCCTAAAATAGATCTGTTAAGGGCTGGCCCATAACTTAGACTGCAAATAGATTTTCTTCTGCCTGGTGCACTGTGAGCTCAATGAATTTCATTCAATTTGGTACAGCAGCACATTTGTAACCATCTAGAGTACGCATACACACATATGACCATAGTCACTTAAAACGTTTGCTAGATTGTGCTCCTAGTGTTTTCGAGAGTGAGTAAAAATGACTGTCCTGTCTTTTCTGTTTTTTTTAATCCTATATAACAATAAAAGAGCCAAGTTCTGTTAATAACTTGTGTTCATGCTTTCTGTGTTGCTCTGACTGTGTTCCAATAGCGATGCGTGTATTTAGATATCCCCAGTATCTTCAGTATCATCAGCATCTTCAGTATCATCATTGACCATGGCATTGTGCAAATC
The DNA here is from genome assembly GCA_029204185.1 of Lerista edwardsae. Lineage (NCBI taxonomy): Eukaryota > Metazoa > Chordata > Lepidosauria > Squamata > Scincidae > Lerista > Lerista edwardsae. The sequence goes on along the minus strand of JAJKFI010000035.1, from coordinate 10,712,968 downwards.
CTATTGGGCCTTGCTGCCAGAGGAATGCCATAGCCGGCAACTGCCAAAAACTGCTGTAAAGAGTGCTTTGGCAGAGCACTGAGTAGTGTGCTGCTGAAGTGCCAATGGGAAGGCCAGAGCAGTCTCAAAGGACCTGCCAAGGAAGGTAAGATAGTAGGGGAAGCAGGAAGGGAGGAGTGGGGAGGGGGCAACACCGGACAGAAGGCTGTGGGAGGGGGTGAATCTGCAAGGCTCATAAAGGGAAAAGAGGATTTAGAGCCCAATCCTATGCATGTCTGCTCAGAAGCAAGTCCCACTAAAGTCAATGGGGCTTACTCCTAGATAAGGTTGAATAGGATTGCAGCCTTAAATCCCCTTTTCCTTCCAAAGCTTCCCACTTTTCGCCCTGTGGGATACAGAGCATACCTTTTTGTTGTGGCTGCACCAGTGCGGGGGGGGGGAGAGGGGGAGGAAAGGATAGGATTGGGCTGTAAGTGATATAAGCAAAGATGTGTTCCTACCCTATTTTGGTTGAGGATGTGAACTGAAAGGGTTACGCTAAAAGTTATCCCCAAGCAGGCCACTGCAGAGAGCTTGAGGGCATTTTATTCCCAGATGCCTCTCTGTGAAGCAGCAAGTATTATCAGAAAAAAAAGATTAAATTCTGTTTGTTTGTTTTTTGGCAGTTAATCTACTTACAGCACAAGGGGAAAGTGGCAGCACGAACCTCAGTTTCTATTGGTTGCCATTTATCGCTATCAGGTTCTTCAGAGTTGTGTTTGGCATGTTGGATGTCAGATTCAATTTATTACTCTGTCTCTCCAAAGATTCTTTCCAGTGATTTTGCATTTTCTATGTAATCTATTAATTACATTTGCAAGGGGGGGAGAAGCAGAGGGGGCCTACCTACATAGAAATGCACTTTCACTGCACTTCTTTCTCTTCGCAAAGAGACTTCTGGTGGTATTGCCTTCTTCCCACCATGGTGGCAATGAAGCAGTTGTTTGTGTACAGATGATCACACTGCAAAGCTGGCTTCAATTCCTCCTCTTGATGTTCAAGCATTATGTGTATGGGAGCATTCAAACATTTGACTCTGGCTGTGTGTGTTTTTTGGTTAGAAAATAATCAGAAGTTGCTAGCATGCCTCTAACATGCTTCTAGCACACTTCTATTCACAAATGACAAAGTGGCATCCAGTCATTGAACTCAAATGCATTGAGGCGGCCATTTTTTTACCACAGTGCATGGAGGCTGCCATGTTTTCTAACCTTGAGGTTAAGGAAAAATAGCTGGATTGGCAAGTATGCTAGGAGATGAAAAATGAGCGTGACCAGAAGTGTGCTAGAAGGAGAAAAAGACAGCTTTCTAACACTTTTAGTGCTGGAAGCTGAAAAACAAATGCAGGCTCTGTGTGAACCCCAGCGTGATGTGATGAGCCAATGAGGGGTGGATGCAGCTCCACCAATCAGCTGGGAGGTGGCATATGCAGCTCTGCCAATCAGCTGGATGGCAATGGGCAGGTTGGCTGGACAGCAGAGAATTGGCTGGTGATGCCAGCAGCTGTTATCTACTGGTGGGCAGGCAGTTAGCTAGGTTGTATTTGGCTGAGAGAGGTTGGGGCTGGGTGCAACTCTTTAAAGAGGCTCTGTACTTATCCTGCCGCCCCCTCTTGCTATGCTACTAGGTGGACATATGTTTAGATGACCTTAGAAGGGGATTAGACCACCTCAACGAGGAAAGGTCGTTTGAGGCTATTGACTTACAATAGTGAAACAGACCTCCATGTTCAGAGGTGACGTGCCTCCAAATACTTCTTGCTGGCAGACAACAAGAGCTGCACGTCAATGTACCTTTCCCTGATCCAGCAGGACTCTTCTTTATGTTCTTATGCTCTTAAACGCTCTGGTTGCTCAGATTCTGCTTTCTACTGCCTCTAGATTTATACATGCTAAGTGATCTCACTGGCATCACAGAACAATAAAGAATGCACAGAGCTCAATATGAGCACTGTTGACCTGTATTCCACAAGGCACGCTACTTTTCCCCCTAACTGCGACAGAAGGAGCAAAAAAAATTTGCTGATGCTGACTAATCTGCAAACAAATCTGATGAGTCGTAAAAGGGGGCCATAAACTGTGTTGTTTTCATTCCTATAACTGGTATTATGATGACAAGTCTTATTGTTTTATGAGCCCAAAATAAAAACTAAATAAAATTACCAGCCCAGGATTATTGCATTATCTCCATGCCTCTTGGCAGTTATTGCTTTAAGTTCTGGCCACTGTGTTGTTTGGAAACAGTCTGCCTTGCTTTGGTGGGAGTTCATCTTCCAGCAGTTCTCCCAAATACAGGCACTGCAGCCCCTGTCTCTCTTGACATGGCTAGAGTCGGTCCTCTGGAGTGCTGAAACTTCTCTGGGGTTGATGGTGGAGTTCACAATTCACATATGATATAAGCAACCAAGGGTGATGTCATGGGGCAATGCATGCCACTCCTTGCCATAGGAAGTGGTGATGGCCCTTGGCCTCCATGCCTTTAAAAGGAGACTGGACAGATTTCAGGTTACAAGCCGTGATGGGTATGTGCAACCTCCTGGTATTAGAATTAGTCTCCCTCAGAATGACTCAGAGTGCAAAGGAGTGGCAACAGGATACAGGTATCTTCTTGTCTTGTGTGATCCCTGGGGCTTCTGGTGGGCCACTGAGATACAAGAAGCTGGTGCAGATGGATCTCTGGCCTGATTCATCAGGGCTCTTATGTTTTTATGCTCATGAGATGAGACAGAACTGAATGAGGTGAGCTGCAGATTTGAGGCCAGTTGTGGTGCATAGTTCTCATTCATTTTGAGGGAGCTTGTGTGTGGAATTGAGAAACATACATTCTAAAGACTAGTTGATACCAAGTGAAGTGGTATAGCTGTTTCTGAAGGTACAATTTCAGGTGGGGATGGTACAATTTCACCCTCTCCCCCATACAGAACCATAGAAAAGTAGATGTTGGATAGAAGGCTTGGCTGGGATCCTCTTCCCTGACATGCTAGCATTCTCTGTTGAGGGAATATTGTTGTTAGACAACATTCAAATATGCAGTTTCCCATGTAAGTCCAAGCAAACTGCTCTGTTCTGACATCAGGAGGGAAGGATGTAGAAGGAAAAGGCATAGATAACAAGGGACAGATATGAGTATGTGCAGTTACACTAGGCTTAATTGCATTTGGGAAGAGGGGTTACTGATTAAAGCTACAGGCCTCACAGGAAGGGTGGGTTCTGATGACCATTTGAGGGAAGAGACAGAGAGAGATGGCACTACAGTGGCCCCTCGGTATCTGTGGGGGACACACTGAATTTCATGGATACTGGAGTCTGTGGAAAGCCTTCAAAAGACCTCCCCATCATGACAGGAAGTGTCTTTTTGATGCCTCCGGGTGGCTTTCTGAGGCTTGGGGAGGCCACATGAGACTTCCCCATACCTCAGAACATCTGGGAAGTCAAATGAGGCCCTTTAGTGTGAGTTGGCACTCACACTGAGAGCACAGTCCTAAACCTGAGTTAGGCCAGCACAGCTAGGCCAGCAAAGTTTGGCTGGCACAAGGGCCACCACAAAGCTTGTTTGGACCACTCTCGGAGTCAGGGGGGATGGTGCACATCTGAGTGCTGGCCTCTCTGACTCCAAGAGTGGTCCAAACATACTTTATGGTGTCCCTTGTGCCAGGCAAATGTTGCTGGCCTGACTGTGCCGGCCTAACTCAAGATTAGGATTGCGCTCTGAGTCAAATCCATGGATGACGAACCCGTATATAAGGCAGATTCACTGTATATAGTTGCAATGGAAATGTGTTTCAACCATAAGAGAAAGCAAAGCAATGCGTGCAGCTGGATTGAGAAACTGGCTTTTATTACTTTGATGTTAAGTGTGTGTGTGTGTGTGTGTGTGTGTGTGTGTGTGTGTGTAGATAGCAATATATTTTTCACCCAATTCAAATCTGTAAGAACAGCTAAATCCTGCAACTTGTACATATTGTGCAGACAGATATTGTGCGAATATACTGTCTCTTGTCTTATTTATGATTTTTGACTGCTTTTCTATGTAAAAATATACAAAGCACTGTACAAAAACCCCCCAATGACAATAGTTAAAATAAAAACACCACAAAATCTGATACAGCTGATTAAAACCCTAATCTGCTTTCAAGCAACTGTTTTCAAAAGGGCTTGGAAAATAAAAATAAAAATAATTTTCTGTCTGGCACCTGAAAGATGATAATAATGTACATGTCAGGTGAGCCCTACAGGTGCCAGGAAAGAATTCAGTGCACCATAAATTGTGTATAATATGTTCTGGTTTTGCTAGTCAGGGGCTCTGGGTCAAGGAGCTCCACGTGGCAGTGAAGCTCCACCCCTGGTCTCTGATTCACCCACCCTTTCTGGCTTCTGAAATTTAAGCAGACATCACTGCCCACACATTTCCAAAAATATCTTTACTGGGGCACTACACGTGCTGGGGAAAAGTTAACATAGTAGTCACGAAGCGGACTTTTGCACCTAATCTCATTGTGTAAAACCACTATTAATATTTGCCACCTCCCCCATAACTGGCCACATCAGGCGTCAATTCCCATTGACAAGGAAGAGGCTATGATGGCTTGGACAAGGACAGGAATGCAGCAAAGCACATGACGAATCCAGTAAACGTCTTCCATAAAACTGCTGGGTCATCTTGATTATTAACTTTTCCCCCTATTGGTGGCCTTTAATTACACTAGTAATCAATTCAGCTGCCTAATACGATCTGAGGCTAATGTAACATGACTGCTGCATTATACATAATGTAGCTAAACTGTGCTAGAGAGTGTATTAAAGAAAATTAGCATGCACAGAACATACTGTAATGCACTTAGAACGAGAACCAGGACATATACCTATCCAAGAAGGGAAAGAGAGTCAATTTGGAATTAGTTTTGGTAGCTTGCTCTAGTTGGAAGTATTTCAGTCATCTGGAAAGTGGATTGTTCAAAGCTGGTATCGAGTTGCAGGTAACTGGGGAGCAAACTTCATGCTGGATCCCCAGATGGGGTATGGAATTCCTGCCCCATAGGGTGCACATGAGCTGCCTCTCACTAGTGCTTTGGTTGTTGAAAAATAACCAAACTAACCAGACACTCTTCCTTCAATGCCGTTCCTCTTGCTGTGGGTGATGGTGGGGAATAAGGTTTCCCCAGTTAGCTGTCCCCAGGGATGGGAACTCGAATCTTGGGACTTGAGTCCAAGTTGCAAAAATATGTGGGTTTTTTCTGACTCGTGTAGACTTGATTCCCACCTGTCAAGGACTCGGGCACTGACTTGACAATGGATCTGAAAAACTTGAGTCTGAAAACCTGCGAGTATGGGTGTGCTTGCTTACTTTTTATTTGCAGTATGGGGCCATCTGAAAGTCAACAGTTCCACCCAGGAGTCAGGGAAGAGTTAATGTTTTGCGTTACGCAGGAGGCGGGGGGGGGAGAAGGCAAGAGCAACTTCTCTTGTCCATCTCTGAAGGAATAGATTATGATTGGATGAAGAGGGCAGAAGAAGGAGCACAAGGGGTTCTTGCCTTAGGATTGGCTGTAGTCTGAGAAGCCCAGGGAGGGGGTGGGTTTTAGTGATCATGCCTTCCTTCAACCTCATGGCTTTGAGAGACTCCAGGCTCCATTGTTACCTGGGAGGAAAAAGTTTCAGTACAGTGGGACTACTACTGAGTAGAGCTGCACAGGATTGGGTTGTATTGCTCATAACATAACCCTCCCATCTACTACCGCATGTCTCTGCTCCCACTTGCCACTTCTGTCCCCTCACACTGACTGTCGTGTCCCCTCCCACTTTGCCAAGTCAGTCCCTTTTGGTCCATGCCTTGGTGTGTAGCCCATGGCTCACTTCACAAAAGATTTGACTTGAGTCAAAATGACTCAAATCATGACTCTGGGCAAAGCAGCAAAGGGCGCCCACTAGGACTCATGCCTGAGTTGAGACTTGGGGGGGGGGGCAGAGATGCGAGACTTGAGTCTTGCTAGGGGAGAATTCCCATCTTTGGCTGTCCCATTACTTTTCCCAGCCAGGCACCGTGGGGATGGAATAGGACTCAGGGAATGCAGCAGATGGATACTCCTTCTTCAGCACCCCTGCTGTCAGCTAAAGCAGCACTTCGAGGGACAATCTACTACTGCCTCATAACCTGGGGAATGAGGCTGTGCTAAGTGTATCAGGCAATGGTGGACAGGAGTGACAGCAGCAGACAAGCCTCTTAAGTGACGCGCCTCTATTTTAGCTTTTTCCCCCCTCAGTATTTATAAACCACCTTTCTGGTCATTGGATTTCTCCTCTGACTTTAATAATCAAGACGGTTTACATGGGCAGGCTTTCCTCAACCCCATATAAGGGTTGTTACAATCAGAAGTTCTAAATTCTACAGTCCAGGTGGTCTCCTTCATAGTCCAGCATCAATCTGGCTGCTCAGACTCCCAGGCGTGGCTTGACAGGCACTCCTCCACTCTCACTGGAAGGGTAGTCATCTCTGCTCTTCTCACCAGCTGGAGAAATTCATCTCTGTCAGCAGCGTTTATCGACAGTTCACAGTGACTTCCAGTTGGCTTAAACTACCATCTGAGGTGACCTTCAGGCTTCAGAGGCGGCAATTCTCCTGGACCCTGTGCTACTCCTGGACAAAATGGTAACGACCCTGGCCAGGAGCGATTTTCTAAGCTTCAGCTGGTACACCAACTATGCCCCTGTCTGAGGAAGGCAGATCTGACCAGTGCAACACTTACCAAAACAGTCACGGCTAAACTGTATTATTGCAATGTACAGTACTCTACATGGAGCAACCCTCAAAGACATGAAGCTGCACTTGATACAAAACACTGGTGGGGGGGCCTGGTGGGGGGGCTATCTGGAGGGACATACCCCTCCCATTTTACATCATCTTCATTATTTGCCAGTGTGCTACCAGGTTCAGTTCAAGGCAGTGATGTCATGCAGGGGGTACGCGGGGGTACGCGAGTATCGGTTTCTAGGATTACAGCTGGCCCCGCCCATTCGCCCGCCCACTCGTCAACTCCGCTCTCTGCAACGTTTGAATTTCCTGCATGTTTGAGTTGCCTGCATGTTCTCAGAGCCAGGCAGGCAGGCAAGCAGCGAGCGGAGCCTTTCCTTTCCTTGCCACTGAAAAATGAGTTGCTCTGGGGTTTTAACATGATGCCAGGCCTCCTTAACATGTTCTGGGGGTGCTGTGGAATACTGTTGCAACTGTTGGGTCAGTTTAAAATCATCTGAGGCCTCAAAAAGGGCTTTTTTCATGTCACTTCCTGCCACGACATCACTTCTGGCTTATGACGTCACTTCCAGTGGGCGGGTCCCGACACGTGCCAATCAAAAGTGAGTACCTGTTCTTAAATCATTTAGATGATGCCACTGGTTCAAGGTATTGAATTATGACCACGCCCTAAATGGCCTGGAACTGGGAGACTTGAAGGGCCGTCTCAAGTCATGGATCTGCCTGTCCACCCAGTCAACAACTGGCATTGTGCTCATTGTTTCCCCTCATTCTGGAGTGTGATTGATGAGCATAGTGACAGGGCATTTGGGGTCATGACCCCTAGGCTTGGAACACCATCCTTCTAGAAGTTCTTTGTCCTTTCCATGGCATCCTTCTGTCATTTAGGGTGCAATCCTAACCTGGAGTTAGGCTGGTAAAGTTAGGACAGCAGAGTTAGGCCAGCAAAGTTTGGCCAGCACAAGGGCCACTGTAAAGCGCATTTGGACCACTCTTGGAGTCAGGGAGGATGGCGCGCATATGTGTGCTGGCCTCTCTGACTCCAAGAGTAGTCCATACTTTATGGTGTCCCTTGTGCCGGCCAAACTTTGCTGGCCTAACAGCAGTTTAGGATTGCACTCTCAGTGAATACTGTTTTTGGTTTTTGCAAGCTTTTTGCACGTTTTTTAGTAATCTCTACATTATTGTGTTTTAATTTATTGTTTTATCGGATTGATGATGCCAAGCCTTGGTTTTTAACTAGTTGTGAATGGTTTGGAAGGCCTCTTGTGGAGTGAAAATGTAGCATATAAGTGCCCTGATTGTATCTAATATTTAGCATGGACTGGGATGTAATATTTGGCAATAGTATCCAATATTCGTATGCTGGGTTTTGATGCATAACTAAATCCATGTTCAAAAAATTGTGTAGTGAAATTAGAAATTTCAAGTATTTTAATATATGGAGCAATTGCTGTGTGTCTTTTTCCCTCCTATTCAGCATCACCCATTGAAAAGAGTGAGGTTGCTGCATGAGGAGTCATGTTCTGTAATGTCTTGGAAAGTCTGCTTTTTTTGTTGTTTTCATAAGCACAGCACAAACCATCAGTCCAAAGCCACAACCCAAATAACTACACAGTTGGCTCTGTGTGCCTAGTGGGCTAGAATCTGAGTCTTAAAGGGGAAGAAGGTCTATAAAGAAGTCTGTAAAGTGGCATGGGTGCCTGTTGCTTCAAGTTAAAAATGCGATGTCCAGCGCATACACCTGTGGGCTAGGCTCAACTAACTCTCTGGATTGTTGCGCAAGTATGGGTGTTGCTTTATGAATGTGGAAATCATGAAGGATTCTGCTTCCACGTTTCCTGAAGAATACAGGCATGCCCAGTATCCACTGAATTGGTATTCATGGCTTCAGTTATTCCATGGATACTCGGACGCCTATTAAAAAGATAGGGGAACATGAAACAAATCTTTTTTTTTAACCTTGTTGCAGCAAAAACAACTGATGTTCCCCTATCCTTAAAAAGGCGTCCCCAGTATTCACAGATTCAGGTATCCATGGAGGGGATCCAGAACGGAACCCCAGCAGAGGGGAGCGCAATCCTATGCATGTCTACTCAGAAGTAAGTCCCATTATAGTCAATGGGGCTTACTCCTAGGTAAGTGTTGATAGGATTGCAATCCGGGGTGTGCCTGTATTCCCATCATACAACACTGAATTCAGCTGGTCAGGCATGTCTACTAAATAATATTAAAGTGGAGCCCATATATCTTCCTATAGACAAAGAGAACCTTCCTGGAACTTGGTAAACTACAGTTAGGAAAGTTCACTCAGTTGTATTAGCCTCTGCCCTTTGTAATATGGGTCAGATTTTCAAACACCATCCACCAACTGAAACAAAAATTGGAGTCATGCCCTTTTCTGACCAGCTTGTCAACGCTCTAAAAAATTCTGCTGAACTATGCAGGCCTTGGCAGCCTCCAAAGTAATCATATGTAGTACAAGGGCAGCAAGGGACATGCAGACAAGCGCCAAAATTGTTCCATGTGACAAAGGTACCAACCTGTGCTTGAGACATCCCATCTGCACAGCGGGAAGTGCCCTTTCACAGGTTCCTCCTCTACCTCACCTGCACCGTTTATATGCCCATTTTTGCATAGGCCACGTGTTTCCCAAGTAATTAGCAGACAAGGTAGAGTGTCAGACTTGATTTTTAGGGACCAAATGGCGGTAACATGGAAATGACTAGTATTAAACTGCCTCTTGTGTTGGATAATTATGGTCCTATGGTCACAAATTCAGGATTTACTACAGAAAATCACAGTTGTAGAGAATTTGTGACCATTGGAGGGTAAGTGAGAAGTTCTGCAACAAATTACCTCATGTATATCACACTCTTCACTTCTATTGCACTGCAATTTTTCAAATGAAGAAGCAGGTTCTCATGAACTCATCCACATGTGGAGGATTTTCTCAGCATTCACAGATCTCTATTTTGACATGAACATGTGAAATCCATCTTTTAAACAAGTTTCTTTCCCATGTTGTTTTTTTAACTACACATGGTGCAGCATCAATTTTGACTCCTGTAGACACTAGTAATTACTTAGAACAGTGTTCTTCAACCTTGAGGTCGGGACCCCAATGGGGTCGCAAAGCCTCAGTTGTGGGGTCGCAGCAAGTTCGGAAATGAAAAAGGTTGAAGACCACTGGACTAGAGCATCCATTGTGTGCCCATTTGGAAAATTCTTAAAACACCTTCATCAAATAGGCAACATAGAATTTATCAGAAGGTAGGGAAACTCACGTGGCACATGTCATAGGGACGTGGTGGCACAGTGGGTTAAACCGCTGCTGCTGGGCTTTCTGACCAGAAGGTTGGGAGTTCAAGACTGCACGATGGAGTGAGCTCCCATCGCTTGTCCCAGCTCCTGCCAACCTAGCAGTTCGAAAGCACCTAAAAATACAAGTAGATAAATAGGTACCACTTCAGTGGGAAGGTAATGGTGTTCTGTGCGCTATGGCATATAGTCATGCCAGCCACATGACCACGGAAATTTGTCCTCGGACAAACGCCGGCTCTACAGGCTTAGAAACGGAGATGAACACTGCCTCCTACAATCGGGCACGACTAGACCATTCGGTCGTAGGGAAACCTTTACCCTTACCTTAGGGAAACTCACAATATTTCCATAGATTTCCATAGCTTCCACATTTCCATAGCTTTCAGGCTACTTCCACATTAGCCATTTTCTCTGGAATTGACACCATTCATCCCCTTTTTAGAAAAAGAATATTAATGACATTGCTATGGAACTTTGCTTTAGGTACTTCAGTATATCCCCCACTCCAGATCTCTTGTCTTTTTAATGATCTGATTTGTGGCTATTTTTTACTTCGAACCTAATTATTTTTTTTAAGAGATTGAATATCCTGCCTAATTCTCAAAGATCCGAGATGTTTGACAACAGAATGATTTTTTTTTAAAAAATCATAATCCAGTGTCAACCTGCAATGTCAAGTGTAGACTGACAAGGAAATATTGCTGTACCTGGTGGGGAGGAACGGCCCATTTGGTGAATATTTTCTCTCTCTCTTATATTTATATATTTATGTAATGCAAAACCCTAATTTTCTCTCAAATGGGTATGGAGCTCAAGTGTACATTGGTTATCGTGTTTTTATCTTCACAACACTCTTTGAGGTAGATTAGGTTGGGAACAGTGGTGTCATTCAAATGATTTAGGAACAGGAACTCACTTTTGATTGGCACTTGTCGGGAACCCGGAACCAGCCACGGAGCCTGTCAGGATCCGGAACGCCCGTTCTGGTCCGTTCCCCCTGAGTGACATCACTGGTTGGGAATGCATGACTGAACCAAGGTTCTCCAATGAGAAGCTTTCATTCTGTCTTAAAGCAGAACCAAGTAATCTGCTGGCACTGACGCAGGTCATATAGGAAAAGTTTTCAAGGGATGTAGGCTCCCAGCTCCCTCTCAATTGCCAGGGTGGGAAAAAAAACCAGACTTCCCTTCTAAGGAGCTACACTCCAAATCTTGATATATTGTGGAAGGGCTATGGAGCCTGCATGGTACTGCATTTCCCATAGTCATGATCCCAAGATGCCTCCTTCATATCTACTGTATTGGCTGCTGGGCAGCCAAGTTATTGAACCCAACATCCCTTCCTCCAGTCTCCAGGCGAGGTGTCTCTTCCTCAGTTTCACCACTCATGGAAGCAGCTTTCTCCGGGGGAAGGGCACCCCACTGAACACCTGGTGATGACACATTCCCTTCCCCCAAGTGACAGCTGGCAGTGCAATTGCTCCTGCCCTCCCTTCACCACCCCTTTCTCTTTCTCTTTCACGACCCAGCTGTTCCTATTATTGCCACTGCAGCACTTTTGGGGTTCCAAAATGTGGAGTTATTTTCTGGGCAATCCCATTTTGATGCGAATGCCCTAATAAAAACAGCATGACCTTGAATGCTGGGACTGCTGCGGCAGCAAAGAGGAAACGTGCTCAGAAAGCCATTAATGAGAGGGCTGGTTTCAATAAGGTGAGGAGAAATGGAGGTCGTCTTCAAACACCCCAGATGGAGAGACCTTAACTGATGGAACATTGCAGTCCAACTCCATACTTTTCAGGGACAGGGAGTAAGTCCCATTGGGCAGAATGGGAATTACTTCTGGGTAAGCATACAAGGGATCTTCTTGGAAGGCTGACATCAGGAATGGGAAATCCGCTTTTGTAATGGAGACTGGCATTGCAGATTGTAATGGGGAATGTAATTGCAGATCAATTGGTTTGATGTTTCTTTACCTGCCTTTCAGGATATAACTGTTTCAGAGCCAGTTTACAATGCAGGAAGTGCTGTTTGGAACCACAGCTTTAATTCCACTTGCAGCTAATGGGGGAAAGAGCAACAGTTCATCTACCAATGTGGGGCCTTGTGTGGAAAACTGCAACTCTAAGGCTCTCTCTTCCATCTAATCCCCGTTTGAAGCACAATGCAGCCTGATTTGGCCAGCAGAGGGCACTATAGACTTAAATATGGCCTTTGAAGAGAAAACATGCAGTTTGAAAATGGAAGAATAAGACAAACCATCTATAATTAAGGGGGAAAAACAGGCTTTAGGTATTCTATTTTTTAAAATTGACAGTGACATTTGTGGAGATCGGACACAGAAAAGATTTGTTTTGGTGAGCGTTCCCTTGCGTTTACTTTTCTTCTTGACAGTTCAGTGTGTGTGGGAAGGCAGTCTCCAACAAAACATTAATCCTTCTCTCCCCCCCCCATTTATCTTTCCCAGGTTCTGTGGCCCATGCTGACACAGCAATTATGCATCCAGGGTTCACCTAATTATCAATGTTGTGTGCACTGAAAATAGCATTAAGCAAATTGCATGTATGGGTGCACAGTCAAGATTGCTTAGCGTGGATTAGTTATTCTGTAACGCACTTTAACTATCCTGTCATATTCATAATTGGAGGTTTAAAGAGATGAAAGCTTGGGTGAACTCCCCTTTTTCTTTCAGTACCTATTATTCCTGAGAGTCCATTCATGCTTCACATTTTTGGTACACTCCAATCTGGTGGAGTGGTTAGAGCGCTAATTTTCAACCAGTGGGCCGTGGCTCATTGATGTGCCACAAATTATTTATTAGTAGGGCCATTGGGGCAGTGATGTCATGCAGGGGGTACGCGTGTACTGGTTCCTAGGATTACGGCTGGCCCCGCCCATTCGCCCGCCCACCTGTCGACTCCGCCCCCTGCAATGTTTGAATTTCCTGCACGTTTGAGTTACCTGCATGTTCTCAGAGCCAGGCAGGCAGGCAGGCAGTGAGTGGAGCCTTGCCTTGCCTTGTCACTGAAAAATGAGCTGCTCTGGGGTTTTGGAACTGTTGGGTCACTTTAACATGATGCCAGGCCTCCTTAACATGTTCTGGGGGTGCTGTGGAATACTGTTGCAACTGTTGGATCAGTTTAAAATTGTCTGAGGCCTCAAAAAAGGGCTTTTTTCATGTCACTTCCTGCCATGACATCAGTTCCGGCTTATGACGTCACTTCTGGTGGGCGGGTCCCGACACGTGCCAATCAAAAGTGAGTACCTGTTCTTAAATCATTTAGATGACACCACTGCATTGGGGGATGTGAGCCCCCACTTCATCCCACCCCCGCCAGCAGCACAGTGTGCCTTGTCAATTGTCCCAAAAACTGACGGCATGCCTTGACAATTGTAGGGCATTGTTAGTGTGCCCTGAGATTTAAATGGTTGAAAATCGCCGGGTTAGAGTGTTGGACTCTGGCCAAGAAAACCTGAGTTCAAATCTCCATGCAGCTTTGAAGCTACTATTTCTCAGCCTAACCTACCTCACAGGGTGGCTTTGAGGATAAATGATAGGGGAAGGACCATGTATGGTGCTCTGAGCTTCTTAGAGAAAGGGTGACATATCAGTGGAACTAACAAGCATAAATAAATGCCTGGGTTCTCCTCGTAAAAACATGGAGGCAATTGGTAGGGACATGCAGCTGTTTTACACATGTAATGCACTATGCGCACCTCATTATTTTATCAAAACTGGGTTGTTTTCTGGGAAAGCCAGAAAGCATCCTAGAAACACATGGCAAGAAGTATGAACTGGTCCCAACACAGAGAAAGAAAATGCAGACCTAGCAGAACAGAGCTTTTAGCATATGACACAAAACTCTTAGACTAAGCTCAAACTTTGCAGTAGGGACAAGGCAAAAGATCCATTTTCCAGTTTGCTTTGCTTTCCAGTGCTTCTTTTGGAATTTGTGTTTGTTTTGGGCAAGTCTACTGAATTAGAGTTACCAGCTACAAACTGGGACAGTGTGCCTATACCTTTAACCACTGTACAGAAGAGGGAATTTAGGCAGGTGCAGCTCATCATGGAAGGGTTTCAAAAGCTACACCTGCCCAAAGTCCCACTTCTTTACAATGGTTAAAGGTATAGGCACTCTATCCCAGTTTGTAGCTGGTAACCCTACTACTACTGTCATGATTCATTAAGTAAAGCCATCATATTAACTACTGGATTTTTGCCTGGCTTTGTCAAAGTCTCATGTGATTTTGTTTAACCAACCCCAGTGATGTCACAGCATCAGGTGTCACTGCATTATGCTGGTCATCAGCTATGCAAAATCTGACCGTTCGTGGGCCTGGTGAGAATTTGCATTCACGTATATTTTGGCACCACCACCTTGTGTAAAGGTGGATGAGAGCTATCAGCATATTAGTGCTGCTCCTGCATCCTCCGTTGCCTCCTCAAGGCTGGTGGCAGCTGTCTCTGATGCCTTCCTCTCTTTCAAGTCCTTCTGCCTATCAGAACCAGCTCATCCATAAGACTTACTGAGGGCCCAAGCCTATCCAGCTTTCCAGCGCCAATGAAGCCATGCCAATGGGATGTGTGCAGCATCCGGTGGTGGTGGTGGTACAGTCACAGAGACCTCCGCAATGTAAACATTTGTTCCCTTACTCAGGGCTGCATTGTGGCTATATTGGTGCTGGAACATTGGATAGCATTGGACCCTGAGGCAGCTTGGTGGTGGTGGGGTTCCCACTCCATGGATTAAAAAAGGAAGAGGAGAGGTGTGGCCTAGAGTGTGGGAAGAGCAGAGACTGGTGTATTGCCAGTAAGAAGGCAACATTTAGTCCACCATCTCAGATACTGGGAGGTTTTTGTTCAGCACCCACTCCCTGCCATATGAAAAAGAAGAAGTATAGGACGTGTGGAGAGGAGAACAGTGGCAGGGTAGAGTGACCAAGAATATAGGCCAGTGGGATTCAAACTTTTTAAACCAGGATCCACTTTTTAGAATGGCACTTGTGTCGGGACACACAGGAAGTGATGTCATTAACCTGGAAGTGATGTTGTGGCAGGAAGTGACATCATCAAGCAGGAAGTGCTGTCATTGTGACATAATCAAATGACACTCCTGGAAATGCAGACTGTCATTTTAGGACTGCAGCAATTGCACAGCCATGAAACATCCCTGACAGAAAGCAAGATTAAGACAAAATATGATGTAAAAACGCTGAACTAAAAACAATTAAAAAAAAACTCACTTGAAAATTCAAACTGTGGGCATTTGAAAATTCAAAGTGGGTCCTGACCCAAAGTTTGAATAACAGTGCGCTAGGCAACTGCCACCCTCCTCCTCCCTAAATCTCTTTTGC
>JAJKFI010000035.1:10665556-10697104 GCA_029204185.1 Lerista edwardsae | reverse complement strand
CTTTCCTGCAATGTGCACACCCAGCTCTGAGAAAAACTGCAGTCATACCTGTGGTTGGACTGTGTCCGAGCTTGGGACTGGCGCAGTTTACGTATAGGACTTTTCAATGCATTTTGGCCTATTCTCAGAATGGCATCTTGTAAATGGCCCACTTCTGGTACACGGAGTTTCCCGGGGTTTCATCCTGGCAATATGCACACCTAGTACTGTCGAATCCAGTTGAGAGGGCTTTCGTTTGAATTCTTTTGATTTGATATGGTAAGTGCGCTGGACTAGTGGTTGTCATGGCAGTTCCAGGGACAGGGTCCAGGAGTGGCAGGCAGGATGGATGCTGGTAGAAGTGGCTGGTGAAGGCCCTGAGTGTACAAGGCCTGTCTGCATCTGCAGTGACCTTTTTATCTGGTGTTATAAAACGGCCACCCTCAGGACTCCCAAGAGCAAAATTGATGAATGTGTCTGAAATTAACATCTAGTTTGGCTATACAACTATCACTTTGTATGTGCCAGGCAATTATTTTTTTCAGACCTGCATTTGCTCTGTTTGAGAAGGTGTTTTTGTTCTTTTAACATTAACCATAGCTCAGTATTTTTATGCTCATTTCACAGCTGAGGTGGGCCCTGCCTTTGCCATGAACTCTGAATAGAAATTCTTTCTTCCTGCTGCTTCAGCATTCTTCCAGTTTAACCAGAGAGCTATTTAGTTCACAGAGAGGAAGTTATGTGCAAGTTTTCAAGAAAACAGAGATAGGAACAAATAGCTAACTACTCAAAGGCATAGTCCTTCTTTTATAAAAAGCAAACTACCAGTCCATTCTTATCATCATTTTTCATTTTTTTAAATAGAAACTCATAAAGGCAACTGAATATTCAATATCAGCTGTTGCCAGATAAATGATCTGGAAATGACACAAATGATTATTCAAATTCCCTGTTAAATTGATGCATAAGATACGGTGACTTAACCAGTTAGATCAGAGTTCAAATTATGCAGGCCCTTTAATGAAATTCACAAATTCCACCCCTGACTTCTCTGCCATTGTGTTTCCCCCTTCTAACAGCTATAGCAAAGGAAGCCCCCCCCCAATATAATCTGATCACTGAATTGAATGGAGCATTGGTCTTGGGTCCAGAAGTCTTTCAGCTGACTTCTCTGGACCATGAACTCTGAGACTACCTTGGACAAAGTACTGTCTCCCAGCATCACTTCTGCTTATTGCTAAAATGACAATAAGAGTGACCTATTTCACCCAGTTGTTGTGAAAGGCAAACACAATGAAGGACCAGAGTAGCGCAGTGGTTAAGAAGCTGAGAAGAGATGAGAGCCCAGGTAATGACCTAAATGCAAAGTAGTAGTATTATCACCACCACCAGCAAACCAACTATACCAAAGTTTTCATGAAGCAGAATCTGAGTAGCCTGAGTAGGAGGATATTGGGTCAGCATCAAGTGTCGGCAGGATTAGGCACTGACAGAGGGACCACTCCCTGACCCCCCCAGCACTGGTCAGCTATCTTGGGTCTCTCCCCCATTCGCTGATGGGGAAGATGGAAGGAGCCGCTGCCCACTGCTGCTGCCATTCACCACCAGCCACCAGTAAGCTTGTGGGGGACATGACCCAGTGCCAGGCTTGTCCCAGGGCTTCTAGTAATCTGGTACTGGTGCTACTTCTGAGCGATTCTTAAGAATGTGCAGAAACTTATTGCCTCCTTGGAATGCCTGGAAAAAACATCTTGGTTAGTTCAGTGTCTTTGAGATTTTGTCTTTCTACCCCTGCATGAAGATTCAGTGTCATTCATCTTCACTGGGAATATATTTACCTGTATTATCATCTTCTACTGTATGATTTTCCTTTCTCCAGAAAAAGAGCAGCTTGTCCAGAGCAATAGTTAGCTATGCATTTGTTTGGTTGTGATCACTGCACATCACACTTAGGATGAAGTTGTTTCAGCAGAGCCCAGTGGCGTTTCTACAGGGATGGCAAAGCTCTAAGTTTTGCAAGAAGCCTTACCTTGCAGTGGAGATTACTCCTCTCCTGCACCGTTTTAGCCAATCTTGGCGTTGCTTACTGGCTACAGCAGCAAGGGAGAGGAGGGATTTACACGACAGGGTAAGGCTTCTTGCAAAACTTAGAGCTTTGCCATCCCTGTAGAAATGCCTCTGGCAGAGCTGTTTATATACCACTTTTCATTGTCTGAGAGCTGAGTGGTTGAGACTACAGCTTTAAATAAGACCGAACTAATGAATTTAGAGAACAATGTGCAGATGCTTACGTCTGACAGCCAAAGTGTGAGAGCGGAGCCTGTACGACTTCTCCAAATGCATCGTGTTTTTAAGTCAAAATGACTCAGGAAAAGAAGCAGATATTTTGTGTATGGATGATCACACCATCCTTTCCAACCAGACACAGCATAACTGTGCAGCTAAAAAGAAGTATCTCAAACAAAAGCTGGCATTGCCAAGATGGAAAGGCCCCAGTTCCAACCTCATCTTAGTCATCAAGTCACTAGATGACTCATCCTTCAACAGGATGAGATGGGTTAACACTTCCCAAACTTTTTAGCACTAGGATCAACGTGTTAAAAAACGACACTCTCTCGGGACCCACCTAGCCAGTGATGTCATCTGGGCGCGCCAAGAACCGGAACGCCCGGATGATTGACAGCCCTCCGCCCCTATGGCGGAGGGCTGCCACGCCTCCCCAAGCCTCACTGCGCCTGAATTGCTCCATTTTAGAGCGATTCGGGACGCAAGGGAGGGAGGGCAGGCCCAGCAGCAGCTCGCCTGTCCTCCGGAGAGGCGGCGCGGCCCGGGCCCTCCGCAGAACTAGCAGAACGGTGTCCCGGGCCGTTCCGCCTGGATGACGCCTCTGCACCTAGCTCTGAGGCTTGGAAAAAAAAAAACATTTCCTACTACTCAAAGCTCTGTTTCTATTTGCAATGGTGGGGGGAACTGCCTTCTGGAGAGTTTGTTAACTCCATATTGATAGGATTGGGGCCATTCTGGCAGCAAGGGTGGACTTGCTTCTCAAGTGTGCGTTTTGTTTTTTTGAGGGGAGCCTATGTTCATCGGATTGGGACCATTCTGGTGGCATGGTGCTCCTCTCAGCTTGCCCTTCAAAATGGACTGAAGTATAATTGCCTACTCATGAGTAAAGGTGTACATATGGCTCAGTTTCCATTTCCATAGGACTCAGTGGATTTTCCAGGTCAGCCATCTGCTTGTCAGTTTCACGACCCATCAACAATCGGGTCACCAACCACTGGTGGGCCCCGGCCCACAGTTTGAGAAATGCTGGGTTAAATATAGAGCTAATCAAATGCTGCACTAAGGGTGCAATCCAAGAGAGCACCTTGGGCTGATGCTATACTGGCAAGCATCGGCCCAATGTCACTAGTGCTTTGGGCCAATACTAGTGGTAGCGTCAGCCTAAAGGCACCAGCCCAACTTGTGCCAGCCGAACTTGGTGGATGGGTTCCCATGTTCAAAATGGGGGGGGGATAAGGTTTTGTTTGTTCTAATACATAGAAGTTATTATTAGAAGTGACTATTATGTCAGGCTAGAAGATTTTCTATATTGACTCATAATCACTTGGTTCTCTTGATAATTTGGTTCTCGTGGTCATTTGGTGCTCTTGATGTTCCAGAGACAACTCTGCAGGAGCTTCTGGTTTGCCCCTGTTGCAGACAGAATACTAGGCTAGATGATCCATTTGGTCTGCTCTGGCAGAGCTCTTTACATTCTTACGTTGAAAGAAGAGTTCAAAAAACAGTATGGTGTTCAAAAAACAGGAGGTGTGGACTGATGGTTGAGCTGTTGGTTCTGCCTGAAGCTAAGCAGGAGAATCTGTGGCTTGTTTTTGGAAGGGAGACGGATGCCAGGCTGTGACAAGCTGCAGTACCTGTGGTGGCAGAACAGAGTGGCTGTGAAGCTGATGACTCACCTCAGTGAGAGTTGCGGGGGAGTGTGTGAGGCGGCCAGCCAGCAAAAGAACAGAATACGACCTTGAGCACCTGAACCTAGCTTGATTTGCGATTGCCTGCTGAGGCCTGATGGCATGCAGCCAAAGGAGAGAACCACACTGGGAAGGTGACATCTGGGTCTGAGGATTTGGCGGATCACAAGAATACTGTAGATTTGTAAAAAAAAAAAAAAAACCATTGAAAAAAATGGTGGTTTAGATTAGCCTGCTCATGTAAGCCACCTTGGGCATTTGCTTTGGCATAGGAAAGGCGGAGCATGCATAAATAAATAAATAAATAAATAAATAAATAAATATTACTTTCCTTAAAGAAGCAAGCCAAGCAATAAATATTACATACAACTGCTTTTGGTATATTTCGGAGTTGCCTCACTATCTTGTAGGATGTGCGTGTTTCAGTGGCTTCTGGTGACCGGAGTGCAAACTGGCAGGAGGCTTGGGACTTTTAATCTTGGTTATGCATTAAGCTGTTTTAAATTGGATTTTAGCCGCAGCCTCGCAGAGTATATTGGATGTGCTTTTTAATCTATTGTTACACATCTTGAACTTTTGGGATTGGACTGGTCTATTATATACACACATACCTAATCTTTGTAGTTGCATGTAAATTTTCTTAATAGAAACCCTAAAGAACTAACAACGGTATTTCAGGGAGAGCAGGGAAAATGCCAGTAAACAGCAAAAGGTCGCAATTTACTTAAAAAGCAATCTCGCCTCTTTTCTCCCAGCGCCGAATGGAAATGGCATTGATGACAGGAGGGTTAACGCAGTCTGCGTGAACTGCCAAGGACAGACGGTTGCCTAATTAATATTAATTAGTGGCCTTCGGAGGTTTCTCACCGCAGCTTTGGGTTGCTTTTATATTTTTTTTTTTGCAAGTTTGAAATCCCTTTTAATCAGCTCGTGAGGAATCAACCCTGTTCATTGGCAGTAACTAAACATGACCCCTGAAAGAGTCTGATGGGGGGGCATGTGTGTTCCAGCCACCAGCTGCTAATGTGTAAACGTGTTCAACCTCTTATCAGAGATGAGATCAGTTCTCAAAGGGCGC
This sequence comes from Lerista edwardsae, assembly GCA_029204185.1. Taxonomy (NCBI): domain Eukaryota; kingdom Metazoa; phylum Chordata; class Lepidosauria; order Squamata; family Scincidae; genus Lerista; species Lerista edwardsae. The sequence continues at coordinate 10,692,073 of JAJKFI010000035.1, read as the reverse complement.
TGGAACGACATAGATATCACTGGTGTAGTTGTTACTTGTAACCATGACATCACAGATTTAAAAATAAACTTGGCGAGGCAGACGCCGACACTACGGTGGGAACTACATCAATGGGAACGCACTGGCACGAGAATAAGAACCTAGAAAGCAGGACCAGAGTGCCATAATCAAATTGGTTTATTTTTCAAAAAACATACAGAAGTGCCTTCAGTGATTTAATTGGCAGCTATCAAGAGTTACCCCCAACTTTTATCGGCCACTTTGCCATTCATATCACTCAAGTGGCCTTGTTTATATGCCTTCCTCCCGCAGATCTTCTGTTCCATCTTTCTACTGAACACCTGTTGATAGGTGACACAAGCTATTATTTTTGTGGCCATTAAGGGAATGCGATCAGAGCATGAAAGAAAACCCAGCCTCTCTCGTGAGAAGCATCGGCTCTTTGGCTCCGTGTTGTTTCTGAGGAGTGCTGAAAGTGCGATTTTGCTGGCTTGGGTGGAACGTTTGTCGTTTTTAATTTTTGTGTGTGTGCTGCAACCGTGCGTGTGTTGCTTGCTTGCTTGCTTGCTTGACCAGTTTGCCATGTTGCAGCAAATTCTGCGGGACATGTACATTGATCCAGAACTACTGGCCGAACTGAATGAAGAACAGAGGCACATCCTTTTCTACAAGATGAGGGAAGAGCAGGTCAGGCGGTGGAGGGAGAGGGAGGAAGCCCGAGAGGAAGAGGCCACACTGAAGAAGACGGCAAGACTCAAGCAAAGTAAGATCTGATAGCTGTTTGTAGCATCAACCCATCATCCATCCCCTAGGAACGTTAATGTGCATGATGCTATAGCTCTTTTATTTTGTTTGCCTTTGCAGTCATCCCATGAAGCAAATCCCCAAGAAAGTAGATTGTGACACTTATACAAGGCAACCTAATGAATGTTTAGATCGACTGGGTTTCAACCAAGGTTTAGGTCTAGCACTTATGGTTCCATCCAGTTTGGAGAAAGTTAGTTGTACTTTGGTATCATTCCTATAAAATGAATGGGATGTAAGCTATTTGTGACCAGTTATTCCCATTGAATTCAATTTGACTTAAGTGTGAGTCCTCTTTTTTTTTTTTTTAAGCAAAGGGATTTGTGCCTTTGATATGCACACCTGGTTCATAGGCTCATTGTTTATAATGCTAGATGCTCACTTGTAAAACCAGTGGGCCAGAAATATGAATGCACCTAAGGAATAACCACATACAGTCTAAAACCTTGGAATGGGCTGGAGGCTAAAAGCCCTCCACTAAATGCAGTACAGATGCTTTCATTATTCTCATGGAAGGCATGATTATACAGTTCCACATGGAGATAAAGCTCTTAAGTGGTAGTAAATACAGCAAAGGCTATAAGATCAGCTACTATTGTAAACTGGAGTTAGAAGCATATACATGTCTTAGACAGGTAGCTGTTAACGGAGATGTGGTATTAAAGCACGGAGAGAAAATGTTCAGGGAAATGCAGGCATAGCCTCTAGATCTCAGCAAGAATGTCAAAAGTGGCCTATTCCCACTGAGACTAGAAGATCGTATTATTTTTCATTCCCTTGTCTATTCCCCCACTGTTTTTAAACACAATGCGAAGAGCCTCTCCTGGGTAGAACTTCAGCAATATTCTTGCTTTTCTTTCCGGTCCCTCCCTTGCTCAGATAGGCCCCTTTGGTTTGATTGATCTGTAGTTTGTTGGGGCAGCGGATAAAGAACTAAGACTGCAGTTCTGCTCTGTGCACCAAAACAGCATTAGAGGATGAAGATTGCCTTGTGCTGGAGATGAACATAAAGCATGGCATCACTGCAAAATGTAACGGCAACATTTTTATATAGTAATTTGTCACACCGTTGACAGCTGCATTTCCATATATAAATTATACATTAAACCTGTTCTGCTTTTTAGTGCACAGAATTGTTTTCCGGGTAATTAATTTTCTGGTTTACAAAGAATGATGAAAAAAGAGGGGGGAAAGGATCACAAGGAACGATAGACTGGCTGTCTTTCTACCTCTGAATGCACGCATCCTATGCCTCTTGCTTTATGAACTGGTGTAGCAGAGTCACTCCGAGATTGCTTGGCATCGGGAAACCCTTAGCTTGCATCCTACCTCAGCCGTGAACTCGCTGGGAGCTTTGGCAAGCCCTCTCAGCCTCAGCTCCCCAGCTGCAATATGGGTTAATGCTTGCATTACAGGGATGCTGTAACACAACATTTCTCAAAGTGTGCTTCCAGGAGTACTGGGGCTCCCTGTGACACTTTCAGGAGCTCCACAAGTACACCATAAGCTGCCTTTGGTGACCTTTGGGGAACAAAGCAGGATATAAAATAAACAAGTGACCGCCATCTGCCCCCTTCCCAGTTTGTGTTGGCACTCTGGGGCTCCCCATGCATGTGCCAGCAGGGCTGGCACAAGGGACACTGTAAAGTATGTTTGGACCACTCTTGGCGTCAGAGAGGCCAGCACACAGACATGCGCCGTCCTCCCTGACTCAAGAGAGTGGTCCAAATGCACTTTACAGTGGCCCTGGTGCCAGCCATACTTTGCCAGAGAACTCTGGGAATTTCAGGCATAGAGGGGCCAGAGATCTTGAATAAGACTGAAAGATAGATGCTTGCTTAAGGCTCCCTACCCACTATGCTATAGCAGTTAGGCTAGCAAACTGTTAGGCCAGCCTAACTCCAGGTTAGGATTGCATCCTCAGTCAAGTACTGTAAAAAGTCTAATGGCCCAGTCCTAGCCTGACGCCATTGGCATAATTAGTGTTGTGTTGGCAGATGCTGCTTTGAAGTCACAAAGATGCTGCTTGAAGTCACAAAGCAGCTCCTGCTGTCATGCAGTGGTCCTGGTGCCAGTGGGCGTTTCCCTCCCTGAACAAAGAGGCTCTAGCTGCAAGGCAATCTCTTTACCTGCTTGCTGTGCTTCTGTCTCCAGTTCAAGGCCCTAGTTCTGACTTCAAGGTTCCTACCGCCCGTCCGGATTTGGTTGTCTGTGTCCCCAGCCTGATAGTGGCATCATGTTGTGCCGTTCCAGTAGCACTTTGGTATACCCACGACAGAGCTCTGACATGAGTTGGCAATAGCTATGGCAGTGACAGCTGGAACTTTATAAAGGGTAGACATGATGGGCAAACAACATACCTGCATCAACTGTATGCACAGATTCACCTTCAGAACGAATACCTTTGAAAATCTAATGTATAAGAACACCCCACACCACCAACGAGCTAATTCTAGCTAAAGAAGCTGAGCAGCAAGCATTCAATAATACTGTATCATGGTTTATAGACCTGGTTGAACAGGAACATTTTCACCTGCATCCTCCAGCTCACCTACATTACATATTTTAAACAATTCCATACTGAGAGCACAATCCTACCTTATGTCGACCTAGTAAGGCCGACATAGCAGGGTCATATCCACAGGCCCATTTGGAGGCAGCAGCAGCAACGTGCAGAGCATGGGGAGGTTTTCCCCTTGCCCTCGCGTAAGCCCCAGTCACTCCTATGGGCCTGCTTGGATCTGTGCTGGCAAAATAGCAGGCGCAGAGGAACATGCATGGGAGCGGCCCGAATCGGGGTTGCCATGGCTGGGAACCAGCGTAAGGATATTATATGGCACTATGGCCATCCTGTGTCACAACCACATCATAACCGCCATCTCCGCCCACTGCACCGCCCAGTTATGCCCCCGGAATGCTTCTGGAACGCCCTCGCGGAGGCCCTGCACCAACTGCGCGATGCCGGCACTCAACTGGTGCACGGCCAGTGCTGCTGACAGTTGCGGCGGCGCCCGAGCATTGGAATGCACTTTACGGTATGTTCTCGATGGCTTTTTCGGCTGGCACAAGAATGCAGCGCCGGCCCTAAGGGGGTATAGGATTGTGCTGTCAATTGTTTTTATTGTCCTAGAAACTCTGGGAATTCCAGCCCTAGAGGGGCCCGAGATCTCTAATAAGCCTGAAAGAGAGCTACTTGCTTGCTTAAGACTCCCTAGCCATTATGCTGTATCATGTGAATCTGAAGTTGTTGATTGCTGGGAGAAGAAATTGGCTCTCCAGTGAGGAAATAACTCCTTGCTGCATCTCTACATATCATTAGCAAAGTCTGTGCACAGAAGGAGCTAGCCCCTCTCTGCCCCGCGATGCTGTCAAGTTTCTGCAGTACACCCACCTAATCTCGGCTCATATCCTTGGGCTTAATGCAGTGTTTTCAACCTCATCAAGAGAATTTTATTCACTGCTGAAAGGATGCCATTTACAAAAGAATATTGCCTGCCCAGAACAAGCAGCCTTGCTGTGCGATCACAGTAGCTTTGCTGGCTCAGGTAATGTGGCAGAACATGAGGGCCATTAAATGGTGCAAGCAATATTTAATTTGTGGGAAGTTCAGCATGGCCACATAAAGGTTTTTGTGTTGTTGGAAACCATTAGGGCCAGCTGTTCTGCTGAAGGAGCAACAAAGAAAAAGTCAGACAGACATCGAAGGTTGTATTAAATGCAATGCCTTTCTTTTCTATCAAAAAGGCAGAAGGCCCAGTTAGCCGTCCGGGTCTGATACACTGAACATTCTTGAGTGTTGGCTAGTTGTTTACAGGTGTTAGGGGAAAGCTGAGACTCTGGCTGGCCATAATCCCATCTAGACCTAGAGCAGGGCTCTGATTTAAAGGCATGCATTTGTTGTTGAGGCTATTTCAGTTCTGCTATGTTAATGTAATATGAAACAAACAAAAAGTGTTAAAGAGGTGTCTCCATCAAATGAGAAGAGGCTTTTGTCTGTTCATCTTATTTGTTGGGGGTGGTGGTTGTCAGGGAAATAGAGTCCAGTGTCCTGATATTTGGGGCTGGGTGTTTCTCAGGGCCCTCCGGGCTGTACCTACAGTAGCTGGGGTTGCTGTTGACAAGAGACACTGCGGGGGGAGGGGGTGGTCACATTCGAATTGCCCCCTTGGTTAGGCAGGCTGGTTTGCTTCCCTGGAGGAATGGGTCCAACACCCCCCAGGTTCAAGATAGCCAGGCCTCCGCATGAGCTCCCAGCCTTTCCTTGGGAACAGGGTCGGCCTTAAGCCAATGTCATCACATTGGGCCCCGCACTTTGGGGCCCCCGCACCAATATGGTGAGCATATTGCCTGGTGATGCTGCCGGGAACTCTATGGACTGTAGGGCAAACAGGGCAGCTTTACCTTGGGCCCTCCCTCCTGGCCCTGCTTCTGAATGGCCCAAACTGGACCTCCTGGAAGCAATTGGTGGTGACCTCATCATGTCACCACCAACTAGAAGTACAGTATATACTTTTAATTATATTTAGGGGTGTTTGCAAGGCATGTTATTTTTTTTGCAGATTTTGTTATTTGAAAGGCAGAAAGCGGTGTTATGTGTTTTTATTCTAAGTTCTCATTCTGTTCTAATTTTTTTAAATTTTAAATGCTTTAAAAGTGTACTGGGTAGATGATACTGGTGATATACTGTCAGCAGATGCAGCCACTGTATTATTTCTAATTGGAAATGCAATCTATTTTATTTTCTGAAAAATATCAGAAACACCAGAATGCAGTGTTTTTATTTGGATATTTTAACTCCAAAAAAGGTGGTGTTTTGTATTTTTATGCATGCTTAACAACACACACACACACACACACACACACACACACACACACACACACACACTCCTAATTATATTACACATTTGGCTCTCCTTAGCTGGATCAGGGTGTCTACTTAGAAAGTATCTTCTGACATATCAGAGGATTCTTGCAATCTGTTTATGCATTTCAAGAGATGGACGGCATCCATCTACACCCAACAAGGAGATGGGGCAGAATTATGCACCAAAACCATCCAGCAGAAATATTCAGCCAAAACTGACCCAAAGATTGCCAGAGCACTGAATTATGCAGAGATACCATGGACAGCTCCCTCTATTGGCGCGTATTTTGAATTCATCTAACAGGAGAAGGGAACAGGCTAGAACAGTAGCCCCATGCAGATAATATTGAAACATGAAGACTCTCCCTAGTTAGACAATGTCAGGAGTGTGTCAGTGAGGCATGACCCTGCTGCTGCCAGACTTGTAATCCTGCCCTTCCATCCCTCCGCACAGAGATCATTTGTCTGAAGAAGCAAATGCTCTCCCCTTGGAGACAATATCCATGTAATTTGGAATACTGGAACCCTGTTTAGGGGTAGAGCGGGACCTCTAAAATGGGGATCCAGGAAGAACAAGTAGAATCACACACCGCTGCTCTCTGTGGCCTGCTTGCCAAGAGTGAAAGGACAAGGTTAGCAGTTTAGTTGCCAACATATCATGATCAAAGGCTCCTGAAAGAGCAATCAGAATCAATAAAGTGCCATTTCCTCTGTCGATCTCTAAGTGTATATCATTGACTAAGGCCACAAATGCAGCCTCAGTGCTGTTCCCAGGTTGGAAGTCAAACTAGGAGGTGTTCCCTGAAAATCTATTAGATCTAAATGTGCAGTTGCACAGAATACTGCCCATCTTTCAGAAAAGGTCTCGGCTGAACTAATGCAGGGATATTGGCTTAGGGCACTGACCTGCACTATAATTGTCAGTGTGTCTTATGTATTCCATATTATTTTTAGCAGAGATCCATTGTAGATGACCAGGAGGTTTGCGTCAAACTAGCAGGATCCAGATTATAGTCTGAGCAAGTCATTAATTAGCCACCCATACACACTTGTCTTTGTCAACGGAGCATTTGTGTTCATCAATTATGGATCATGCATTCTTTCATCAATTACAAAATGGCAAATTTGCAATGTAAAAAAAAAATCTGACCCTGAGCAGTGATAATGCAAAGATCCCCTCCGGGAGGATCAAAGCACTTTTATTGATGAAAGGAGTACCGCTGTTCTGGGACATCATCTTGTGGAAGTTAGTAGCATCTGACTGCATCCCTTTGGATTATTCAGAAGGTGGAGCTGGTCTGAGATAGCATCTTTCATCTATATTATTTTTTTCCATCATGGCCATGCGGCATTGTTTTCAGATCACATGTAATTATGCCTCGGGATGGAGCATCTGTATTTCTGGGCACTTGTTGTGTCTTCCCCACCCCAAAAATGCTATTGTTAAATTTGGACTTCAATTGTACAAAATGTCTTTCTGCCAGTTACTAGCCCCCAAAGTGGCTTCCAATCAAGGTTAAAAACAGAAAACAATTCTAAATGTCCCACTTTAGATACTGGTAGGTTTTTTTTACAGTAGGTGAAGACTTTCTGGCTTCTAGACTCTTGATTGCAGTTTCTAATGTTCACTTATTTCTGATATTTATAATGGATGGAAATCTGTTGTGTTTTTCTCCTTTGGTTTTAAGATAAGAGATCAGGCTTTTGGTAACCATGTCAATTCCTTCTAAGAAGATACACTGATTTTTCATTAGAGTACAGTAACTGTTTTTTTTAACCCACAAGCTGGAAGCTATGTTTGATGTCTTAGGTATTGAGTAGGGGAGGGAGGGTGGAAATTGTTAGACTGGTGTTTACTCTGTTGTCTATAGCAGTGTTATTCAAACTGTGGGTTGGGACCCACTTGGTGGGTCATGACATGATGTCAGGTGGGTCACAAAGAGGAGCAGCCATTTTGGAAGCTGCAGACCTTACTCTTGCTATATTCCTTTTGTGTTAACAATTTGAATTTTCAAGTGAGGGTTTTTTCAATTTTTTTTTTAGTTCAGTGCTTTTACTTCATATTTTGGCCTAATCTTGCTTTCTGTCAGGGATGTTTCATGGTTGTACAATTGTTGCAGTCCAAGAATGCCAGTTTGCATTTCAGGAGTGTCATTTTATTATGTTACAATGACAGTACTACCTGTTTGATGATGTCACTTCCTGCCACGACATCACTTCCAGGTTAATGACATCACTTCTGGTGGGTCCTGACATGGGTGCCATTCTAAAAAGTGGGTCCCAGTCTAAAAGGTTTGAATGCCATTGGTCTATAGAAACAAACAAGAAGTAAATACATTTTCAGGATATGGGAATCCTTCTATGCTACTGAGTTTTTGGAATTAGTGATATCAGGAATTAATGGCTCTGTCAATCTGTGAGGCCACACTGACCATTTTACATGTTAATTTGGACCTTAGTCCCAAGCATGCACATGGTATCATTTACAAATGGCATGCATGTAAATCAACTGTAGAGTTTGCTGCGAAAGTTTGTGGAAGCAGGCCCAGTCTTTATCAAGGCACTGCTTGCAGGTACTGTACTTTGCCAACAAAGGCCATAATTTATACATGTGAGTGCTATTTATAAATAATGCTGTGTGTTCTCAGAAATAGGTCCCCTGACAGGGGAAAATATCAATGAAATGGCTCAAAGAAATGTCTTTTAAACCACATCACCTAGCAACCTTAACTCCCAAAGGTCCATACACTCTAATTGGGTGATTTTGCAAGTATTCATAAATGATTCCTATTGAAAGGAAATGTTACAGACTTTAATGAACTAGAGTTTGGCCAAGAACCATCTGCCCATCTCATAAGAGATGGAAAATGTATTTTGAAGCATGAGCAAAACCGGATCAGATTTCGGGCAAGGAGGAATGGGGGAATCAGTCACTACTTCTCACTGGTGTAATTTGGGTGGCATGCTGACTGTGGGGGCAACATGGACAACATGCGAAATTGACATTCAGTACCGTGCCCTGTATTGGCAGTTATTGGAATAAATGTTGAAAGCAAAGATGTTGTGTGTGCAAGGAAGTTGGTACAAAGCCAAGTATCGGCTTGCTTGGCGAGGTGAACAGTTCAGACTGAGTGGCACCATTGCAGGGTATTGTTGGCCCTGTGCCAGACACAGAAGCACATACAACTATTGCATCTTGCTGCCACTGTGTGTGCATGTGGCAAGGAGACATGCGACGCTGGACAGCAGCAAGTCCGTTTTTTGTTTTGCACAATAAATGATGAGTGGGAGTACTGTAGCAGTGAGAACGTCTTGTTCCAGCAACACTTCTCTTCATGTTTTTTATCATTCCAAGGCAGGGGGCAGGGAATATAGGGACAGAAATGGTCTCTTCAGGATCTAGGCTATTATTGAGGGCTGTACAGGGGTCTCATGAGCATTTTTACAGGAGCTTGGAATAGGGATTTTTCCCTTTTATTTTACCCTCTTTAGAATGGTTTTTGGATTTTTGTTGTTAGCAGTCAGTTGAAATAGCAGTCAACTATTTCAAAAATTGCCAGCATAAATGAGACTTCTGCCATTGATTTGCAAATCGCTCTATTTTGAAAATATGCAAATTAATACCGCATTAATTGAGAGCTGCCTGTACACACTTATGTGAGAGTAAACCCCATTGAATACAGTGGGACATGCTTACGAGCAAACATCTATAAAGGGTAAAGGTTTCCCCATGACTGAATGGTCTAGTCATGACCGACTGTAGGGGGTGGTGCTCATCTCCGTTTCAAAGCCTGTAGAGGCTGCGTTTTGTCTGAGGACAAGCTTCCGTGGTCATGTGGCCGGCATGACTATACACCATAGTGCATGGAACGCCATTACCTTCCCACTGAAGTGGTCCCTATTTATCTACTTGCATTTAGGTGCTTTCGAACTGCTAGGTTGGCAGGAGCTGGGACAAGCAATGGGAGCTCACTCCGTTGCGCAGTCTTGAACTCCCAACCTTCCGATCGGAAAGCCCAGCAGCAGTGGTTTAACCCACTGCGCCACCACGTCCCTCTATAAGTTTGTGCTATATACAGTTTCCTGGGAGTAAGTCCCACTGAAGCTATTGGGATTTACTTCTGAGTAGCCATGCCCTAGGATTTGGCTGTAAGTTAATGTATATTCCTCAACACCATGCTCAGCCCATCTACTACAAAGATTGAGTGATGAATGCTATTTATCCTGTAGATTTTCTAGTGGGCTTGAAAGAACTTTTGAAGAAGCAGTAAAAACTCACCCATTGAAAATTTAAGTAGTGATTAATTCCATTGCCCAACTCCTATGACAAATGCATCATTTAACTAACCCCCCCTCTCTCTGTGTGAGTGAGTGAGTGTGTGTGTGTGTGTGTGTGTGTGTGTGTGTGAGAGAGAGAGAGAGAGGGGGGGGCAGTTTTCAGCACCTACAGTTTTTTTTTCTGAAAAACTACAAAGAAGGATGATTAAGTCTGTGCTGGATCCCTGAATGCTGATGAGGCGTATTTCAAATGCATACAACAGCTGCAGAAAGAAATATTTTACAAAATACATATACAGTGTATATATACTTGAAATCTTTTAAATAGTAAGAGTGAGAACACGGTTTCTAAAATGCAAGTTCAGGCAATTTGTGTCGCTTGATGATTATTCATTTGGACTCCTCGCCCATGTGCTCCAGAGCTCAGGGCAGATTATAATGATTAAAATTAACATGAACTACCCCAATAAAACTTAGGTTGAACAAGTGATGCTAACTGCATCCTCATAATGTCCCTTACCTCACTGAGTGTATCTGCTTTTCTTCTTTGGAACTGCTTCAGTAGCTAACAGGGAAGGGACAATCATAGGCTGCATTTGGGGGACCTCAACCTGTTGCCTGGGAGAGAGACCTTCAAGTGCCTGTGGTGACCATGGTTTCCATTTCTTTGTGGGGACAGCAGAGTAGTGTCTTTGTGACATTAGCCACCATTTCACAAATCCCCACTCAGGCGGAGTTTCCATGGAAACAGGCTCTGAGCTCTGAGTCAATAGTGGGGATTGGTGAAATGGCTGCTGATGTCACAAAGGTGCCTGTAACTCCATGGACACAGGATAAGCAACAGCAGAGAAAAGGGACCTGATGTACGGGAACAGATGAGGCAGTAGGCAGAGGTAAGGTCCTCAGGGAGGCGGTGAGAGGGAAAGGTTGGTCAAAGGAAAGCAGTCAAGAATTGCGTATTTCTTCTCACCAAGGCCAGCTCAAGACCTCCTGCTATTTGGCATGCCAAATGCTGCCCCCCTTACCCAATGATGGCCAGCCCCTACTCCTCCCACTCTTCAATGTTGCAGCTCAGCACTCTCTTTGTTGTTGTTCAGTCGCTAAGTCGTGTCTGACTCTTCATGACCCCATGGACCACAGCACGCCAGGCCTTCCTGTCCTCCACTAGCTTCCGGAGTTCGCCCAATTTCATGTTCATTGCTTCGGTGGCACTCTCTAACCATCTCATCCTCTGCCGCCCCCTTCTCCTTTTGCCTTCAATCTTTCCCAGCATGAGGGTCTTTTCTAAAGAGTCCTCTCTTCTCATGAGGAGGCCAAAATATTTGAGCTTCAGGATTTGTCCTTCCAGGGAGCAATCAGGCTTGACTTCCTGTAGGATTGACCGATTAGATCTCCTTGCAGTCCAGGGGACTCTCAAGAGTCTTCTCCAACACCATAATTCAAAAGCATCTATTCTTCGGCGCTCTGCCTTTCTTATGGTCCAGCTCTCACAGCCATACATTGCTACTGGGAAAACCATAGCTTTGACTATACGAACCTCTACCACTCCACATTTCCTCTTCTATGCCCCTTCTTCCTTTTCCAGTCCAGGGAGTGGACGGTGGAAGCTGTGGAGGGAAGTAGGGAGATAGATGGGCACACTCCAACTCAATCTGCTGCCTGAGGGGACCACTTCAGTTGGCCTCATGGACAGGCCAGCTCTGTTTCTCATACATATCGCCAACCAGTTGGTGGGTAGCTCTAAATAAGAATTTGGATCACACAAAAGCAGTTCGAACAGACTTTATTCAGAATGAAACTTCAGGAGGAGAAGTTCCAGAAATGGGACCAACACAAGCTGTTGTGTGCCCAACTAAACATTACACAAGGTGAGAAGGTAGAATTTTGGTCTGCACCTCTCAGGTGCCAGGTGAGTGTGTCGTATTTTTTGATGCTATTAAAAAAACCACAACAGCCCTCCCTGCATGTAGCAAACCAGCACTGCAGTTTAGTGTAGCCTTCTCCCTGCTGTCCTCTTTTATGACATAAAAGGATTTTTAATGTGTGGAGGGGTATTTGCTCAGAGCAAAAAGAACGGGAAATAATTTTGTGCAGGAAGAGTTTGGATTATTTTTTCATGTCTGAGAGTCCAAAGCAATGAACTGCTAAAACTGTAATTTAATTAGCAATTAATCTGCCACCCGACATAGTGATTGAAGCTACCTGCGCACTTTGCTAGGTTGAGTGTGCTACAACCCTTGTCTAACTCATGGTACATCTCTGAGATTTGAGATCAGATTGGTTGGCTGTGGATTTTGGAGTGGCTTCTGTGGAAAGGTAAATCAATTTGTAAAGGCTGCAGAGATGGCTAACAATTGGAGATTGTCAAGGTTGCCATAATTGCGAAAAACAATGATAAATGAGCCTGCGCGCAACCAGCTGATTCCAGCAATATCTCATCAATTGCCGCCCCCTTTATTATAAACGGCTTTTAATTAACAGCATGCATGCAAATAACTTTAGGCATCAGATGAGAGATGCTTGTCTCTTCCTTCCTTCCTGACTTTGACCAAGAATAATGACAGATTTTTCTCCCATAAATTGATTTATGTCCCCTGCACCTTTAATTTCAGGATGGATCCAAAGCAAATATTGCACATTATCAAAAGAGACCTTGGCCTAATTTTGGAGTCACATTCTAAGTTGCTGGGGGGCTCCAGCTGCTGAGAGCTGTGATGTGGACACAAATGCTTTACTCTCTGCACAGCTACGGCAGCTTGCCAAAAGCTTCTGGTTTGCTCCTTCCTGAGCTAAGGCATCATTAGTGCATCTGACATGAGGGCAGTACTGCAGCTGATAGGTCAGCAGTTATCAGGTGACAGCCCTTGGATCTCACCATTATGTCTGTAAATCCTTTCCTTTTTAGTGATGTTATGCCCCTCATGCATAGCAGCTATTAGTGTTTTAAACATTTAAAATAATAGAGGTATGTGAGTAATCAGCTTTAGAGTGCAATCCTAACCTGTGCTGGAACAGGCCGGCCAGCTGTTCTGCACTGTATCCAATGCATGTTGGGAGCAGACTGGAGCTTCCATGGGGCAAAGGGATGTTCGTCCCCTTACCTCAGGGTAGATGCCAGCTGCCTCAATGGGGCTGCTCAGATCTGTGCCTGCTGTTTAGCAAGTGCAAGTCCAAGCATGCAGCGGCGGCCCAAATCAGGACCCCGTGGCCCAGGGACAGGGGTTTGAATGCAGTCTAATAGCTGCATCCAGGCTCCACCCTCCTCCCCGGGCTGCCCTGGAATGCCCTCCCCCATTCCGGACCGCCCTCCCTCCCTCCCACCATCCCCCTGCCCAGAATAGCCCCCGTGCCAGCCAAGCTCTGGTGCTGATGTGAACGTGCTTGATGGCACATTCATGACTGCGCTCAGCAGGCACAGGTAGCCCTGGCAGAAGGGGGTAAGGATTGCACCCTTACTATGTGGAGATATTGAATGGATCTCTTCAGTGGTGTCATTCAAATGATTTAGGAACAGGAACTCACTTTTGATTGGCACTTGTCGGGAACCTGGAACCAGCCACGGAGCCCGTTAGGATCCGGAACGCCCGTTCTGGTCTGTTCCCCCTGAATGACATCACTGGATCTCTTCCTGTCTTCAAAGAAGTGTCTCCATTCTGTAAAAAGTAGAACATGGACAATGCAATCCTATGCATGCTTACTCAGAAGCATCACTACATTTGGCAGGGCTTATTCCCTTGTAATTGTGTTTAGAGTCACAGCCTTAATTCACATGGGGGGGGGCAAAGCATCTCCAGGAATGGCTTCCGGCAGAGTTGGTGGCCTTAGTTGGCCTTTTGAGAGTGTGAGGTTGGGAACAACTATCCTCTGTGCATGGTATATATGAGGCTGCAGTTCATGGGAGACCAATGATTCTTAGAGGTCAGAGTCCTAAGCCTGGTATTGCTCTCCAAGGCCTTGTTTCCTCAGTTCATTGCTGTGAACTTCAGCCAGAAGCGGTTTCTATTAATCTGTCATCCAAGGCACTGGAAGAGCACACGCAAATATTATGGTTCCGGCACTGGCCCTGTGTATGTTTATGAGCGATAATAAGTATACATTTTCAGTGTTGTATTAGTCACAGCCTTCTGCCTCCTGGAAAGCGGCCATTGCAGCAATCAGAGCAACAAAGGTAGAATACGCCATAGACTTACCTCAAGGACAAGACCTGCACTGGGGAGGTTATCCGAGCAATTTTTCAGGCTATGAGTTCAATAGAAACAATTGGTAAAGGGCACAATGCACCAGGAAGTTGCCTTAATCACACTATCCCAGACTATGGCAGTGATCCACTCCTTTCAATGGGGCTTGCGCAGGCCAGTTGATTCTGTTTAGATTCAGCAATCAGTTCAGCCCATCCTTTTGTAGATGCACCATGAACAGATGCCATATGCAAAATGCACGCATCGTATTAATATTAGTTGCTCTTGTAAAGCAAAAAAAAAAAAGTATTCTCTTTTGTTTTAGGCATTAGTGTAGAGGGGGCAAAACGGTAAGTGCAGTAAGTACTGTAGAAGCGTCATATAAGCAGCCCCTCCCACTCACTGTTGGAGCCATTCCAGGCAGTGATGGCAATGCAGAGGCGCTTGATGGATGAAACAGCGTCTCTTGCATGCCCAGAGTGGCTCGGATGGCAAGTGGGAGGGGCTGCTTACACAGCATGTTGCATCATCTGCAGTACTTACTGTTTTGTCCCTCCTCTAGCTCCATAGCTCTACCCCCCTCTAGCTTGGTTTTAGCAAGACTATGGGCAGGCTCAGGGGAGTGGATGGCAGATGCAGGGTGTGTGCAGCACACCTCTTGTTGGTTCATCACAGCCTGCCACCCAAAGCAGTCCGCTTCATGAACAGGCCAATCCTGCAAACTCTACCCTTTACTTGAACATGTGGCGCTGTGATATTGTAAAATTAACTGTAATTGAAGGTTAAACTTGCTATTTTTCACATGAAAGGCCATACCACAAACAAACAATTGCTTAATGCTAATCACTGTACACCCATCCATTATAGGCATAGTTTGGGAGAGTTATGACCTTGTTTATGCATGCGGCATGCACCATGTTTTACACTGTGGGGTCCCTGAACATGAGTGAAGGTACAGTACTGTGCATTAAAAGAAGTCTTTTTCATGATCATCCATCATTCACCTGTTTCTGCACTAACTAATGAGAAATTTTTTTTCACAGACTCTTGTGTGATAAGAGCCTTGCTGATGACCCTTACCTTATTTAAATGCAAGGCAAACTCCTTTCCAGAGGTTCATCTGAATAGTTATACTTCAATATTTGTTCTTAAAATAACAGGGTCAGGTGCAGCTGAAGAGAGACTGTTGTTGAATTTTAGGCTGTGTTGGGAATTCAGGGTCCCAGGGAACAACCCATCTTGCAACTGGCCGGCCGTGGACCACTATATAGTTTGGTTGGGCTGCTCTTGCTTGTAAATTCAAGAATAAAGTGGCTGCAATTTATGGCCGTAGTAACGGTGCAGTAACTGCTTCTTGGTTTGTGGGAAGATAGCTAACTTGCGGTTTAATCCTAACTGGGATTGGGCTTCTTGTGCATAGCCGTTTTGTTGTGTGGCTGTTTTGGGAGCACTGCTGCAAGAGGTGGCAGTATCCATTTGGAGGTATACCTCTTTCCAGTTACTTTTGGCCCAGTTCTATTTGGACATAACACATCCATCATGTCCTGTGCCTATCCTGGTAGCACCAGGATCCTTCCAGGACACGGACACAGCTTGCTATCCAGAGAGAGCAGCAGCGTGATGGCTACATGTCATTGCTCTGACATCCACATATCATTAATGTGGCATTGACACATCATCCACATGACATTCATGTGTCATCACCATGAAGTCATCCATGTGACATTGGTATTATCTAGAGATGTAAAATTTCCAGAAATGGTTTTTGTTTTTGTTTTTTTGGAAAAAAACAGAAATTTTTGGAAAACTTGAACAAAATGCTACATTAGCACTTTTTTTTTCTTTTCCAGATTGAAAGTCATTCTGTTACTTTAGGAACATAAAATATGACTATGGACAATTTGACGTGGCATAAAATTATCACAACTAGCATATTAAAAATATAGTGTATCCAAACAATTATTGCAAACAGAATTTACTTTTTTTTATAATATTTGTAATTGTAACAAATGGAGCAACAATCTCTTGATTATGTGGATACTAATTTATGTGGAACAGACAAAAAACCTCCACAAAACAATTTTTCAAAATCCAGAAGTAACAATTATGCATATTTCCTCTCCACTGTATTAAATAAAAATAAAAAACCCATTCTCATAAAAAGAATTGCAGAGGGGGGAAGTGTATAGAAGGGAGTGAGACAATCCTACCCAGTGCCGGAATGGCAAGGCAGGTTGACCAGGGCCATATCCGACGCTGGGTTGGGGAGGCTGGAGCCTCCCCTAAGGTAAGGGAACAAATTCCCTTATGTGCTCCTTGGATCTGCGCCCACTAAAGAGTGGGTGCAGATCTGAGGAGACCGTGCGGCCCAAATTGGGACTGCGCAGCCTCTCCAACGGGCCTAGGATTCGGCCTTATGGCCAAATCCGAGGCCTGCTCATGTCCCGCCCTCATCCCTCCCACATTCTACCCTCCTGCCAATCCCCGAGGCTTGATGTCATGGCACTTCCCTTGTGCCGGCTGGCTTCGGCTGACGCAAGGGAGGTGCTGCGCGGGTGCTACAGGGCCGGCACTGCCTGCAGCGCCGGTCCTGTGGCCTTAGCATTGACGCAGGGGGCTTCTAGGCGCCCCTGCGTCAGCACTAAGACCTTAGTGCTCACATCATGACATTGCATCAGCGCTAAGTGCCAGATAGGATGGCGCTGCCAGTTTCAATGCATGGGCATGAAATTTAACCAGAATCATTTTCTGAGCTGTAATTATCAGTATCAGTCTCTGCTTCTGCAGCTACTCTGTTGCGTCTGTCATTATCACAGATATTATGGACTTCTAAAAAGTGAAGGTTTGCCTGGGCAAGAGGCACTTTTCCAAGTGGTGTTCCCCTTATGTTTAGCAAGGGGAGAGTAATTGTCTCTCGTCACCCCTGCGCAGTGTCTTTCTAGTGGCTGTTGCTGGTGGTGCTCTGCATTTTTTTAGATTGTGAGCCCTTTGAGACAGGGAACCATTTAACTTTATTATTATTTGCCTGTAAACTGCTTTGGGAACTTCGTGTTGAAAAGCGGTATATAAATACTTTTTGATTGATTGATCGACTTTCAGGTCCTTTTTGTTGCTCTGTATTTCCTTCCAATGCTTTGAGGCCTAGTGAAGAGGACAGAACTGAACCAAACATACCCACCCACATGCAAAAGCAAAACTGAAACCTTTTTCTTTTCTTGTGACAACAGCAGCACCTCCTAAAGGGAGAAATGCATCTTGTTTTTGCATTGGAGAGTTCAGTTTGTAAACCAGGACTTGCTTGTCCTCAGTGCACAGAAATTAGAATAATCTGATACCATACATATTTTTTAGAAATTATTTGGAAAATATTTGAATACCTTGTCTTAAAACATTTTATTCATCATGTTAAAATAAAACATTCCATAATCAATTTTTTCTTTTTTTTTCTTTTTTCAATTTTTCCAATTTTTTTGGAAAAAAAGCAAAAAGGCTTCAGGAAAAAACTGGAAAAAAATGTTTTTTTCCTAAATTTTTCCAGTTTTTTTTCCGGGCCTTCACATCACTAGTATTATCCAAGGAGCCAATAGCTGCATCCAATCAGCCCCAACTTGGGAGGCCAGAGAAGCACCCCCACCTCCTATAGGAGTTACAGTGGCATCAACAGCAAAGGGGCAAAAGCAAGGAACTGCTAGGAGCCCCTGCAACCAGGGTTCAAAGTCTTCTCATCCACTCACACAAACACGCACATCCAAGGAATACCATTTGCAGAGCAAAGGTAGAAAGAGAGCTCCTTTGGAAGAGGGCATCCTCTTCCACAGTCTGTCCCTGGCAAGCATTCAAGTCTGCATGGGGACACCTACCAGCTGGAAGGAGCACTTACGCCCGGAACAAGTCACAAGGTTCAATTGTAAGGATTAGATTGTTCTGGGTACCAGTCATGTTGGAGTGCCAGAGCATCATCCATTTCTACATTGTGGGTCCTTGCTCCCTTACTGCATTTTATGGATAATTTTTAATCCATGTGGTCTACATGTTCTCTGTAGTGGTTCACTGAACAATGTACAGGGCATGTAAATACTTAAGCAATTTTAGGGCTATTCCTGGTGCTTAGGTTCTAGATTAAAACCATTATGTTTCAGTGGACTTTTGGGAGCTAATTGACTATTATATTGTGGCTGATGTTGCTAGATCTGCTCACTCTTTCATTTCTGTTTTTATTTTAAATTTCTGATATATTTTCACTCTGATTTTATTAATTTTGAATTTGTTGTATTCATTTTGTAAATGATTTAAAGAACTGATTTGGTTTAAAGCATCCTGGTATCAATAATTTAATTAGTAAAATAAAATAAAAATGTGCGTGTAACTTTAGTAGATCCAGTCGATCTTCAGATGTGCTGTTTTATCATCGTGTTGAATCCCATCTTGCCAAATATGTCAAATATGCACAGATGTGTCCCTTGTAAATGTACTCCTGCAAATATGTCACGAAACCAATGTGTGAACATATGGGCAGCCCGATCTGGAATCAGGTGGTGCCCAGGGCCGAAATTGCATCTACTGGATCTTAAACCCATCAGGATATCATTGGAGATCTCCTTGGGGGAAGGAGCATTTGCTCCCTTACCCCAGGGAGACTGCAATGGGCAGCAATGGGTCTCCTCAGCTCTGCACCTACATCATCATCATCAATAACAATACGTTTCTTAAAGCACTGAATCATTTTTTTCTTTTTTACTGTACCAGGGATTCTGTTAGAATTGCTTCTTTCTTTTGCTTCTCATTCATAATTTGTCCTGCAGAAAGTTGTTCTCTACTGAGAAACTACAAAGGTTTACGATCTGATGGGCCACCAAAGCCCATTTGCAACGTTATGGGCTTTATTCCTGATCCTAGATAGGGGTAGATTTGCAAGGCAAGCACTTTTAGAAGTGCATTTTACTTTCTAAGTAGAATATGCCTATATTTTTAAAAAGTCCCTTGAACAAAAGAAACTGTTTAGTGCGAACTGAACTAGGCCAGTAGACAACAACATACAATGTGGCTCCTTCTGCACTGAAAACTAGTGGATTGTGATATGGCTTTTTGGTCTCCTGAGACAGATGTTTATAGATAGGTAGAAAGATATTAGCACTGAACTAATTGATGCCATTATGCCGACCAGTAGTGCAATAGGAGGGGGTGATATGGCACTGGCTAAGGGCACAACTCGATATTGTTCTAATATCCAGATGAAGATAGGAGTGTAAAAAATCAGCAAAGCTGTTGTAATATATTGATGGTTGTTTAGAATATTTATTACTTAGGGATTCCTTTTAGAGTTGGAACAATTAGATACGTTGTAAGGGTTACTGGTGAAACGCCCAGTATCAGCTTGCTGGAAGGCTTAGTTTTGTCTGGCCAGTGAGGTAGTGTTCAGCCTGTTCTGAGTGGGGTTGCAATTCCAAACAGATTTGCTATCTGGGAGTGCTGATAGCACCAGCTGTGCCATTGGGTGGCCAAATGGCAAGTGTGGCACAGAGTGCCTTTCACCAGCTGAGGCTGGTGCCCCTCCTGCACAGAGAGAACCTGACCAACGTTATTGGGAGTGCAGTCCTAGCCTGGAGTTAGGCTGGCACACCTCACTCCAGGTTAGGATTGCACCCTCATACTTTGGCGATCTCTGTGTTAGGTGAGTCAATGCGTTGTGCATGGGTTTGCCTTTGAAGACTGCTTACGGCCTTTAATTTGAAATACAGCTGGCAACTGATGCTGGAACAGTTCTGCTGGTTCACTGTTCATTTCCAAGCCCAAATCAAGGGGCTGGCACTTCCCTTTAAAGGCCAGCATGGACCAATACTGTGCTTAGGGGTGCCACCAGAGGCGTCATCCAGGCAGAACGGCCCGGTACTCCGTTCCGCTAGTTCCGCAGAGGGTCCGGGCTGCGCCGCCACTCCAGAGGACGGGTGAGCTGCTGCTGGGCCCGTCCGCCCTCCCTTGCGTCCAGAATCGCTCTAAAATGGAGCGATTCCGGCGCAATGAGGCTTGGGGAGGCGTGGCAGCCCTCCGCCATAGGGGCGGAGGGCTGTCAATCATCCGAGCGTTTCCGGTAGTTGGCGCGCTCGGATGACATCACTGGGTGCCACCCTAACCAACTTTCCAGCATTGACATAGCTGTGCCAATGGACCATACGTTGTATCCTGCTGTGGTGTAGTAGTCACAGAGGATTCCTCAAGGTAAGGAAATGTTTGTTCCCTGACCTCAGAGCTACATTGCCCTTACCCCAGTGCTGGAAAGTTGGTTAGAACTGCGCTCTAGGTTCCCTTGTGGGCTGCCCCCTCCCACATTGGCCTGCACAGACACTGCAGTTGTTCTCTGATGATAGCGTAGAAGCAGCTTACAGCTGTGAGGCTTGGAAAGGCTTCAAGGTCACAGAGCTCCAGCAAGGAATCACTCAGACAACAGAGATTAGGGTAGCAAGAACTTCTCAGAAGTTCTTCTCAGAACTTCAGAAGTTATTCTCAGAAGAAGGCTTCTTGCAGCAAAGAACAGGTAACAGATACAGCAAAGCTCCTCCAACAGCAACACTTACATCTCCAGCAACTAACCACAGGTGTTTCTGGTCTTGATTAAATAGTCCCCAGCATCCAATCAGAGATCAGATGATCTCATTCCCAGGTTGAAGCTGAATCAGAATGAATCAGCACTTTACCCCCTGAGTCGGCCTAGTGTTAGGCCTTTCCCCATTCAGGCCTGTAAATTTCTAGGGACTTCCTTCAGTATCCCAGCATTTTTTCTGCTGAGGCTTCTGTGATGAGGTTGGTGTTGACTGAGAAGGGGGCTCTTTTGGCTCTGCCACCTCATCTAGGGAAGCTTCCCTGGTGTTTACTCTGACGGCAGTCTAATTTCCAGGTGTACATGTTTCCATTTTCTCAGGCCTTTACAAACCTTTAAAACAGCCACTGATTTTTTTATTAAATGTGTTTGAGTATGTTTTTACCTGCGGTGCTCCTGCGGTCCTTTTCATAGTTGTTGTGCTTTTATTGTTCTATGTTTTGATGTGTATACATTGTGTCAGCCACCTGGAAGCACTTATACATTGAAGGGTGGGATAAAAATCTATTAAATAGTGAGGCCACCAGGCAGAGTTGCAGGCCACTAGATATAACGTTTGCAAAAGGTAAAGGTTTCCCCACGACCGAATGGTCTAGTCGTGACCAACCATAGGAGGCGGTGCTCATCTCCATTTCAAAGCCTGTAGAGCTGATGTTTTGTCCAAGGACAAGCTTCCGTGGTCATGTGGCCGGCATGACTCTACGCCGTAGTGCACGGAACGCCGTTCCCTTCCCACCGAAGTGGTCCCTATTTATCTACTTGCAGTTAGGTGCTTTTGAACTGCTAGGTTGGCAGGAGCTGGGACAAGCAATGGGAGCTCACTCCATTGTGCAGTCTTGAACTCCCAGCCTTCTGGTCGGAAAGCCCAGCAGCAGTGGTTTAACCTGCTGTGCCACCACGTCCACTGTACCCACATTACTGCTGTGCCACCACGTCCACTGTACCCACATTACCTTTGTACCCACAACTTAATGCTGTAAAACACATTCAGCCAGTGGCATTCCTAGGTCTGGGGGGCAAAATGCTAAGTTTTTCAGGCTCCTGAATGCCTGTGTAAAGCAGCCCTTCTCCCTCACTTTCAGAGCCATTCACAGCTGCTAAAGTGGAGGAGAAGCCTCTGCTCTGCATTAGCAGTTGTGAATGCCTCTGAAGACAAGGGGGAAAGGCAGCTTTACACACGTGTTCTGGAGCCTGAAAAAATGTAGCACTTTGCCCCCCTCTAGAAATGTCACCGCGTTCAGCCATGGCATGCTGTGCACTAGGACATATTTTGCCTATGACAAAAGAAGAGACAGACATGCAGACCTGGACCATTGTTGCTGGTTTTTGTACAAGTGTTCTGAGCCAGCACAGTGTGACAGTTTGGGCTGAGGGATGGTGGCTACAATCCTATACACACGTTCCAGAGACTAAGCCCCGTTGTAAATAGAGGCGCTTACCTCCAAGTAGATACACATTGGCGTGCACTGTGTGTCTTGCTCTCCTAGCTTGGTCATCTATCTATACCATCCTGCCCCTGGGAGAAGGAGAATTTTAAGCACACACCATCAGGTGCAGATGTGCAGGAATATAGGCACGGCATATAATGATATCATCCTCAGTTTGCTAAGCATTTACAGGCAAAATCATGCTTCAATTTTTTTTATTTTTGATCGCAGCATTGTGAAAATGGCAGTGAATCTGTTTGTTGCACAAGATGAAAAGTGGATGGGTTCAACTATATCCTACCAATTACCTACCGTAATTTAGGATCAGGCATATGATCTTAAGCCCATGCACTCCCTGCTTTCCTTCCCCCATCTCCTTGGCTTTAGTATGGAACTGTTTGCTGCATTTACTCCCTGGCTTCTTTAAACTTTGTCTTCATGCCTTGTGTGAATCTAGGAAGTATGGTTTAACCTTAGTTGACAACTCACTTAACCCTAGTTTAAACCCACTTTAAATTTTGGCTCAACATCCTTGTTTGTAAACTAGAATTAAACCACAGTTCCTGGATGTGCATGGGCCATGGCTTAAAGCAGCAATTTGCAACCTTTTTCATCTCATGGCACACTGACAAGGCACTAAAATTGTCAAGGCACACCATCAGTTTTTGGACAGTGGGGTGCCAGTGGGGTGCCCACATCCCCCATCAACCCTACTAATAAATGACCTAGCCCCAAGTTCCCATGGCACACCTGTGAACTGCTGAAGGCACACCAATGTGCCACGGCACAGTGGTTGAAAATGGTTAGTTAAAGAAACTGGGAAGCAGATGGCACATGTGTGGAGGTAAGGGGAGAAGAGGGAGAGTGGATTTGTTATGTTCAAGGTCACAATCCTGATCCTAATCATGGATATCGGCATTGAGAGCCCATCCAAAGTATGATGCATGGAAAATGAAGTTTATAAACGTAGGTGCAGTGGGAAGTCAGGGGAGGAAGGCAGAGAACTAGGAAAACTGACTAGGACCTATCATTTTTCAAAAGTGATGCAATGGCTCAGGAAACAGGGCAGCAACTCAGCTCCCAGAAGGCTTCTATTTTGAGATCTGTTGTACTGCTGGCTCTAAAACTTGCCAAGTACAACACATGAACTGCTGCAAACAGACATCAGGGTAGTGTAATGTGTTGAGGTTGACCTCCTTTCTGTAAAACAGCTAATGAGCTAAACTCTGTGATTTGTATTCTGATACTTGCTAGGAGTTACTGAGTCGGAGAATGTTTGCTTACCGCAAACCCGTTGCATTTCTTTTGGCAGCTGTTACAGATCATGACAAACACGTACAGTGGCTCCGTGGAACTGATGGTGAGGTCTGGGTTTGGATTATGGGAGAAGCTCCGGGAGACAAGCCATATGAACAGATTTCAGAGGAACTCATGGCAGAAAAGGCCAGGCAACAAGCTCAGAAGGAAGCCGAAGAATTATGGTGAGTGTCTGCAGAACCCTGAATCCCGAAATTGCTGGCAGGGGTGATGGTGACTGAGGATGTTGACAGTTCAATAACTTACCCCACTAAAAATATGGGGAAATGTTTTCCTTTTTCCTTTCAAAGCAATTTTCAGTTTTTAAATATTTAAATCTTGTATATTTTTCTTTCAATTGTCATCTTGTTTTTGATGAAGTCGGCCACTGTTAAGTCAGAGGTGATATGGTTTGCTAAAGGAACTGTTACAGTTTGAAAAGCCATCCAAAATCCATCTTGCAGTTAAATTTGAAAGTGCAGATGCGTATGACGGCTCTTACTTAGAAATCTCTCCAGTTCAGTGCAGACATGGGGTTTCCTGATGTCCAGTGGCCTCTGGATTAGTTCCTGGCCTCATGGAGCCCTGTGGTTTCATCAGAACCCAGTAGAGCAGTGGCTCCAAAACTGTGAATCAGGACCCACCAGTGGGTTGCAAGCCAATTTCAGGTGGGTTACAAAGCACCTAAAGCAGCCATATTGAAAATATAGGAAGATGGGATGCTGGAAAGGGGGAGAACTGTGTGGTTGTTTTGTTTGTGTCAAGGTTGTAAATAGGTTTTTTTCCCCTTCTGATTCATTTTGCTATTGGAAAATGGCTGAGAAATAACCCAATAGCTGCATTCTCAAGAAAGCAGCAGGCTTTGGTGTCACAACGATAGCACTTTTGGCCATTACATCACTTCTGGTGGGTCCCGGTCACACTGTCATTTTAAAAAGTGGGTCCCAGTGCTAAAACGTTTGAGAACCACTTCAGTAGAGCTTAGGTTTTAGTTGTGAACTTATATGAGCTACATCTTCAGTAGCAGTTGCTGAGCATTGGACAGCTACAAGTGTCCTGGAAATGATGTCATGACTGGAAATGACATCGTTAAGCAGGAAGTGATATCATTCTGACATAATACTCACCGTCTCACATTCAGAAGTAGCTCTGGAGAGTGGGGTTGCTGGAGAAAACCATTGGGCATGGTAAGGGCCAAGCAGCCCTCCCCTTAACTGCTACACATAGTTCAGTGTCTCTAGCACTTTACTTATGTTTGATGGAGATCTGGATTGCCAGACCTGGGTCTGTTGCGGCACATGCAATTTAGCATATTTAAGATTACCAAGTCAAAAATTTGATTTGTATTTACTTACTCCCAAATATCAAATTACCATCCTTATGCTGCATGTGTTTGCACAAGAATTTATTCTAACTTGACTCTACGTATATGGCAGGTTTTCTGCTTCTCTATTTCTTTATTTTTATTTGAGTTTTAAATATTTATGTAATCTTTGCCACTATGAAAGAGTAAATAAATATAACTAATGTAATTTACTGAGGTATGCTTCCTTAACACTGAATGTAGACTATAAAGCATTATTCATAATTATTCCAAATTATTACATCACACCCAACTGTTCAAAGTATTACCAGTCACAGAAAAATGGTTGATGATATATGATGCACACCAGCTTTATTTATGGTACAGTCCTATGCCCAAGTTATACCAGTATTGGTGTTACATCAGCATCTTGTTCTGCTGGCATCCATTAGTGAAACTGGGGCAACTTTGGCCGTGCTATCATTGCACTGGCATAGCTGTTGTTGTGCCAGAGTCCACAAGCATACACCATATATCCTATACCTATGACTGGCATTTCTGAAGTATAGGATTAGAGCATTTAATGACCTAAATTTGTATTGAGATATTTGGTAAACTGTTCGTGGAATCAGATGCATTCTCGTACTGTTTGTAACTGTTCTGTTTTCGATGGAATGGCTTGTATAGTACAGTCCAATGTGTAGGAAAAGCCATCCTTGTGGCTACCCTGTCAGGTACTGCCATGTTGTACCAAATTAAGTAAACCTAACCATGGCTACCATGGCAATTGCGTATGCCTAACATTTCTGCTAAAACTTTAAACTTGACTAACATTTACCACAAATGAACGTTATGAGCCATACTATTATAGCCAGCCCAGCACTTTCCTTCACCCAGTTTATTATGTATTTGTTTACTGGACCAGCTGAAGTTTATGAACCTTTTTCAGGGGCAGCTCCATGTAGAGAGCATTCAAAGAGTCTATTGTAGTGGGAATCAAAGCATGAATACTGGTGGCCAGGCCTCTCTTTTTCAGCACTATGCACACTTGGGGCAGCAGTTTAAGCTACCAAAAGGTGTTTCAGGCCATAGCTGTTACCTGGACACCCAGGAGCAGAACTGGGCCCAGAAGTACCCCAAGTTATGAACCTTTGTGAGAGTGTGACCCACCTAGGCCTTTCTCCATCAAGTCCATTGAGTCCATTGAAGTCCATTGATTTCTCCTGCCATACGTCATATTTGTAATATATACAAATATATAAAAATGAAATACTTTTGCTATTTTCCATGGCGCGCGCTGCCACTACAGCGCTATTTTCACTAAGATTTAAACTGATTATCAGCCGAATTCTGAGCTGCCTGGTGCCCAGATGAGTAGCGGTACCAAAATGGCTACCGCTGCATCCTATGAGCACTGTGGCAGCTGCCGGATTCTCCTCAAGACATGGGGACATTCATTCCCTTTCCCCAAGCAAAGCCTCAGGCAATGCAATGGGGCTCCTGAAGTCTCCTCCGGCTATTAGACTGGAGCGGTCTGAAGCGGGGCATAGGATCTGGTGGTGGAGGCCACTGCTGGTCCCACTCCCTGCACAGGCCCAATCCTCCCCACGCTGTTCTGCCCCTCCCCGAATCCCCACCCTGCCCTGAATCGCCTTACCATTGGCTGGTGCTGCTGGAGCACTGGATGGCCTCCTGTTCAGCTCTGAGGCCTGGCACTGTTGACTCATCAATCAATCAATCAATCAATCAATCAATCAATCAATCAATCAATC
>JAJKFI010000035.1:10638905-10665546 GCA_029204185.1 Lerista edwardsae | reverse complement strand
ATCAATCAATCAATCAATCAATCAATCAATCAATCAATCAATCAATCAATCAATCAATCAACAGGTACTTATATACCGCTTTTCAACACGAAGTTCACAAAGCGGTTTACAGGCAAATAGTAATAATAAAGTTAAATGGCTCCCTGTCCCAAAAGGGCTCACAATCTAAAAAAAGGCAGACCGCCAGCAACAGCCACTAGAAAGACTGCGCAGGGGTGAAGAGGGACAGTTACTCTCCCCCTGCTAAATATAAGAGGAACACCACTGGAAAAAGTGCCTCTTGTCCAGTTAGCAGGACTCATGTGGTGCCACAAATGTTCATGACACATTTAGCTGGTGCTATGTGCATACCTTCAGGATTGGGCCATAGGGATTATTAATTGAATTATGATTTTTTTCCCCAACAAAAAATACCTTTGTGGGATCTTATGCTGCAAATCTTGTTTTCCTTCCACCTTCCCCCCCCCCCCCTGTAAAACTGGGAAACTTGTAGGTGCCTTGTTCTTTCATGAGCCTTAGCTATTCAGTTCACATAAACTTTCAATTTTAACTGATCGTAATTAATGCATGCTTTTTGTTTCTCAGTTCCTAAAACAAGAGTCTTTTCATGTATCTACTGTCACTACCTTTTATGTTAAGGAAGCAAAAAGAGGCGGAAATTACAAAGAAGTTCTGGGATATTATGGCTAAGGAGAAAGCTCGAATAGTGGCAGAGAAGTGGAAAATAGAGATAGAAGATCGCAAAGCCGCCAAAATGATGGAAGAGAAAATCCAGGAGGAATTAAAGGTTGGTTGATTCTTTTAACTTAGATGTTTGCATTCTACAGAATGCAATAATGTCATCACTTGCATCAATGATGGAAACTGTTCTTCTGAACAAAATGAGTTGCCCTTTAGGTAACTGGTGCTGCTTAAGGACAGAACTAGATGTGTTGCTTGACATAGAGCTGTCTGCAGCCTATGGAACAGCTTCTCTTCCCCTTAGGCTTACTCATGTTAATTCCTTATGTTTCATGTTTTCACAAATCTGACTGAGAATGCAATCCTAACCTGAAGTTAGGCTGGCACAGTTAGGCCAGCAAAGTTTGGCTGGCACAAGGGCCACTGTAAAGTGGGTTTGGACCACTCTCTGAGTCAGGGAGGATAGCGCGTATCTGTGTGCTGGCCTCTCTGACTCTGAGAGTGGTCCAAACATACGTTACGGTGGACCTTGTGCCAAGCAAACTTTGCTGGCCTAACTCCAAATTAGGATTGCGCCCTGAGAGTGCTAACCCCTGCTAACTGGGCAAGAGGCACTTTTTCAAGTGGTGTCCTCTTATATTTAGCAGGGGGAGAGCAATTGTCCCTTTTCACCCCAGCACAGTGTCTTTCTCGTGGTTGTTGCTGGTGGTGTTCTCCATTCCTTTAGATTGTGAGCCCTTTTGGGACAGGGAGCCATTTAACTTTAATGTTATTATTTCCCTGTAAACCGCTTTGTGAACCTTATGTTGAAAAGCGGTATATAAATACTAGTGATTGATTGATTGATTGAGAGTGCAATCCTAACCTGACATTAGGCTGGCACAGTTAGGCCTACAAAGTTTGACCAATACAAGGGACACTGTAAAGTATGTTTGGCTCTACAGACATAGACATGCACCATCCTCCCTGACTCTGAGAGTGATCCAAACATGCTTTATGGTGGTTCTTGGGCAGGTCAAACTTTGCTGGCCTAACTGTGCCTTCCTAACTCTAGGTTAGGATTGTGCCCTGAATGTTATTGTTAGTAACAAAAGTGTTAAGACAGGCAGCTTTCTGTCAAGTGCTGCATCTAGTTCTATCCAGTGTATGTCTGAACTTGAATGTTAACGTACAGATTTGTGTAACAATCCTGATGGCATTTATACAAAATAAATGCAGCTGTGGAAGGCTAGATTAGGATTGTGCCCTTAAAGGTAGATGGGAGTCTCCGGATTGCAAACCTATCCATAGGGTGGTTAGTTAGAGGGACTAATAATTCTGTTTGTATGTAGAATTCAACAAATACAAAGCTGGAATGTGTCTGAAAGTCAAATGAAGAACATCTGTGTGTCTTTGTGCATGACTAGTCTGCTCAATGAATTTGTGATTATTCTTCCTGTGCTTAATTAAATCAGGTACTCTGGAACTTTTTTTTTGCAGGGGATAAAATAATGGTATTATAGCTATTGAGTGGTTTCATTATGATGGTACTTGACACGTAATGAACACTTGCTGCTGGCACTGCACCTCTTCTCCCTAATGTGCAAAAGCCTCTTGTCCTCTTGACCCATTGACCCTTAAGAGCCACTGCACAGTCAGTGAACTAGAATCAAACAGCACTCATCATAAGCCAAGTAGATGGAAAAATGGACTGATCCATACAGCTAAGCAGCAAGACATTCAGCAGAAAACCACATGATAATTTATTTGGCTGAAAAAGTGGAGGAGTCAAATGCCACCATACGCGAACATCACTTCTGAGTTCAAGGAAGTTCTTTCAGGTTTGTCCTAGGGTCAGTGGCCTTGCTGAAAGTTTGCAGTACCCAGTTTCAAAAGTTCAGCTGTTGTTTTGCCTCCTCCATTCGTGATGAAAGCAAAAAGAACTAACTTAAGGTTTCACTTGCAGCCCCCAAATGGTTGGAATTTGCCCTTCAAGGCTGCCATCTTTTTTCTGACCCTGCTCTCTGTGCTTTCAGTAGGAGTGGATGCAGGGGCAGAGGGGGGTGTAGCCAGGGGTGTGGAATGCATGGGCGCCGGCAGCGGGGGGGGGGCGCCGGCAGCACGGAGGCAGCAGAGTGAAGAGGAATTGGCGCGTCTTTTGGCCCGCCCGCCCTCCCTGGTGCCCATTGCGCTCCGAAATGGAGCTCTTCCGGGCGCAAGGAGACATGGCGTGGTGGTGCATGGGGGCAGGGTGATGTGCCAGGGGCGCGGTTTTGTCGCCCTGCCATGGGCACGATCCGTGGCCCCGATCGTCTCCGTACGCCACTGGGTGGATGGATGGACAGAAGGTGAAAAATTTTCTGGCATGGAGAAAATGTTATGGGGAAAGGGGTGAAGTTTTAATTTCTGCTTAGTTTCTACATAGTAGTGGCTGTTTAAAGATACATGATCTGGGCTAGGGGAAAAAAGGGGCAACCCCCATTTTGTTCCTTGACACCAAATTATCTGAAATTATTTTCTTTGCTTACCATGAGGCTCAAGCTCTGACATGCCTGCTTGACTTGTGATCCACTAAGCCAAACGCAGCCCACCAACCTTTCTCTGCTGTGACCCTGCCAGTCAAAAAATGTGCAGGCATGTATGTATGCGCATGGCACATGTGCATGTACTTGCACGCAACCCTGCCCGTCAAAATGTGCATGCATGCATGCATATTTGTTCACCCTATGTAAGTGGCCCTTCCCACTCGTCATTGGAACGATTCTGGGCAGTGATGGCAATTCTGCACATTGCTATCACTGCTGGGAATGGCTCCAATGGTGAGTGGGAGGGGCTGCTTACATAGCGTGTTACAGCGCCTATAGTACTTACCGTACCCTCCCCCTGTTGCTACCCCACTGAACCTGAGTTAAGAGTGAGTGTATAGTGTACAATTGCAGTTGATGTCCTTGCGTAATGAGTTTTTCCTTTCTTTTTTTTGCCTCCAAATTCAACATGAGGATTGAATTAGGCTTGAATTGAGTAAATTCCAAATGACATTGCAGAGGAATTTGAATGGCTCTGCGAACAGGGGAAAGCAATAGGAGGAAGTCAGATGTTAGAATGTGTATGTATATGAAACATGTGTGGAATATACATGAAACAAGGTATCGTTTGCAGTCTCTTGGTTTGGTATTCTCTCTGGCTTCTCCTCCTTATAGAGCAGTCGGTGTTTCTCTAGAGCACAGTTTTGCCTAAAAAAGGCACCAACAGATGAAAGTGGTGGTGGTGACTTTGCCATACTGGCTTTTCCTTATTTTTTCTGGTGCTGCTGTGAAAAGTCGGTGGTTTGCAGGACTTCTGAACAAACCTGAGGCTGAGATGAGCTTTCTAAAGTTATATCCTGGCAGCTCTGAAAAAAGTAATGGTTTCTTCCCTTAAAGCAGTGGTTCCCAAACTGTGAGCCATGGCTCCCTGGGGAGCTGCGGAAACCAGCCAGGGGAACCGTGGAATCCTTGTGAAAAACCTGCTGTCCTACAGTGTATGGGGAATCCCACCCAATGGCCCAGTAGGTCAAGGGAACCACCAGTCGAAAAACCACTGACCTGTAGATCAACGGTTCTCAAACTTCGTAGCACTGGGACCCATTTTTTAGAATGACAATCTGTCCGGGACCCACCAGAAGTGATGTCATGGCTGGAAATGCCTTCATTGTGACTCCAGAACCTGCTGTTTTCCAGAGACTGCAGCAATAAGTTGGGTTATTTCTCAGTCATGTTCTAATAGCAAACTGAATCAGAAAAAAAACCTATTTACAACCTTGACACAGGCAAAACAACCACACACATCTCCCCCTTTCTAGCATCCCATGTTGCCATATTTTCAATATGGCTGCCTCAGATGATTTGCAACCCACCTGAAATTGGCTCGCGAGCCATTAGTGGTTCCCGACCCACAGTTTGGGAACCACTGCTATAGATAATTTAAGGGCCTTTCTCTTAGGCGTTATGTTACAGGTTCTCCAATCCATTTTTTGCCTTCACTTCCCTCTTTTAACTTTCTGATTGCAATGCGTTCTCCGTTTACAAGCACAGATGCTCCTGAAATGATGGAAGCACACTTGTGCATGTGTGCATGCTTCAGTTAAAAATCCATTCATGTCTGATCAACGTTGTTGAAGCCCTGAAGAAATGTAACTTTTATGAATGATTCAGTGAGAAAGAATGAGATGCAAACCAGTTAACAAGCACGCTTTACCAAGTTTAAAATATTTAACACATCATTCATCACCTTTCTGGGCCCGTATTTGAAACAGTCACCGGGAAAAAAGGAAGAAAATCATGAACTCCATTAAAGTTTCATCAACTGGTAGCATTTGATTGGGGAAATTAAAGTATGCTGTCCATTTTGCTGATGTGCCTAACCTTTAATCTTACAGTATTATCAGGTCTCATTTTTAAAAATAACCTTTATTCCTTTTGACATATATCAGGATTCTAAAGTTGGCCAGACGAGGGAAATTATATTTTCACTTATCAGAATGAATAATGATTCCTTCTTCCTCGTGCCAATACTAATCTATCCTTGGCATTTCTTAAGAAGAGGTGGATTTAATTTTTGATGCAGGATTAAGAGGGGCCAACTCTATTTTTAATGGCTTAGGAACTCATCTTTTCACCACCACCTCTTTGGCTTTGGGTAGCATAGCAAGCTATGGCATTTCTTGCAGAATGCTTGCTAATTCATTATAGCAAGGGGAGATCATTTGCTGCTGCTTCAACTTGTAATAGCTTTTGTTGTTAACATTCCTTGTGTAGTATACTGAGCTGGTATAAATAACAGAAACACTTAAGTTTGG
Organism: Lerista edwardsae; assembly: GCA_029204185.1. Taxonomy (NCBI): domain Eukaryota; kingdom Metazoa; phylum Chordata; class Lepidosauria; order Squamata; family Scincidae; genus Lerista; species Lerista edwardsae. Next base: position 10,660,049 of record JAJKFI010000035.1, on the reverse strand, counting down.
TTATTGATTCACAGCTGAATTCATACTTTTTTTTAGCAGAACATGAATGGAAAAGTACATAGACTACCATATTCTCAAATGCAGCTTCAGTTGGAAGTCCGATGTCATGAGGTTATTATTCCATTGTATCATTACACTAGAGCCATAACAGGCTCTAATTGCACCTGGGGTGAGGCAACGCTGTGATGTCGCCCCTTGCGTCACCACACCCTCTCCCCCTTCCTCTCCCCCTGTGCTGCCCCACCACACCCCCAGTTTCTGCAATCACTCAATTTCAGAGTCAAACAGATGAAGGGGAGTGTGGGAGGGCCAACCTATGCTCCTGCTTCCCCCTTCTTTGCTGCTGCTACACTTCCCTGACAATTTGCGCCCTGACACAACTGGCGCCCTGTGCGCCCACCTCTTCTGTGCCACCCAAGATATGCCTCTGCATTACATAACACATTATGTAACAGAGAGAGAGAGAGAGAGAGAGAGAGAGAGAGAGAGAGAGAGAGAGAGAGAGAGAGAGAGAGAGATTCACAGCGGAGCATGAATTTGAGTCCAAGTCTTCCCAATTCAGGACTAACAATCTGTTGATTACACTTCTGCAATATTAAAAAAGGGAACTCAAGAACTGGCTGATTGTATACTTTCAGTGCAGGCACAGCAGAAAGCTCTTTTCAAGAGGGAAACAGGTGATTTCTCTTTTTGAATAATACAGCAGAGCAGCATAAAATAAGGGAGCACAACTTACTTCAGACTCCTTCATTGAAAATCCACAGTCAAACAGAATCCAGACAGCTTATCGTGTGGTAAAATTGTTCCTGGATTGTGCCACTTCTGACTGATTGGGTGAAAGGCATGAGGATCAGAAAATCCATACATAGGAGACTAGCTGGCCAGTGTGAAGGGTGGGTATAATTTTTTTTCCTTGCTTGCCTGTTTATGGGCATCATAATTCTATCAAAGTGTTTGGTGACACTGTCCCTCTTCCTCACCATCTGCAGAACCCTTTCCCCTCTGTCTGAAGTGGTACAATCCAAGAGCAGCGTTATCACATGATGACTTGTTTGGGGAGAGAGTTTGTAAGTTCATGAAGACTATGAATTTGTTCTCACTTGATTTTTCTGCTCTTGATTACTGCACACCCGATGACGAACAATGGATATATAAACACCCTGAGAGTCAGCTGTGTAAGACAAGCCCTCTGTAGATATGTTCTGGGGTGGCCAGTGAGTGAATGGAAGCACACCCAACTAACCAGGCTGCGGTGCCCCAATGCACTTGCTTGCCATGCCCTGGGCCTTTGCATGTTTGGCACTTGTCTGCAGAGGCAGTAAGGAAAGCATGGATGATTAATTAATAATACACCAAGTGTGGACCATCCAACAGATCAGCTTGTATTACTAAAACTTCCATGTGTCCCTAGTAGCATGAAGATGCAATTAAGGAGCAAATAATTCTCAAATGAATGCTTCAGAACAATGTGCTATTCAAATCTTAGGATGTCTTGTAATGCACCTTTACTTGGCTAATAGCACAATGTGGCTGCGGTGTCATCTTTTGGAAACTGGTTGGTGGAGAGCAATAGAGCTGTATATAGTATTTTCCTATACCTTACTCCACTTTGCACACAATGTCAGAAAGTACTATAGATGTTACATGGGATGAATTGCAACAGGAAGATGACATGCTCCCTGATCTGTTTAGCCTGTTCATATCTTTCCATAGTGCACTGATCACAAGAACCCTTACTGCATTTGGTGCTTGTCCTTTTGCAGAGGCTTGGAGATGTGGCCAGTGTGCATTTTAGCATTGGAGCCTGGTTAGCTGGTGAAGTCCTGTTTGCTCCTCCTTAAATCTTGGTGTCTACAACATCTGCATAGGACTTCTGTTGCAGCCTGGCAATGTGGCGTCTGAAAGACCGACAAATAAAATGTTTATGTATGTTGGTTTTATCCTGGAAAACAGCCAGTGATGCAACTCCTCTGCTACTCTTCTTCTAAACTGTTCTCCAAAAACCAAAATAGTATCCACAATAAATCCCAAAATAAATGGGATTTATCCAGTCCTATCTAACTTTCCAGCGCCAATGCAGGAGCAATGCGTCTCCTAGGTAGGGAAATATTTGTTTCCTTACCTTGAGGAGACCCCAGTGATGTCATTCAGGGGGAACGGACCAGAACGGGCATTCCGGATCCTAACGGGCTCCGTGGCTGGTTCTGGGTTCCTGACAAGTGCCAATCAAAAGTGAGTTCCTGTTCCTAAATCATTTGAATGACACCACTGGGAGACCCCCATGACTGCCTCCCCTCCATGGGATGTCGCACATGCCCCACTGGCACATCTATGCCGGGGCTGGAAAATTGGGTAGGATTGTGCCCTTAGTCTTTAAGGTGAGGCACAAGACTCTTTGTTGAATACGTGCTCTGACTGCAGTAAAAAGCATGGAGTATTGAGTGATATGAGAGTACATGAAATGTCCGTCTGTGACATTAGATCTATTCTGGCTCATTCACTTATGTTGGCATAATCATTGAGTGACAAACTCTACGTCCAGCGGAGCATCAGGGTTGTGTGTGTATCTGGAGTTGAGCACTTGTTCATTTACTGCTTAACAGTCCCCTTACCTGCAATGACCAAAGTGCGCTTGAATTTGGTATTACGAGTCTGGGGGGCTTCAGTATTTATTTCCAGGTTGCCTTGAACATGGCTCAGAACATCATGACAGCAAGGGAATGGTCCCAATCCTGTAGCCATCCCAGTGCATATGATGAGTCATCCACTTGACATGGATTCTTGACTGGGCAGGAATGTGCAGGATGTGCACCATCTTGTCAGTGCTTGTTGATAAAGGTGCAATCCTAACCAACTTTCCATCATTGACATAGCTGTGCCAATGGAGCATGTGCTGCATCCTGCAGTGGAGTAGTAGACATGGAGGCCTCCTCAAGGTAAGTTCCCTTCCCTTGGAGCTACATTGCCCTTACCCCCCAATCCTGGAATGTTGGTTAGGATTGCACCCGCAGTCATTTATTAGCCTAAGGTGATGGTGAGCAACCTGCTCTGGATAGAGTTGCACCCCCTCAAAAAAAAATCAGATTTACAGTCTAAGGGTTGAATCTGCCTGCACATGAAGGTCATCTTCAGATGTCTTCTTCCAGGTGACTCCACTGCACTAAGGCAGGTGGTGACTGGGGAGAGGGCTTGTCCTTCTTGGTTATGATAGCCAGCCAGACACCTACCCTTTTTTGGTGCCAGGCAAAGACTTTTTCTACATTTCCCCAGCCTTTTTAATTATGTTTTTATGCTGCACTCCATGGTATTTCTTGTGGTGCTGCTCTGTCCTCTTCATTTAGTTCTTAATCAATGTTATGGCTCCTATTTATTGTTTGATCATTAGCTGCCTTGGAAATAATGATACTGAAGGATATTTAAAAAAACATGCAGATCTGAACCCACCAATGACATTTGGAGAAGAGACGCACCACATATAGTCAGGTCAGTTGACCTCAGTGACTTGAAAGCGTGTTCAAAGTACACTATGCTAGAGAACAAGCCGGAAACCACTGCTTTGCCTCAGAATTGAGTTGCGCATTGCAAAGACTAACTTCTTGGGGTTTTGTTTTTATGGCACACATTTCTCCTTTGACTTTAATTAAAACTCTCTCCATGCTTGGAAAAGGCAAATCACTTTCTCACTAGAAACGAATTCTTTTCTAGACCCCTCAGGGCGCTGCCATTGTTTTTTTATTGCTGTATTGTTACTTGATTAACATAACAAATATAAGGGGATCCTGCCGAGGCATGTCTATTATGCGACAGGTCTCATCATTATATGCAGCAGATTGTATCTGTTTTATGGCTGTAAAATGGGCATAATGTCCACACTACAGGGGTATTAATGTCTTGACGAGTGAAACAGAATTAACTTGTCTTTCCAGCAGGTTTTCATAGTTGATTTCTCTCCCCCCAATCCATCCTGCAATTAATATTTTATCTTTGTGGCGATATGCTGTGGTTAACAACAACACAGCATTTCCCCCCACTATGCTACGTTGCCTGATACTGAGCAGTATCTTTGTCAGAATGCAACTTTTTTGAAATTGCTTTGTGGAAGACTCCCTGTGATGAGTTTACTTATCCTCACAGCTGCCATCCTAGACAATTTGGGGGTGGGGTGGGGAGTGGGCTGGGAGGGTGGAAAAATGTAGCATGCACAAACAACCAGAAGTGTTTTGGAAGCTTTTTGCTAGTGATGGGGTATATCCTGACCAGGTCTGGATCTGCTAGCTGCATAGACGTTGGAATGGGATTTGTATTTGTATTTTTTTTTTTTTTGCTGGCTCTATGAAATATTTTGTGTTCAGGCTGCAGATCCTGAAATGGGGCTGAGAATCTCTGAACAGCCTCTTTACAGCCTGCAACCTCCCATACTTGATGGAGAGGGTGGAAGGAAGGATTCTCTCCAGGGTCATATGAGGGGTATTGCGGGAGCGGGGGGGGGGGGAATGGCATGCACAATGTGTTTGCCTGCTAAAATGGCACGGCTTCTTCTTCTGTTGCTGTAGCTGCACATGCAATGCATAACCGCCATGCTTTCAGGATAAAGAAGGGACCTCAGAGGCACCCTGCTCAGCCTCTTCCCCAAATCTTGGGGCCAGTCATGGTTCCGCTCAGACCAGTGTAGGATTTCAAACTTTAGATCCTTGGAGAAACTCTTCTTCTTCTAATTGCATCAATGAGAACATTTTGCCCAGAGAGCATCCCTGTTGTTCTGTTGGAGAAAAGCCTCTCCTCCAGCCATTTTCTCTTTTAAGCAACACTTGGAGCCCTGGTTTTCAATCTGTGGCAGGGCACCCTAGTGTTCTACATGGGTGGCTGAAATGAGGCTTGCAAAATGAAGCAGCCGTGTTGGGTGCAGCCTCTGCTCACTATCTGCCTGTGTGAGGAGGCCCTGGCCAGCATTGATGCTCCTGCTCCAATCGTATTAGGCCAGTGACATGATCCGAAGGAAGGAAGCAGGATGCAGATGAGTGATGCAACTCATGCAGCACCTGAGAGATGTAGGGGAAGGGTGGGTGGAAGGAAGATTGGGCAGGTCTCTGGGTGATCAGCTAGACTCTCTTACACCCAACTGTTCCCCCCACACTCCACTGCTCCCCCACCCATGATGAGAAGCAGCGGGCCAAAGACTGATGGCGCCTGCTGTGCAGGTGCAAAGTGTGGCACCCAGGAGTAGGTTGGCAGTGATGGCTAACATCTTTGTGTCACTGCCAACTGCTTCTGGAGCACCCCAATTTTGAGCCAGTTGGAGGCAGGGGCAGGTGGGAGGGACCAGAGTGAATTCCACTTGCTGTTCTGGGTCTTCTCGCCGACTATGTGGCAAGGGCCAAAGAAAAAGGTGGCAATGTGTTGTGTTGCTCTCCCCCACCCCCCCCACCCCCGAGCACCACACTTTGGGCAGACCACCCTGGCCTTGTGATGCCTCTGGGCTGTATTATCTGGGCTATCCTCCACTCACAAAGAGGTTACCTCCCTATTCTGGGAGCTAATTAAGAAAATGCATTGAGTGTACGAGAGAAGGATGTGTCAATTTCAGTTCAGAAAAAAACTCTGACCCATGTGTTAAAAATTGGGGAAAAAACAGACTTGAGGAACAGGAGCTTTCTGGATTTGGACCTGACAGCTCTCCAGAGACACTTACTTACATTGGCAGGTCTTGTGTACCAACTTCCTCTGAAAAAGAACATATTATTATCACACCTAGTATAGACGACAAGCACAGAATTTACCAGTACCTACATATCTCCAGCTGAACATGACGCTACCCTTATAAAAATGTTCAGACACCTGGAAAAGCACTTTGATTACTTGCCAAAGGCAGAAATCTGCACTCGCGCCAGTGTTGTATTCCCTGAATGCGATAGTTGCTTGTAATTAGCAAATTGCTTATTTTATTCCAATCATTTTTGAAATGTCAATGGACAGAAAGTATTTAGAACATCATCTGCTGGCAGGGTGCTGCTAAGCAAACCCTCTTTGTGAAGCCCAAGACACCTGTCCTTGTTTATTTACACTTGACAAAGTTTGTCTGTTCTTTTCCCTCTCCTTACTAATAGAAAGTGTCAATTCTCCTTAAGTGAATCCTTAGACAAAAAGAGAAAGCATTTTCTGTGTCTGAGCAGTCAAACAACCTGAGTCTGGTGCTTTAAAGGTCATAAAGAAATGTTAAGAGAATCTTCTGCTGTGAAAGATCTTCACATTTCGGCACTCCTGAAACTCCCACCATGCACCTAGCCTTTCTCAAGGTGCAACAGAGCTGAGTGCAAAGCTATTAACGAACAAAATGACAACGGCATTCATGGAAACAAAGTGATTTCTTCAGTCTTAAGGGAAGCCTCCTGGATTTCCTAGGCTGTCAAATGCTCATCTGGCCTGCAGATGGATACAGTGTTTTGTGGAAGTGCTCTCCCTCCAGCCAACAGAGTGGCAATCGGTGCCAATGGGAGTTTTCCTTCTGAAGCAAAAAGTAGACTCTCTCTCTCTCTCTCTCTCTCTCTCTCTCTCTCTCTCTCTCTCTCTCTCAGCGCAATCCTATACCTCCCTTGTGCTGGCACTCCGCTCTTGTGCCGGCCGAACGCTGTCGCAAATGTGCCGTAAAGCATGTCTGTGGCAGTGCTATGGTGTTGGGCTGGCGTGACCATTGGCAGTGCTGGCCGTGCTCCAGTCAAGCGCCGGCGTCACTCAGTTGGCGCAGGGCCTCCGCAAGGGCGTTCCAGAGGTGTTCCGGAGGCGTAACTGGGCAGCGCAGTGGGCAGAGTCGGGGGTTGTGATGCAGGATGGCCATAGTGCCAAATCCTAAACCCTGTCCCTGGCCAGGGCAGCCCCGATTTGGGCTATTTTGCTGGCGCGGATCCAAGCAGGCCCGAGCAGATAGGGGCTTATGCAGGTGCAAGGGGAAAACCTCCCCTTGTCCTGCATGTTGCTGCTGCTGCCTTCTATGGGCCTTAGGATATTGCCCTGCTATGTCGGCCTTACTAGGCTGGCATAGTATAGGATTGCGCTCTGTGTGTGTGTGTGTGTGTGTGTGTGTGTGTGAAATCCAGACTGGGGCTGTGGCAGAGACAAAAGGTTAAAGTTCCCCTTCATGCATGCCATGGTCCCAAATTGGATACAGCCCCACAGTGGCTGTTGTTTATTAAGTTAATAAAAGGGGTCAACCCCAATAGTTGGTTTAACTAACATAATGTGGTTTGAATTCATATGTCAAGTGAATTCATAGCTGAGTTGAGATTAATCATTGCGCAGGGTGGTTGGCTGCCACAACGTAATTTCCTGGGAGCCTATCAAATACTTAGGGAAGTTGCATGACAAGTCACAAGAGGTTTTCTTATACAGGTCCAGACTTTTTATCTGCGGATTCATGGCCTGTGGTTTTAACGCACGGTGCAGGCCTGATCTGAGCTCCCGGACAGAATGGGAGATATTCTCAGGTTGCATCCAGGATCTCTTCTGGGGGCCTGCAGAAGCCACACACAGCCTCTGCAGGCCTCAGAAAAGCCTCCAGAGGTACTAGAAGGGCACTTCTGGTTTTTACTGCGGTGGATTTGTGGGGGATCTTTTCCCAACCCCAACCCCCCCATGGATACCAAAACCCATAGATAAAACAAATCAGCCCATCTCTGGATGCAACCAGAGATGTTCTCTGGTCACCATCTGGTCACCTCTGCAGGCCTCAGAAAGGTCTCCAGAGATGCTAAAAGGGCAATTCTGTTTACGAAAATGTTGTTTTGTTTAGGTACCCTTCTGGCACCTCTGGAGGCTTTTCTGAGGTCTGAAAACCAGAATTGCCCTCCTAGCACCTCCAGAGGCCTTTTTGAGGCCTGCAGTGACCAGTGACCAATGGGGTGGCGCAGCGGGTTAAACTGCTGAGCTGCGAGCTTGCTGACCAGAAGGTTGGCAGTTTGAGATTGTGTAACGAAGTGAGCTCCCGTTGCTTGTCCCAACTCCTGCCAACCTAGCAGTTCGAAAGCACGTAAAAATGTGAGTAGATAAAGAGGTACCACTTCGGTGGGAAGGTAACAGTGTTCCGTGCGCCTTGGCGTATAGTCATGCTGGCCACATGACCGCAGAAGCTTGTCGGACAAACACCAGCTCTTCAGCTTAGAAACAGAGATGAGCACCGCCTCCTACAGTCGGTCACAACTAAACCATTTGATCATGGGAAAACCTTTACCCTTACCTTTTAGTGACCAGAGAACATTTCTGGTTGCATCCAGAGACCTGCTGATTTGTTTTATCCACAGGTTTTGGTATCCTTGGTGGAAACAGATGCCCTGCAGATACTGAGGTCCAACCTGAATGCTTCTTTTAAAACCTCTAGTATCTGTTTTATGCTGCCAGTGGATCTGCTGGCTTTTTTTTTCCTGAGGTTTGATTTGTTGGTTTATGCTTTTACTGGTTTTTATTTATTGGCAGGCACCATGGAAATACTTGTTACTGAAAAGAGTGAGGCAATTCTGTGAAATAACAAATTATTATATATAAATATTTTCTGCCCCAATGTTGTTTTGTTTAGAAAAGAGAAGAAGAAGAAAGGCAAAGAGGCGAAGAGCAGATAAGAGAACAGGAGGGACGCAGAGCTCAAGAGCTCTACCTGAGCCTTAAGGAAGCCCATCAGCATAGCCAGCCCAATGAAAACGAGGACCGTGAATGGAAAGAACAGCGTAAGTGAACTCCATCCCATCCAAGAATTTTTAATTAGGTCCCTACCTAATTTGAGAGCCAGGGTCCACAGGGGGTAATTTGCACTTGGCCCAGGGTAAAAAAGGGGACCCAGGAGCCAGAGGCGAGGCCCCTGAAATGTCCTGGGATCTTACATTTTCTTTTTTTTTCCCCATAGAAATTTTTTTTATTATTTATCATAAGATAAGGGTAGGAAATACATAGACCAAGGGAAGGGTAACATTGGTACACACATAAGGTATTGTCACACTGTGTCTCTATATTATAGTAATATTTCTTATACTTTAAAAATATAACCAGTGATTCTTAATAAACTTCCATTTACTAACATATTCACTAAATAAAATCATATTTCTAAAATTTAACATCTTGTATCCATCCACTCATAGAATAAATGCCAAGTTTGTTCCACCATATTTGTCTTTCTTTCCCGTAACCTTTTGGTCAAAATATCCATTTCCTCAATCTCATATATCTTACTTAATACTTGTTCCATGCTTGGGGTATTCTCATTTTCCCATTCTTGTGCAAACACCAATCTGGGATCTTACATTTTCTGATCTCGCCCATGCAAGATGCGGGGAGGGGGCTACTGTGGGGGCATGGCTGCTGTTGCATGCCATATGCATTGGGCCGAGGAATGCATACACGACGTTCCTTAACACAGAGTCAAATCTGGGAGAAAACGTGTCTACTATGGTAGCTCTTTGGCTTGTGGGTCTGCTTGCCGTGAAGGAGTGTATAGGAGTACAGCTGCGGGACTACAGTGGCGGCACAGGGCTTCCCCGGGCCTCAGAATGCCGTATATGGGCAAAAAAAAAAAAGTCACTTCCAGTTTTTGCCTAAAAACTAGAAGGAGCATTTTTTGAGGCCTAACAGCCATTCTGAGGCCCGCAGGGACCATATGCAATCGCCCATGGCCTCTCCGAGTTTAAAACATTCCCTGGGCCCAACAGAAGCTCAGCTTCAGTCAGGTTTGGAGGATGGTCAGCCCATTCTTGAGCTGCCTGGGCACTGTGAGTGCAGCATTAGCCAAGCAGCTACTGCTGCATCCCGTAGCAGTCAGGCAGCTGCTTGAGGCCCCTCGGGAGAAGAGAACATTCATCCCCTTCCCCCGGGTAAGTCCGGAGACCTGCCAATGAGTCTCCTCAAGTCTATGCTGGCTAGTTAGCTGATGCAGATGTGAGAGCCTTGGTTCCACCCTCTGCTCCTCCCCATCCCTGCTCAGATCTGCCCCCTGCCATGCCTGGAACTGGCAAAATGTTGGTGCAACCCCAGCAGCGGTAACACTCACCATCTTTGGCTTGCATGGCCTCCTTTGGGCAGTGGAGGCGACAGCACTGCTGTGGTGCTGGCGGTAAGGCCTTCACAAGACCTTACCTTGGGTGATGGAGGTTTATGATACCAGCGCCATAGTATGCTTGTACTGCGGGTGCTCAGGGGCTTAGGATTTAATTATCCTAAAGTATTAAATTATCCATGGGTTTTCTTATTCGCAGAGTTTCCTGGAATGGAACCCCTACAGATAAGGAGGGCCTGCCTGTATATCTTATTCTCTGAAACAAGCCAATTATACTGTATGGATTGAATTCCACAGAACCTTTCAGTTTCAGGTTCACTGAAATCTGGCCTGGCCACTCATTTGCTATCAAAAGTGGAAATTGTACCCTGGTTGTTACGGCTTGACATCCCTCCAGAGATGGGAACCTAGAACCTGGCTGTGAGACAGAGTGAATATATGATCCATCCCTAGGTGCCTTGTTGAGAAGGCGGCACAAGTAGATTGTGACAGGCCCCCCCCCCAAAAAGCATATTACCCCCTGAAAAAATTCCTCTTGGAGAGTCTGCTGAGAGACACCTGCAGCATGAAGCAATTATGTTGTGCAAATTGGGCCATTTTTTTTTATGGAAAGCATTGCTGTCCATACAAACTAGTGGCTTTGTGAAGGGTAAAGATGCTGTGCTCTCTGAATAACTGAAAAAAGAACAAGATCCCTTTGATATTTTATAAAGTTTCTTCATTATGCATGGGGTGTTGATTGGATGTGTTGGATATAACTTTCTCAAATTATTTGTTTATCCTTCTTTGTAATTGGGTCAAGAAAGTTCCCAGTCAGGTTGACATCTAAATCCAGGGGTTCCCTGATTCCAGTATTAGGGGGCCACGTGTGTGTGAAAGATGATGGCTTCTGTGCAAATATCTTAAAAGCTTCTCCCCCGCCCCCCACGCTGAACAGTATTAATACTGTACACATGGGTAACCCTTTGACAGATTTGCACACACAGTGGTTTGGGCCAGAGGTGTCATTCAAATGATTTAGGAACAGGAACTCACTTTTGATTGGCACTTGTCGGGAACCTGGAACCAGCCACGGAGCCCATTAGGATCCGTTCTGGTCTGTTCCCCCTGAATGACATCACTGGTTTGGGCCCATGGGCTTTTGGGGCAGAGAGACAAGAATGGCACCTTCATGAAAACCAACCCAATCACCACCATCTCCAAGTGCAGAATAATAAAATAATAAACCACTTGGATTTAATGTGACAAAATTGATTGAGAAATCCAGAAACAGTGTCAACTAAAATGAAACCCAGGCCAAATATATTTCAGCAACAAAATATAAAGCCACTGGGAAAGAAATTTGGTACCAAAAGGGTGATTGTGATGAAGTTGCTCCTTAGTATCCCATTTGGGTGTACTGGAGCTACCTGCACAGTTCCAGTATTGGAGGTTTTTATGTTGCCAATGTATTCTCTGCACATTTTTGGTGGTATTTTTTTAAAAAAATTAAGGGTATTCCTGTTGTATTTCCCTGGCCTCAACAAATGCCAAACAAGTTTAGTGGCCCAATAGAAGTTCCATGTAAGTTCAACATCATTAGCCTGTGCCACATTCTCACGCCCACCTCTTGCTTCGTAAAACCTGCCCTATGTCCTGCCAGCATTACGCTGTGTGTTTCTCCCCTTCTGCTCCACATCATTGACTACTGATACAGTGTGATGACGTTGGGACACAGCGTGGATTCAACTACGCGTTTCAGAGCATGAGAAATCATTGTGGTGATGCTGGTTTTGGTGACATTTCCGTGTTTCTCATAACACGTACTTCCACCCAGACATTTAGACATTAAAGAAATCTTTATGGATGATCAAAGTTAATGAAGTTTTGAATTTGGTGATAATTCAGTGTGAATGCCGGCTGACAAAGAATGCTATCGCTTGCTGGAACCGCGGTCTCTGATGGGAGAAAGGGATGGGTTTTATCCTAAGGCGAGTGTCATTTCCACTTATTTTTCCTCCCAAAATGTTTCTCCACTTTCATTTCATTTAAAACAAAACAGGAAAAAACAATTGCCATGGTTTTGCAATTCTGATTATACAATTCATAAAGGCACAATGTTTTTCATTTACATGGCATACTAGTCTGTGCTATCAGTATTTCACAAATGACAATAGGAATAGCCTTTTGTACTTATAAGGCTCCTATTGTCACATCAAAGATTGCTGCCTGAGGGCCTCCTATTACCTGCCACTGAAGTCTGCTCTCTGCTGACTGTATATGATGTTCCTTTCCTCTGCAATACACTGTCCTGTGCAGGCTTTTGAAACAAAGGAGCCAAATGAAGGAACTGTCCATAGTTACCTCCTTAAAAGAAAAAAACGAAACAAAACTGCATTTAGTAGAATGCTGAAATTTACAACAGATCCATGCTTATTCTACTGGGCTTACTATGAACTGGCTTCAGCTTGGAGAAATGTTCTGCAACGTTAACGTTCTGCAGAGGAGATGGATGGGGAGCTGCGCTCTGGTATTTTGTGTTTGGAACCACCATGAAAGAATCAATCCGTGCTCACAGTTGAGGTGATGAACCTGTGTCTGGACTGTACCATTTCAGGCGGCAGCTGGAGTTGGACATGATCAAAGTCTCCAGTGGTTCTCAGGTGACTGTGGTGCATGTGGAAGCTCCACCTTGAGCCAGCAGGTGGAGTCACATGATCCAAAGAGCACCAAGGGGAGGGGCTTCCCCAGGCTGAGCTTGCCTGGTTAGCAGGCAACAATGCCTTTGCTGCACACCAGCCAAGTTTTAGTTCTTTATTATGGTATAGCCGCATTTCTTCATTCTCTTGCTCTCTTTCTTTCTCCCATCTTAGCTAGGAAGCGGAATTCCTCACTCTGGTAGCATCCCTAGGGGGTGGTGGGATGCTACATTTTGCAAGACGCCTTACTTTGCCATGTAAATAGCTCCTCTTCCTCACTGTCTTAGCCAGTAAAGCAACACAAAGGTGTTGCTTTCACCACAAGAATTGGCTATGACAGTGAGGGAGAGGAGCAGTTTGCATGGCAAGGTAAGGCTTCTTGCAAAACGTAGCATCCTGCCCCAACTCTGAAATGGCTCCTGTGCCTTTCCCAGGACAGGACCCAGGAAAGGGTGAAGAAAACAACATGAAGGGCTTTGGCCTCTTTGATCCAGCCTCTTCCAGCCTGAGAGAGAGAGAGAGAGAGAGAGAGAGAGAGAGAGAGAGAGAGAGAGATGGAACAAGTGAATTACTACAAACGCTTTCAAAATACATTCCAAAAGGGATTGGAATCTTGCTGTAACTTTTGCCCCATCTAATTAAATGGCACCTCAGGTGCGTCTGTGACTCAGGCTTGTGGCTTCTCGGAGAGTCTGAATGACTCCTGCCCTATTGTTACCCCTCAGCTGCCTGTATTGCTAACCTGGCTTCTCTCCACTCGACATCAGAGGCCCAGGAGATGCAGAGATGTCGGCGTTAGCATCGTTTTGCATTATGTGCTGACTGTGGAAGCCAAATTATCCATTAGGAGCGGAGCCAGGTCCCATCAAGTCCTGCCACCACCAAGTCAGCCACTGTGCTCAGCCCTGCCAAGGGTCGGGGGGTCAAAGAGGCGCACTGCTAGCACAGCTGCTGCGGAGGGTGAATGTTGCAATGATATTGATGACACTACTAATTTATTTAGTAGATGGAATTTCCAACAGAATGAGGATTCATCTCATCATCCCACTGCTATTTATTGCCAAGTCAAGAGGCGAAGCGTTACTAATTTTAGTGTTCAGCTTAATTCGCTGCCGTGGTTCCTTTAGTTGAGCCAAACAAACGACAACACCACTCTGCTATAGGTAATTGAAATATAGCCCTATAGTGCTTTCTTAATATATTGCACCCACATTGCTCAAATGTGAGCACCAGCCATTCACTGCTTTGCTACCAAAGATGTAAGCGTTGCTTTGCTGGGTCAAATTGAAAGTCCAGCATTCTCCCAGGGGCTCAAGCAATGCCTTTGGGTATGCACATGCAGGGCATGACGGTGATGGCACCCTCTGTCATTTGTCCCCAGCATCTGGTATTCAGAGGTATAGTGCCTTTCTACAAGGAGGCTCCATTTAGCTGTCATGATGGAGCCCTGTGGATAGAGCTGGTCTCTGTAATTTTGTCTAACCCTTGAAACCATTTAGTCATCATAGCTGATGACAGTGAATTCTGTGAGTGATGATTTGCCCGTTCTTCCTTTTGTCAGTCCTGAGTTCATGGCCAATTGACCACTGCAATCAGGTATTACGTGAGAGGGAGAAAATTTGACCTTCCCCCACACTGTTCAGACCGCTCCATGCAAGTCATCCTTTGGCCTAAGCTAAAAAGGCCGCAGGCCCTCTTCTCATAGGGAAAGTGAATCTGCAGTGACAGCCTTGTTTTGTGTATCTGTTTCTGGAGTTGGGTTGGCGTTGCTTGAGTTTATTCTGGGTGAATGAGAAGAACGGTGCATTGGAATTAACCTGCAGTAGATCTACATTGAAACTTGCTGGGGAAACAGAGTAGACATAGGGCTGCAAAGTTTTTGGGTTTCCACCTCCTTCTAAAGATGCAGCACCAATAGCTGGAGCAAGCAGTTTTCAAGTGCCTGTTCCACCCCTTTCCTCAGGTCCAGCATGGTCTTTCAGCCTCCATCTCAGAGTGACTGAGAGGTGGACACAGTGATGTCATGCAGGGGGAATGCGGGGGAACTCAGTTCCACTAGTTAAAAATAGGGCTGACTCCGCCCACTCCACTCTCCCTCCTCCCCCCTCCCAATTCCTCTGCAAAGAGCTTTTCTTCTTGGTTGGCCGGCACTCAGAGGGTTAAAGGGAGCGACTCCGGATTCCTAGGGGGGCGAAGGCAGTGATATCATTCAGGGGGAACGGACCAGAACGGGCGTTCCGGATCCTAACGGGCTCCATGGCTGGTTCCGGGTTCCCAACAAGTGCCAATCAAAAGTGAGTTCCTGTTCCTAAATCATTTGAATGACCCCACTGGGTGGACACCACAACAAGCATATATATTAGAACACATGAAATACTATCGTGCTGTTAGGCTTGTCCCCTGTCCCCATCAGATGCTACCCTTGGTTCCTTCCCAGGCATCATCCTCTGAATTCCAGGATCTGAGCTTCAGGAGGCTAAAACAACCCTATCTGTGCACCTCCCAAGAACTATGTGGCTTGAAGCAGCCTATGCAAAAGGCAGCCATTTCTGTGTATAATTTATGCAACAAGACCTGAATTTAGAGAATTTCTTCAGGCTCACCCAAGGACTGAGACATGACTTCTGATATGTTTTTTCTTCCCACCCACCCCCGCAATGCCCACAGAATAGCACACCTCATGCCAAGCTGCTTTCAAATGTTCCTGCAGTTTCAAAAGTACTTTGCTATGCTTCATTGGAGGCTGTTCAAGACACATATGCTTCAGGCCCTCTTGATTACATGGACCTCATTGTGCTGTCCTTTGGAACCTGGCCTAGGTACTCAAGAATGGAATACTGTATTGACTTAGCTGGCTGTCACTTGGCCGTTGTGGCTGCCATGTGCGACCCTTGAAATTCTGTTCAGTGGAATAGAAGCAGAAAACGTGTGTGTTGCTGAACAGGAACTGGCACACGTCTCTCTGTCTCTGAATGTATCCTGATGAATATTTCCACTCCCCCAACACTTGGGCATGACAAAGAAATAGAACCCCAGATGGGAATATGCAAAAGACGCCGTCTGGACCTTTAATGCTGGGTCAGCAAGGGCAGGTAAGAGGATTAGCCCCCAGCCCTGATGGCAAAACCTCCCCCCCCATCACTTACACTACATCTCTTGCCCTACTGATGGGAATCCTGCTGGGGTGTGTGTGCGTGTGCGTGTGCGCACACACACACACACACATACATGCATCTGTATGCATGCAAGGAGCACAGAGGTGCCCTGCACACTGCTCTCTGGGTATCCACAACAGGCAAGCAAGTCCTCCTTCTCACACTCTACCTGCTACGATAATACGTATTTTGCTAGTGGCTGAACTTGGACAAATTTTGCTAGTGGCTGAAGTCAGGGACTTTTCAAGCTGATCTCATTTTGTATGTTTTCTGAATCTTTCAACCGCAAAACAGCAACATACCATGCAGTATTTGCACTCAAATACCATTTGGATCTTGAATATTTATTGCAGGTTGTTCCCAAATTAGCCGCAGACCAAAGATTATTAAGAGAGCAGCTGGAGCAAATCATAAAAAAATTCTGAGATGCATATTCATGGGGCATTCTTACAGTATAATATACATCCATATTATACAGCCTAGCTCTGTAACTCTTCAGAAGAGCAAAGGAGGCCATAAAATATTGAGATCTCCTAATCTTTCCGAAATGGTTCAAGTTCAAGTTCAAATGGTTAACTTGCTCAAGTTCATTCCCAGAACAGCAGGAATTCATTCATATCTTTATCAAAGATGTTGTAGCTGGAATCCTGCCATTGCTGCCAATAAGTTTGCTGTTACTAAAGATTAGCACTAAAGTAGCACTTTTTTTTTCTTGTGTCAATGGTGCACTTTGACCACTGTCCCCCATCCTACTGGATGGGCAGGAGGTGTGGACTGATGGTTGAGCTGCTGGCACTGCCTGATGCTAAGCAGGAGAATCTGTGGTTTGTTTTTAAATGGGAGATGGATGCCAGGTTGTGACAAGCTGCAGTACCTGTGATGGCAGAACAGTGTAGCCGTGGAGCTGATTACTCACCGCAAGTGAGAGTTGCGGTGAAGTGTGTGAGAAGGCCAGCAGGCAAAAGAACGAAATACAACCTTGAGGATCTGTCCAGGCTTGACTTGCAATTGCCTGCTGAGGCTTGATGGCCCGCAGCCATAGGAGAGAACCACACTGTGAAGGCTACATGTGAGACTGAGGATTGGCGGATCATAAGAATATTGTATATTTGTATTTGTACGTACACCCATTGAAAAAATGGTGGTTTAGACTAGCCTGCTCATGTAAGCCACCTTGGGCATTTGCTTCAGCATGGGAAAGGTAGGGTATAAATGCTTCAAATAAATAAATAAATACTGCCAAACCCCTTTCTCCTTTTTTGCTATTGTTTTGTTTCTATCTAGATGTCTACCAATCTAGTGTTTCTTCAAGGAGCAAAGCGTGATATAATAGAGAAGGTCTATAAATTTTTCACCCACCAACATCCCTGTGAGAACGACTTTATTCAAGATCGTACCATGTTGAAGGGGAGGGGACAAATGCCCTGGGCAGTGCACTGGTCCAGCGGGAGGAGAGCAGCGACTGGGCGGCTTGCCTCTTGCAGAGGCAAGTGGTGTTTGACCTGCCCACCCAAAGTGGAGCCTGGTGTGGCATGGGGGCATGGGGGAGTGGCATGGGGGTGGCACTCCTTCTTCTCTGCCTCTGGATGGCCCATTGGCTAGGTCTGCAACTGTTCAAGATACTTATATTCTGCCTTTCCAAAATATAAAGACGGCAGCTTATGATAATGAATAGAGTTTACAAAGGCATGATAAAAAGAAAACTAACTAAAAATAGAACAATAAAAAACGTAATTAAAATGAGCATGTGAAGTTGCTTGATGCTGTCAGACCATTGGTTAGCTTAATATTGCCTGCCCAAACAAGCCCATCTCAAAATAAATCCTCTGTCATGAATGATGACTTGTCTAGGGCCACCCATTGAACTTCTTGGTTCAGCAGTGATTTGAGCCTGCATTTCCCTGGTCCAGTGTTAACCCTCTAACCACTGTGCCACACTGGTTGTCAGTGCAATGATCTAGGGCCTGGGTCAGCAACCCACGGCTCCGGAGCCGCATGCGGCTCTTTCAGCCGTCTGCTGCGGCTCCGGAGTCCGGGTGAAAGTGGCAAAGGGGCGGGAGGGGGTGCCGGGCGGCAGCACGTTCTCTGCGCACCGGCTGGCCTTAAAGAGCCAGCCAGAGCACGGAGAACGCGGCGCCCCGTCCCCCGCTCCAAGAGGCCAGGCCCGTCCCCTGCTCTTTAAGGCCAGCCAGAGCGCGGAGAACGCGGCGCAGGGCCTGGGCGGGGGCGGGGCAGGCCGCAGGCGCCATTTAGACCCTTCACACTGGCCTCTCTCAGCACAATTAAGGCTGGCCTCTGTCAGTGCACAGTGTGAGGAGAGGCCAAACAACCAGAGGAAGGTCTTCCCTGCAAAAAAGGATTGCAAAATGTTTGGGGAGAAGGAGAGAAACTAGAGTCTAAAATTTTGTTTTCTCTGTAGCAGTTCATTCATTTCAAAAATGCAACACACTATAGTTTTTTATACATAGCATAAAGGTAAAAGAAAAACTATATATGCAATGTTATCTTCTAACCCCTGCTAACGGGGCAAGAGGCACTTTTTCAAGTGGTGTCCTCTTATAATTAGCAGGGGGAGAGTAATTGTCCCTCTTCACCCCAGCACAGTGTCTTTCTCGTGGCTGTTGCTGGTGGTGTTCTCCATTCTTTTAGATTGTGAGCCCTTTTGGGACAGGGAGCCATTTAGCTTTATTATACTATTTGCCTGTAAACCGCTTTGTGAACTTTATGTTGAAAAGCGGTATATAAATACTAGTGATTGATTGATTGATTGATCTTCATTTTAGATATCAAAAGGGTTTTGTGGCTCCCGAGGTTTTCTTTTCTCCGGAAAACGGGTCCAAATGGCTCTGAGTGTTTAAGGTTGCCTACCCCTGATCTAGGGAGAGGTGATGAGCCACTCTGTGTGAACCAGCCTGGACAGTGTTAAAATGAGGTGAAAGTGTGCAAGATTTCAGTCATTGACCTATAAAAGAATGATCCATCTCCTTTAAAAAATTTGGTTTGCCAAGATCTTTGTTTTTGTGAAAAACGTAAAAGCTAGGCCAGCTCAAAAGCTTGGTTTAAAAATAACAACAACTTGTTTCCTGCTATAGGAATCTGTGGGAACAGATCTGCAGAGTCGGATTGCTGCTGGGACACTGGATATGGCCAGCTCAGGCCCACGGCAACCAACTTTGCTATTTGGCCTTGAGAGAGTGAATGGCCTGAGGGTTATGTAAGCCTCTGGAACCTTCAGAGGGCTGGACTTGGCTTGGAAAAATTGAAAAGCTTCCTTTCATAAAGAGGGGAAGCGTTCAGACTTTGTCAGTTACTTTGGTTGGTGTTGAGCTGTGAGCATGGATGCCCAATTTCCTGGACATGGGGTAAAATCTGACCTTCTAGTAGGCCCAGAGGCTTACAGCCCAATCCTGACCTAGGTTGGAATAACCAGGCTAGCTTGCCTGCTCTGTTTCTAATGTGGGTTTGGTTTTGGCTGCCATTTGCTGCAAGTGTAAGGGGAATTAATTCCCCGATAGGGCTACTTGGATCTGGAGCAAATCTGAGCTGTCTGGGGACAGGGGATAGGGTATATAATAGCCTAAACTGCCTATTTAGGCCAATTTCACCCACTTGCTGAGGTCTGCCTGCCATGGGGTCATCCTATCTGCACCCTCTCCCTGCTCTAAAATGTTCCTTCCCGCCCTCCTCAGTCCCCCATGCCAGCTTTTTTCGGCCAGTGCTTCCCCCACTCACCGGGCCAGTGGAAAGGGTGGATGTGGCCTCTGTGGGTCGGTGTGACTGCTTGTGCTGGCCTAGTCACCTCCCGGAGTGGCACAGACATGCCTTATGACACATTTGCGGCACTTCTAGGTTGATGTAGGGGACATGCACTGGCCTAACTCACTATTAGGATTGCACCCTGTGTCACGATGTGTGAGAGATGGGTTTCAAGTTTCATGAGTTTCACCTTTCAGTATTTTATTTCTGTGTGTATTTGACATTGTATCTCTGTCTGAATCTTCAAGTGCCTCCTATTGAGTTATGAAACTAGACCTATTCTTTGAAATAAACCAATTGTAATATATGGATTGAGTTTCATTCAGCTTTCCAGTTTCTGGTTCATCTAAATCTGGCCTGGCTGCTCATCTGCTACCGAATGTGGAAATTGTACCCTGGTTGTTGAGACTTGACGTCTTTGACGTCCCTCCAGAGATGGGAGCCTAGAACCTGGTTGTGAGACAGAGTGAATACAAGATCAATCTCTTGGTGCCTTGATGAGAAGAGGCTCAAATAGATTGTGAAAGTTTTGTTTTACAATTTTTATTACCATGTATTACCCAACTCTAAACCTACCATTATAAATGAATAAGTCTATCTAAAGAATAAAGCAGGCAATGTGAGATGCCATTCTAGGTTAGTTTATTGCATTTTGAATCCCTCCAATGTTTCTGACCGGATGCTATGGAATTTAATGCTTTTATTTCATCTATGGAATGTTCTATGCTCTTTTGCTAGGCCCAGGTCTTCTCAGTGTGCCATAGATGGTTTGCTTTTCATACTGTAGTATTGGGTTTCTAATACGTTAGCTCTCACGCAAAGCTGCTAGTCAGTGAAGACAGCACTGAATGATGATTAAAACATAGGCAACTTCATGTATTCATATATGTCTATGCTGATGTTCAGGAAGAGTGAAGATCTGCAATGCTTATGATTTTTCTATAACCTTATCTCCGCAGTACGTCGCTCAAAAGCTGCTGATGAAGAAAGGAGCCATAAAGCACGCCGAGCTCGAGATGAGTATCGTCGGCAATCTTTGCGAGCCATCCGCAAAGGAAGTGTGGCTGGGCTAAGCAACCTCTTCCAGGCAGCTGGTCTGAATGTGGATCAAGAAACCAAGCCCACCAGTGCCTCTCCCATTCTACCTTTGACCATGGTGGCGCCAACAAGGTTGGTTTGTATTAATCAAATGGCCCAGGTATTATCTAGGTATAGTTGCCACATGGCGGCGGTTGCTTCGAAGAGATACCCTCCCAGATTTCACGTGGGAGAGAAGCTGGCCTGATCCTTCACAAGGCCAGTTCCTTAATATATTCATGATAACATTGCAATTCATTCATTCATTCATTCATTCATTCATTCATTCATTCATTCATTCATTCATTCATTCATTCATTCATTCATTCATTGTGGTAGTAGTGCATTTTAAGAGTGTTCTGATTACTTGATGATTACTTTGTGCTGGATGTAGTCAGATGATCAATCAATCAATCAATCAATCAATCAATCAATCAATCAATCAATC